>CM051236.1:509455131-509592631 GCA_027917425.1 Gastrophryne carolinensis | reverse complement strand
GCAATTGCCCCAAGTATAACTCATACTGTGATTTATCCAGTAAGCATCGCCATCACACATCAATATAATCTAATTTTTAATCAGTTAAACATAAAAATAATATAAACCCACTGTCCTCCCCACTTACCTCACCGACGCGCTGCGTGGTCCTCTCACCACGTCGCCTGGGTGCTTAATATTTGGTTTTATAGAGTTGTGTATAGAGTGTTGTGTATGTCTATGTGTTTATGTACAATTCTGCAATAAATTGAATCAATTGGATTAAAGCGTTCGCCCATTTGTGTGAATATAGAAGTGGGTTAGCCCTGGAATCCCACTGTTCAAGGACCACCCATAACACACATGGCACCCCTCACTTCATGCTGACCACCCATAACACACATGGCACCCCTCACTTCATGCTGACCACCCATAACACACATGGCACCCCTCACTTCATGCTGACCACCCATAACACACATGGCACCCTCACTTCATGCTGACCACCCATAACAAACATGGCACCCCTCACTTCATGCTGACCACCCATAACACACATGGCACCTCTCACTTCATGCTGACCACCCATAACACACATGGCACCCCTCACTTCATGCTGACCACCCATAACACACATGGCACCCCTCACTTCATGCTGACCACCCATAACACACATGGCACCCCTCACTTCAAGCTGACCACCCATAACACACATGGCACCCCTCACCTCATGCTGACCACCCATAACACACATGGCACCCCTCACTTCATGCTGACCACCCATAACACACATGGCACCCCTCACTTCATGCTGACCACCCATAACACACATGGCACCCCTCACTTCATGCTGACCACCCATAACACACATGGCACCCCTCACTTCATGCTGACCACCCATAACACACATGGCACCTCTCACTTCATGCTGACCACCCATAACACACATGGCACCCCTCACTTCATGCTGACCACCCATAACACACATGGCACCTCTCACTTCATGCTGACCACCCATAACACACATGGCACCCCTCACTTCATGCTGACCACCCATAACACACATGGCACCCCTCACTTCATGCTGACCACCCATAACACACATGGCACCCCTCACTTCATGCTGACCACCCATAACACACATGGCACCTCTCACTTCATGCTGACCACCCATAACACACATGGCTCCCCTCACTTCATGCTGACCACCCATAACACACATGGCACCCCTCACTTCATGCTGACCACCCATAACACACATGGCACCCCTCACTTCATGCTGACCACCCATAACACACATGGCACCCCTCACTTCATGCTGACCACCCATAACACACATGGCTCCCCTCACTTCATGCTGACCACCCATAACACACATGGCACCCCTCACTTCATGCTGACCACCCATAACACACATGGCACCCCTCACTTCATGCTGACCACCCATAACACACATGGCACCCCTCACTTCATGCTGACCACCTATAACACACATGGCACCTTTCACTTCATGCTGACCACCCATAACACACATGGCACCCCTCACTTCATGCTGACCACCCATAACACACATGGCACCCCTCACTTCATGCTGACCACCCATAACACACATGGCACCCCTCACTTCATGCTGACCACCCATAACACACATGGCTCCCCTCACTTCATGCTGACCACCCATAACACACATGGCACCCCTCACTTCATGCTGACCACCCATAACACACATGGCACCCCTCACTTCATGCTGACCACCCATAACACACATGGCACCCCTCACTTCATGCTGACCACCTATAACACACATGGCACCTTTCACTTCATGCTGACCACCCATAACACACATGGCACCCCTCACTTCATGCTGACCACCCATAACACACATGGCACCCCTCACTTCATGCTGACCACCCATAACACACATGGCACCTCTCACTTCATGCTGACCACCCATAACACACATGGCACCCCTCACTTCATGCTGACCACCCATAACACACATGGCACCCCTCACTTCATGCTGACCACCCATAACACACATGGCACCCCTCACTTCATGCTGACCACCCATAACACACATGGCACCCCTCACTTCATGCTGACCACCCATAACACACATGGCACCCCTCACTTCATGCTGACCACCCATAACACACATGGCGCCCCTCACTTCATGCTGACCACCCATAACACACATGGCTCCTCTCACTTCATGCTGACCACCCATAACACACATGGCACCCCTCACTTCATGCTGACCACCCATAACACACATGGCACCCCTCACTTCATGCTGACCACCCATAACACACATGGCTCCCCTCACTTCATGCTGACCACCCATAACACACATGGCACCCCTCACTTCATGCTGACCACCCATAACACACATGGCACCCCTCACTTCATGCTGACCACCCATAACACACATGGCACCCCTCACTTCATGCTGACCACCTATAACACACATGGCACCTTTCACTTCATGCTGACCACCCATAACACACATGGCACCCCTCACTTCATGCTGACCACCCATAACACACATGGCACCCCTCACTTCATGCTGACCACCCATAACACACATGGCACCTCTCACTTCATGCTGACCACCCATAACACACATGGCACCTCTCACTTCATGCTGACCACCCATAACACACATGGCACCCCTCACTTCATGCTGACCACCCATAACACACATGGCGCCCCTCACTTCATGCTGACCACCCATAACACACATGGCACCCCTCACTTCATGCTGACCACCCATAACACACATGGCTCCTCTCACTTCATGCTGACCACCCATAACACACATGGCTCCTCTCACTTCATGCTGACCACCCATAACACACATGGCACCCCTCACTTCATGCTGACCACCCATAACACACATGGCTCCTCTCACTTCATGCTGACCACCCATAACACACATGGCACCCCTCACTTCATGCTGACCACCCATAACACACATGGCACCCCTCACTTCATGCTGACCACCCATAACACACATGGCTCCCCTCACATCATACTGACCACCCATAACACACATGGCACCCCTCACTTCATGCTGACCACCCATAACACACATGGCACCCCTCACTTCATGCTGACCACCCATAACACACATGGCACCCCTCACTTCATGCTGACCACCCATAACACACATGGCACCCCTCACTTCATGCTGACCACCCATAACACACATGGCACCTCTCACTTCATGCTGACCACCCATAACACACATGGCACCCCTCACTTCATGCTGACCACCCATAACACACATGGCACCCCTCACTTCATGCTGACCACCCATAACACACATGGCTCCCCTCACTTCATGCTGACCACCCATAACACACATGGCTCCTCTCACTTCATGCTGACCACCCATAACACACATGGCACCCCTCACTTCCTGCTGACCACCCATAACACACATGGCACCTCTCACTTCATGCTGACCACCCATAACACACATGGCACCCCTCACTTCATGCTGACCACCCATAACACACATGGCACCTCTCACTTCATGCTGACCACCCATAACACACATGGCACCTCTCACTTCATGCTGACCACCCATAACACACATGGCACCCCTCACTTCATGCTGACCACTCATAACACACATGGCAGCCCTCACTTCATGCTGACCACCCATAACACACATGGCACCCCTCACTTCATGCTGACCACCCATAACACACATGGCACCCCTCACTTCATGCTGACCACCCATAACACACATGGCTCCTCTCACTTCATGCTGACCACCCATAACACACATGGCACCTCTCACTTCATGCTGACCACCCATAACACACATGGCACCCCTCACTTCATGCTGACCACCCATAACACACATGGCACCCCTCACTTCATGCTGACCACCCATAACACACATGGCTCCTCTCACTTCATGCTGACCACCCATAACACACATGGCACCCCTCACTTCATGCTGACCACCCATAACACACATGGCACCCCTCACTTCATGCTGACCTCCCATAACACACATGGCACCGCTCACTTCATGCTGACCACCCATAACACACATGGCACCCCTCACTTCATGCTGACCACCCATAACACACATGGCTCCTCTCACTTCATGCTGACCACCCATAACACACATGGCTCCCCTCACTTCATGCTGACCACCCATAACACACATGGCACCTCTTACTTCATGCTGACCACCCATAACACACATGGCACCCCTCACTTCATGCTGACCACCCATAACACACATGGCTCCTCTCACTTCATGCTGACCACCCATAACACACATGGCAGCCCTCACTTCATGCTGACCACCCATAACACACATGGCACCTCTCACTTCAAGCTGACCACCCATAACACACATGGCACCCCTCACTTCATGCTGACCACCCATAACACACATGGCACCCCTCACTTCATGCTGACCACCCATAACACACATGGCACCCCTCACTTCATGCTGACCACCCATAACACACATGGCACCCCTCACTTCATGCTGACCACCCATAACACACATGGCACCTCTCACTTCATGCTGACCACCCATAACACACATGGCACCCCTCACTTCATGCTGACCACCCATAACACACATGGCACCCCTCACTTCATGCTGACCACCCATAACACACATGGCTCCTCTCACTTCATGCTGACCACCCATAACACACATGGCACCCCTCACTTCATGCTGACCACCCATAACACACATGGCACCCCTCACTTCATGCTGACCACCCATAACACACATGGAACCCCTCACCTCATGCTGACCACCCATAACACACATGGCACCTCTCACTTCATGCTGACTACCCATAACACACATGGCACCCCTCACTTCATGCTGACCACCCATAACACACATGGCACCCCTCACTTCATGCTGACCACCCATAACACACATGGCACCCCTCACTTCATGCTGACCACCCATAACACACATGGCACCCCTCACTTCATGCTGACCACCCATAACACACATGGCACCCCTCACTTCATGCTGACCACCCCTAACACACATGGCTCCTCTCACTTCATGCTGACCACCCATAACACACATGGCACCCCTCACTTCATGCTGACCACCCATAACACACATGGCACCCCTCACTTCATGCTGACCACCCATAACACACATGGCTCCTCTCACTTCATGCTGACCACCCATAACACACATGGCACCCCTCACTTCATGCTGACCACCCATAACACACATGGCACCCCTCACTTCATGCTGACCACCCATAACACACATGGCACCCCTCACCTCATGCTGACCACCCATAACACACATGGCACCTCTCACTTCATGCTGACCACCCATAACACACATGGCACCCCTCACTTCATGCTGACCACCCATAACACACATGGCACCCCTCACTTCATGCTGACCACCCATAACACACATGGCACCCCTCACTTCATGCTGACCACCCATAACACACATGGCACCCCTCACTTCATGCTGACCACCCATAACACACATGGCACCCCTCACTTCATGCTGACCACCCCTAACACACATGGCTCCTCTCACATCATGCTGACCACCCATAACACACATGGCACCTCTCACTTCATGCTGACCACCCATAACACACATGGCACCCCTCACTTCATGCTGACCACCCATAACACACATGCACCCCTCACTTCATGCTGACCACCCATAACACACATGCACCCCTCACTTCATGCTGACCACCCATAACACACATGGCTCCCCTCACCTTATGCTGACCACCCATAACACACATGGCTCCCCTCACCTTATGCTGACCACCCATAACACACATGGCACCCCTCACTTCATGCTGACCACCCATAACACACATGGCACCCCTCACTTCCTGCTGACCACCCATAACACACATGGCACCCCTCACTTCATGCTGACCACCCATAACACACATGGCACCCCTCACTTCATGCTGACCACCCATAACACACATGGCACCCCTCACTTCATGCTGACCACCCATAACACACATGGCACCCCTCACTTCATGCTGACCACCCATAACACACATGGCACCTATCACTTCATGCTGACCACCCATAACACACATGGCACCTCTCACTTCATGCTGACCACCCATAACACTCATGGCACCCCTCACTTCATGCTGACCACCCATAACACACATGGCTCCTCTCACTTCATGCTGACCACCCATAACACACATGGCTCCTCTCACTTCATGCTGACCACCCATAACACACATGGCACCCCTCACTTCATGCTGACCACCCATAACACACATGGCTCCTCTCACTTCATGCTGACCACCCATAACACACATGGCTCCTCTCACTTCATGCTGACCACCCATAACACACATGGCTCCTCTCACTTCATGCTGACCACCCATAACACACATGGCACCCCTCACTTCATGCTGACCACCCATAACACACATGGCACCCCTCACTTCATGCTGACCACCCATAACACACATGGCTCCTCTCACTTCATGCTGACCACCCATAACACACATGGCACCCCTCACTTCATGCTGACCACCCATAACACACATGGCACCCCTCACTTCATGCTGACCACCCATAACACACATGGCACCTCTCACTTCATGCTGACCACCCATAACACACATGGCACCCCTCACATCATGCTGACCACCCATAACACACATGGCTCCTCTCACTTCATGCTGACCACCCATAACACACATGGCACCCCTCACTTCATGCTGACCACCCATAACACACATGGCAACCCTCACTTCATGCTGACCACCCATAACACACATGGCTCCTCTCACTTCATGCTGACCACCCATAACACACATGGCTCCTCTCACATCATGCTGACCACCCATAACACACATGGCACCCCTCACTTCATGCTGACCACCCATAACACACATGGCTCCTCTCACTTCATGCTGACCACCCATAACACACATGGCTCCTCTCACATCATGCTGACCACCCATAACACACATGGCACCCCTCACTTCATGCTGACCACCCATAACACAAATGGCACCTCTCACTTCATGCTGACCACCCATAACACACATGGCAACCCTCACTTCATGCTGACCACCCATAACACACATGGCACCCCTCACTTCATGCTGACCACCTATAACACACATGGCACCTCTCACTTCATGCTGACCACCCATAACACACATGGCACCCCTCACTTCATGCTGACCACCCATAACACACATGGCTCCTCTCACTTCATGCTGACCACCCATAACACACATGGCTCCTCTCACATCATGCTGACCACCCATAACACACATGGCACCCCTCACTTCATGCTGACCACCCATAACACACATGGCACCTCTCACTTCATGCTGACCACCCATAACACACATGCCAACCCTCACTTCATGCTGACCACCCATAACACACATGGCACCCCTCACTTCATGCTGACCACCCATAACACAAATGGCACCTCTCACTTCATGCTGACCACCCATAACACACATGGCACCCCTCACTTCATGCTGACCACCCATAACAAACATGGCACCTCTCACTTCATGCTGACCACCCATAACACACATGGCACCCCTCACCTCATGCTGACCACTCATAACACACATGGCACCCCTCACCTCATGCTGACCACCACCCATAACACACATGGCACCCCTCACTTCATGCTGACCACCCATAACACACATGGCACCCCTCACTTCATGCTGACCACCCATAACACACATGGCACCCCTCACTTCATGCTGACCACCCATAACACACATGGCACCCCTCACTTCATGCTGACCACCCATAACACACATGGCACCCCTCACTTCATGCTGACCACCCATAACACACATGGCACCCCTCACTTCATGCTGACCACCCATAACACACATGGCTCCTCTCACTTCATGCTGACCACCCATAACACACATGGCACCTATCACTTCATGCTGACCACCCATAACACACATGGCACCCCTCACTTCATGCTGACCACCCATAACACACATGGCACCCCTCACTTCATGCTGACCACCCATAACACACATGTCACCCCTCACTTCATGCTGACCACCCATAACACACATGGCACCCCTCACTTCATGCTGACCACCCATAACACACATGGCACCCCTCACTTCATGCTGACCACCCATAACACACATGGCACCCCTCACTTCATGCTGACCACCGATAACACAAACGGCACCCCTCACTTCATGCTGACCACCCATAACACACATGGCACCCCTCACTTCATGCTGACCACCCATAACACGCATGGCACCGCTCACTTCATGCTGACCACCCATAACACACATGGCTCCTCTCACTTCATGCTGACCACCCATAACACACATGGCTCCTCTCACTTCATGCTGACCACCCATAACACACATGGCACCCCTCACTTCATGCTGACCACCCATAACACACATGGCTCCCCTCACTTCATGCTGACCACCCATAACACACATGGCACCCCTCACTTCATGCTGACCACCCATAACACACATGGCTCCTCTCACATCATGCTGACCACCCATAACACACATGGCTCCTCTCACTTCATGCTGACCACCCATAACACACATGGCACCTCTCACTTCATGCTGACCACCCATAACACACATGGCACCCCTCACTTCATGCTGACCACCCATAACAAACATGGCACCTCTCACTTCATGCTGACCACCCATAACACTTATGCACCCCTCACTTCATGCTGACCACCCATAACACACATGGCTCCCCTCACCTTATGCTGACCACCCATAACACACATGGCACCCCTCACTTCATGCTGACCACCCATAACACACATGGCACCCCTCACTTCCTGCTGACCACCCATAACACACATGGCACCCCTCACTTCATGCTGACCACTCATAACACACATGGCAGCCCTCACTTCATGCTGACCACCCATAACACACATGGCACCCCTCACTTCATGCTGACCACCCATAACACACATGGCACCCTCACTTCATGCTGACCACCCATAACACACATAGCACCCCTCACTTCATGCTGACCACCCATAACACACATGGCACCCCTCACTTCATGCTGACCACCCATAACACACATAGCACCCCTCACTTCATGCTGACCACCCATAACACACATGGCACCCCTCACTTCATGCTGACCACCCATAACACACATGGCACCCCTCACTTCATGCTGACCACCCATAACACACATGGCACCCTCACTTCATGCTGACCACCCATAACACACATGGCACCCCTCACTTCATGCTGACCACCCATAACACACATGGCACCCCTCACTTCATGCTGACCACCCATAACACACATGGCACCCTCACTTCATGCTGACCACCCATAACACACATAGAACCCCTTTACTTCATGCTGACCACCCATAACACACATGGCACCCCTCACTTCATGCTGACCACCCATAACACACATGGCTCCTCTCACTTCATGCTGACCACCTATAACACACATGGCACCCCTCACTTCATGCTGACCACCCATAACACACATGGCGCCCCTCACCTCATGCTGACCACCCATAACACACATGGCACCTCTCACTTCATGCTGACCACCCATAACACCCATGGCACCCCTCACTTCATGCTGACCACCCATAACACACATGGCACCCCTCACCTCATGCTGACCACCCATAACACACATGGCACCTCTCACTTCATGCTGACCACCCATAACACCCATGGCACCCCTCACTTCATGCTGACCACCCATAACACACATGGCACCCCTCACCTCATGCTGACCACCCATAACACACATGGCTCCTCTCACTTCATGCTGATCACCCATAACACACATGGCTCCCCTCACCTTATGCTGACCACCCATAACACACATGGCACCCCTCACTTCATGCTGACCACCCATAACACACATGGCACCCCTCACTTCATGCTGACCACCCATAACACACATGGCACCCCTCACTTCAAGCTGACCACCCATAACACACATGGCACCCCTCACTTCATGCTGACCACCCATAACACACATGGCTCCTCTCACCTCATGCTGACCACCCATAACACCCATGGCACCCCTCACTTCATGCTGACCACCCATAACACACATGGCACCCCTCACCTCATGCTGACCACCCATAACACACATGGCTCCTCTCACTTCATGCTGATCACCCATAACACACATGGCTCCCCTCACCTTATGCTGACCACCCATAACACACATGGCACCTCTCACTTCATGCTGACCACCCATAACACCCATGGCACCCCTCACTTCATGCTGACCACCCATAACACACATGGCACCCCTCACCTCATGCTGACCACCCATAACACACATGGCTCCTCTCACTTCATGCTGATCACCCATAACACACATGGCTCCCCTCACCTTATGCTGACCACCCATAACACACATGGCACCCCTCACTTCATGCTGACCACCCATAACACACATGGCACCCCTCACTTCATGCTGACCACCCATAACACACATGGCACCCCTCACTTCAAGCTGACCACCCATAACACACATGGCACCCCTCACTTCATGCTGACCACCCATAACACACATGGCTCCTCTCACCTCATGCTGACCACCCATAAAACACATGGCACCTCTCACTTCATGCTGACTACCCATAACACACATGGCACCCCTCACTTCATGCTGACCACCCATAACACACATGGCACCCCTCACTTCATGCTGACCACCCATAACACACATGGCACCCCTCACTTCATGCTGACCACCCATAACACACATGGCACCCCTCACTTCATGCTGACCACCCATAACACACATGGCTCCTCTCACATCATGCTGACCACCCATAACACACATGGCACCTCTCACTTCATGCTGACTACCCATAACACACATGGCACCCCTCACTTCATGCTGACCACCCATAACACACATGGCTCCTCTCACCTCATGCTGACCACCCATAAAACACATGGCACCTCTCACTTCATGCTGACTACCCATAACACACATGGCACCCCTCACTTCATGCTGACCACCCATAACACACATGGCACCCCTCACTTCATGCTGACCACCTATAACACACATGGCACCCCTCACTTCATGCTGACCACCCATAACACACATGGCACCCCTCACTTCATGCTGACCACCCATAACACACATGGCTCCTCTCACATCATGCTGACCACCCATAACACACATGGCACCTCTCACTTCATGCTGACCACCCATAACACACATGGCACCCCTCACTTCATGCTGACCACCCATAACACACATGCACCCCTCACTTCATGCTGACCACCCATAACACACATGCACCCCTCACTTCATGCTGACCACCCATAACACACATGGCTCCCCTCACCTTATGCTGACCACCCATAACACACATGGCTCCCCTCACCTTATGCTGACCACCCATAACACACATGGCACCCCTCACTTCATGCTGACCACCCATAACACACATGGCACCCCTGACTTCCTGCTGACCACCCATAACACACATGCACCCCTCACTTCATGCTGACCACCCATAACACACATGCACCCCTCACTTCATGCTGACCACCCATAACACACATGGCTCCCCTCACCTTATGCTGACCACCCATAACACACATGGCTCCCCTCACCTTATGCTGACCACCCATAACACACATGGCACCCCTCACTTCATGCTGACCACCCATAACACACATGGCACCCCTCACTTCATGCTGACCACCCATAACACACATGGCTCCTCTCACTTCATGCTGACCACCCATAACACACATGGCTCCTCTCACTTCATGCTGACCACCCATAACACACATGGTACCCCTCACTTCATGCTGACCACCCATAACACACATGGCTCCCCTCACTTCATGCTGACCACCCATAACACACATGGCATCTCTCACTTCATGCTGACCACCCATAACACACATGGCATCTCTCACTTCATGCTGACCACCCATAACACACATGGCACCCCTCACTTCATGCTGACCACCCATAACACACATGGCACCCCTGACTTCCTGCTGACCACCCATAACACACATGGCACCCCTCACTTCATGCTGACCACCCATAACACACATGGCACCCCTCACTTCATGCTGACCACCCATAACACACATGGCTCCTCTCACTTCATGCTGACCACCCATAACACACATGGCTCCTCTCACTTCATGCTGACCACCCATAACACACATGGCATCTCTCACTTCATGCTGACCACCCATAACACACATGGCACCCCTCACTTCATGCTGACCACCCATAACACACATGGTACCCCTCACTTCATGCTGACCACCCATAACACACATGGCTCCCCTCACTTCATGCTGACCACCCATAACACACATGGCATCTCTCACTTCATGCTGACCACCCATAACACACATGGCTCCCCTCACTTCATGCTGACCACCCATAACACACATGGCACCTCTCACTTCATGCTGACCACCCATAACACACATGGCACCTCTTACTTCATGCTGACCACCCATACCACACATGGTACCCCTCACTTCATGCTGACCACCCATAACACACATGGCACCCCTCACTTCATGCTGACCACCCATAACACACATGGCACCTATCACTTCATGCTGACCACCCATAACACACATGGCACCCCTCACTTCATGCTGACCACCCATAACACACATGGCACCCCTCACTTCATGCTGACCACCCATAACACACATGGCACCTCTCACTTCAAGCTGACCACCCATAACACACATGGCACCCCTCACTTCATGCTGACCACCCATAACACACATGGCACCCCTCACTTCATGCTGACCACCCATAACACACATGGCACCCCTCACTTCATGCTGAAAACCCATAACACACATGGCACCTCTCACTTCATGCTGACCACCCATAACACACATGGCACCCCTCACTTCATGCTGACCACCCATAACACACATGGCACCCCTCACTTCATGCTGACCACCCATAACACACATGGCACCCCTCACTTCATGCTGACCACCCATAACACACATGGCACCTCTCACTTCATGCTGACCACCCATAACACACATGGCACCCCTCACTTCATGCTGACCACCCATAACACACATGGCACCTCTCACTTCATGCTGACCACCCATAACACACATGGCACCCCTCACTTCATGCTGACCACCCATAACACACATGGCACCCCTCACTTCATGCTGACCACCCATAACACACATGGCACCCCTCACCTCATGCTGACCACCCATAACACACATGGCACCTCTCACTTCATGCTGACCACCCATAACACACATGGCTCCTCTCACATCATGCTGAACACCCATAACACACATGGCACCCCTCACTTCATGCTGACCACCCATAACACACATGGCACCCCTCACCTCATGCTGACCACCCATAACACACATGGCTCCTCTCACTTCATGCTGACCACCCATAACACACATGGCACCCCTCACCTCATGCTGACCACCCATAACACACATGGCACCCCTCACTTCATGCTGACCACCCATAACACACATGGCACCCCTCACCTCATGCTGACCACCCATAACACACATGGCTCCTCTCACTTCATGCTGACCACCCATAACACACATGGCACCCCTCACCTCATGCTGACCACCCATAACACACATGGCACCCCTCACTTCATGCTGACCACCCATAACACACATGGCACCCCTCACCTCATGCTGACCACCCATAACACACATGGCTCCTCTCACTTCATGCTGACCACCCATAACACACATGGCTCCTCTCACTTCATGCTGACCACCCATAACACACATGGCTCCTCTCACTTCATGCTGACCACCCATAACACACATGGCTCCTCTCACTTCATGCTGACCACCCATAACACACATGGCTCCCCTCACTTCATGCTGACCACCCATAACACACATGGCTCCTCTCACTTCATGCTGACCACCCATAACCAACATGGCACCCCTCACCTCATGCTGACCACCCATAACACACATGGCTCCCCTCACTTCATGCTGACCACCCATAACACACATGGCTCCTCTCACTTCATGCTGACCACCTATAACACACATGGCACCCCTCACTTCATGCTGACCACCTATAACACACATGGCACCCCTCACTTCATGCTGACCACCCATAACACACATGGCACCCCTCACTTCATGCTGACCACCTATAACACACATGGCACCCCTCACTTCATGCTGACCACCCATAACACACATGGCTCCTCTCACTTCATGCTGACCACCCATAACACACATGGCACCCCTCACCTCATGCTGACCACCCATAACACACATGGCACCTCTCACTTCATGCTGACCACCCATAACACACATGGCTCCTCTCACTTCATGCTGACCACCTATAACACACATGGCACCCCTCACTTCATGCTGACCACCCATAACACACATGGCACCCCTCACTTCATGCTGACCACCCATAACACACATGGCTCCTCTCACATCATGCTGACCACCCATAACACACATGGCACCTCTCACTTCATGCTGACCACCCATAACACACATGCACCCCTCACTTCATGCTGACCACCCATAACACACATGGCTCCCCTCACCTTATGCTGACCACCCATAACACACATGGCTCCCCTCACCTTATGCTGACCACCCATAACACACATGGCTCCCCTCACCTTATGCTGACCACCCATAACACACATGGCTCCCCTCACTTCATGCTGACCACCCATAACACACATGGCTCCTCTCACATCATGCTGACCACCCATAACACACATGGCACCTCTCACTTCATGCTGACCACCCATAACACACATGCACCCCTCACTTCATGCTGACCACCCATAACACACATGGCTCCCCTCACCTTATGCTGACCACCCATAACACACATGGCTCCCCTCACCTTATGCTGACCACCCATAACACACATGGCACCCCTCACTTCATGCTGACCACCCATAACACACATGGCACCCCTCACTTCATGCTGACCACTCATAACACACATGGCTCCCCTCACTTCATGCTGACCACCCATAACACACATGTCACCCCTCACTTCATGCTGACCACCCATAACACACATGGCACCCCTCACTTCATGCTGACCACCCATAACACACATGGCACCCCTCACTTCATGCTGACCACCCATAACACACATGGCACCCCTCACTTCATGCTGACCACCCATAACACACATGGCTCCCCTCACCTCATGCTGACCACCCATAACACACATGGCACCCCTCACTTCATGCTGACCACCTATAACACACATGGCACCTCTCACTTCATGCTGACCACCCATAACACACATGGCACCCCTCACTTCATGCTGACCACCCATAACACACATGGCACCCCTCACTTCATGCTGACCACCCATAACACACATAGCACCCCTCACTTCATGCTGACCACCCATAACACACATGGCAACCCTCACTTCATGCTGACCACCCATAACACACATGGCTCCGCTCACTTCCTGCTGACCACCCATAACACACATGGCACCCCTCACTTCATGCTGACCACCCATAACACACATGGCACCCCTCACTTCATGCTGACCACCCATAACACACATGGCTCCCCTCACTTCATGCTGACCACCCATAACACACATGGCACCCCTCACTTCATGCTGACCACCTATAACACACATGGCACCCCTCACTTCATGCTGACCACCCATAACACACATGGCTCCTCTCACTTCATGCTGACCACCCATAACACACATGGCACCCCTCACTTCATGCTGACCACCCATAACACACATGGCAACCCTCACTTCATGCTGACCACCCATAACACACATGGCTCCGCTCACTTCCTGCTGACCACCCATAACACACATGGCACCCCTCACTTCATGCTGACCACCCATAACACACATGGCACCCCTCACTTCATGCTGACCACCCATAACACACATGGCACCCCTCACTTCATGCTGACCACCTATAACACACATGGCTCCTCTCACTTCATGCTGACCACCCATAACACACATGGCTCCTCTCACTTCATGCTGACCACCCATAACACACATGGCTCCTCTCACTTCATGCTGACCACCCATAACACACATGGCACCCCTCACTTCATGCTGACCACCCATAACACACATGGCACCTCTCACTTCATGCTGACCACCCATAACACACATGGCACCCCTCACTTCATGCTGAGCACCCATAACACACATGGCACCTCTCACTTCATGCTGACCACCCATAACACACATGGCACCTCTCACTTCATGCTGACCACCCATAACACACATGGCACCTGTCACTTCATGCTGAGCACCCATAACACACATGGCACCCCTCACTTCATGCTGACCACCCATAACAAACATGGCACCCCTCACTTCATGCTGACCACCCATAACACACATGGCACCACTCACTTCATGCTGACCACCCATAACACACATGGCACCCCTCACTTCATGCTGACCACCCATAACACACATGGCACCTGTCACTTCATGCTGAGCACCCATAACACACATGGCACCCCTCACTTCATGCTGACCACCCATAACACACATAGCACCCCTCACTTCATGCTGAGCACCCATAACACACATGGCACCTCTCACTTCATGCTGACCACCCATAACACACATGGCACCTCTCACTTCATGCTGACCACCCATAACACACATGGCACCCCTCACTTCATGCTGACCACCCATAACACACATGGCACCCCTCACTTCATGCTGACCACCCATAACACACATGGCACCCCTCACTTCATGCTGACCACCCATAACACACATGGCACCCCTCACTTCATGCTGACCACCCATAACACACATGGCACCCCTCACCTCATGCTGACCACCCATAACACACATGGCACCTCTCACTTCATGCTGACCACCCATAACACACATGGCTCCTCTCACATCATGCTGAACACCCATAACACAAATGGCACCTCTCACTTCATGCTGACCACTCATAACACACATGGCACCCCTCACTTCATGCTGACCACCCATAACACACATGGCACCCCTCACTTCATGCTGACCACCCATAACACACATGGCACCCCTCACCTCATGCTGAGCACCCATAACACACATGGCTCCTCTCACTTCATGCTGACCACCCATAACACACATGGCACCCCTCACCTCATGCTGACCACCCATAACACACATGGCACCCCTCACTTCATGCTGACCACCCATAACACACATGGCACCCCTCACCTCATGCTGACCACCCATAACACACATGGCTCCTCTCACTTCATGCTGACCACCCATAACACACATGGCTCCTCTCACTTCATGCTGACCACCCATAACACACATGGCTCCTCTCACTTCATGCTGACCACCCATAACACACATGGCTCCTCTCACTTCATGCTGACCACCCATAACACACATGGCTCCTCTCACTTCATGCTGACCACCCATAACACACATGGCTCCCCTCACCTTATGCTGACCACCCATAACACACATGGCTCCCCTCACTTCATGCTGACCACCCATAACACACATGGCTCCTCTCACTTCATGCTGACCACCCATAACACACATGGCACCCCTCACCTCATGCTGACCACCCATAACACACATGGCTCCCCTCACTTCATGCTGACCACCCATAACACACATGGCACCTCTCACTTCATGCTGACCACCCATAACACACATGGCTCCTCTCACTTCATGCTGACCACCTATAACACACATGGCACCCCTCACTTCATGCTGACCACCCATAACACACATGGCACCCCTCACTTCATGCTGACCACCCATAACACACATGGCTCCTCTCACATCATGCTGACCACCCATAACACACATGGCACCTTTCACTTCATGCTGACCACCCATAACACACATGCACCCCTCACTTCATGCTGACCACCCATAACACACATGGCTCCCCTCACCTTATGCTGACCACCCATAACACACATGGCTCCCCTCACCTTATGCTGACCACCCATAACACACATGGCTCCCCTCACTTCATGCTGACCACCCATAACACACATGGCTCCTCTCACATCATGCTGACCACCCATAACACACATGGCACCTCTCACTTCATGCTGACCACCCATAACACACATGCACCCCTCACTTCATGCTGACCACCCATAACACACATGGCTCCCCTCACCTTATGCTGACCACCCATAACACACATGGCTCCCCTCACCTTATGCTGACCACCCATAACACACATGGCACCCCTCACTTCATGCTGACCACCCATAACACACATGGCACCCCTCACTTCCTGCTGACCACCCATAACACACATGGCACCCCTCACTTCATGCTGACCACCCATAACACACATGTCACCCCTCACTTCATGCTGACCACCCATAACACACATGTCACCCCTCACTTCATGCTGACCACCCATAACACACATGGCACCCCTCACTTCATGCTGACCACCCATAACACACATGGCACCCCTCACTTCATGCTGACCACCCATAACACACATGGCACCTATCACTTCATGCTGACCACCCATAACACACATGGCACCCCTCACTTCATGCTGACCACCCATAACACACATGGCTCGCCTCACTTCATGCTGACCACCCATAACACACATGGCACCCCTCACTTCATGCTGACCACCTATAACACACATGGCACCCCTCACTTCATGCTGACCACCCATAACACACATGGCTCCTCTCACTTCATGCTGACCACCCATAACACACATGGCTCCGCTCACTTCCTGCTGACCACCCATAACACACATGGCACCCCTCACTTCATGCTGACCACCCATAACACACATGGCACCCCTCACTTCATGCTGACCACCCATAACACACATGGCACCCCTCACTTCATGCTGACCACCCATAACACACATGGCACCTCTCACTTCATGCTGACCACCCATAACACACATGGCACCCCTCACTTCATGCTGACCACCCATAACACACATGGCTCCTCTCACTTCATGCTGACCACCCATAACACACATGGCACCTCTCACCTCATGCTGACCACCCATAACACACATGGCTCCTCTCACTTCATGCTGACCACCCATAACACACATGGCTCCTCTCACTTCATGCTGACCACCCATAACACACATGGTACCCCTCACTTCATGCTGACCACCCATAACACACATGGCACCCCTCACTTCATGCTGACCACCCATAACACACATGGCACCTCTCACTTCATGCTGACCACCCATAACACACATGGCTCCCCTCACTTCATGCTGACCACCTATAACACACATGGCTCCTCTCACTTCATGCTGACCACCCATAACACACATGGCACCCCTCACTTCATGCTGACCACCCATAACACACATGGCACCCCTCACTTCATGCTGACCACCCATAACACACATGGCACCCCTCACTTCATGCTGACCACCCATAACACACATGGCACCCCTCACTTCATGCTGACCACCCATAGCACACATGGCGCCCCTCACTTCATGCTGACCACCCATAACACACATGGCGCCCCTCACTTCATGCTGACCACCCATAACACACATGGCGCCCCTCACTTCATGCTGACCACCCATAACACACATGGCACCGCTCACTTCATGCTGACCACCCATAACACACATGGCACCCCTCACTTCATGCTGACCACCCATAACACACATGGCACCTCTCACTTCATGCTGGCCACCCATAACACACATGGCACCTCTCACTTCATGCTGACCACCCATAACACACATGGCACCCCTCACTTCATGCTGACCACCCATAACACACATGGCTCCTCTCACTTCATGCTGACCACCCATAACACACATGGCACCCCTCACTTCATGCTGACCACCCATAACACACATGGCACCCCTCACTTCATGCTGACCACCCATAACACACATGGCACCTCTCACTTCATGCTGACCACCCATAACACACATGGCACCCCTCACTTCATGCTGACCACCACCCATAACACACATGGCACCCCTCACTTCATGCTGACCACCCATAACACACATGGCACCCCTCACTTCATGCTGACCACCCATAACACACATGGCACCTCTCACCTCATGCTGACCACCCATAACACACATGGCTCCTCTCACTTCATGCTGACCACCCATAACACACATGGCACCTCTTACTTCATGCTGACCACCCATAACACACATGGCGCCCCTCACTTCATGCTGACCACCCATAACACACATGGCCATAGAGCCACCTGCTAAGACTACATACACTTTCATAGTGTACAATGGAGAGCACACGCTGCCACATCCCCTGCATCCCCGGCGCTCCTGCCCAAGCCATTCAGATCAGATCTATTTGTGAGTAGGGGGGGTTTACATAGCAGGGCATCCCGATTCGGGACGTGTCAGGGGCGCGGAGCGAAACCTGGTAAAGTCAAATTCACAGGTGTTGTTCTATTTTAAAGGGCCAGAGCAGCATTTTCAGGGCATGTTTCACCAAAGGTCATGATGCTGCTGCAGCGGCAGTGGCGTTGCACAGGAACGCCGAGCAGCGGTGGGGCGTTTGGCGGCACGCATGTCGCTTTGTCGCTTCCTCCTCCTGCTCCTGTTGTTACAAGGTGGAATCAATAAACGAATAAACACTTTAGCTAATGGCTCTTGTATGGATAGACTGTCTCCTCGGCGGCGCGATAACACCGCTAATTACAACTCGTGTCGGCAGCTTAACCTTCATTTTTTCTGCTTTGACAATAATAACTTTTAACTGAAACCAGATTGGGGGAGTCCAGATCCTCCGGGAACATGCCCGCCATGATACACCATGATCCCCATCTCCATATCTGTGCCCTGTTCATTCCATCTGTTATAGCCAAACCAAATTTTACAGGGATCTAAAAATGGGGCACAACTCCAAAAAACATAAAAATACTCTTATTTTATTAATGTTGCACAAAAATAAGAACACACAACACAGCGACAACACAATAAAATCAATCCATCCACTATTCCTGAAATGCTAGAATTCTTAGCAGCCCAAATAAATAATTGACCACAGATTTTGAGTGAGCCAGCTCCACTGGTGGCCCAAATTAAATATATGCAGAAAAAACAAAATGCCCACATAATCCGACCCACATCCTAACACAACAATCAATATAATTGTTAGGTTCGGACGTGGGTCTGATTTCTTTGTTTATATAGCACTTGCACTTTCATAGATTGTTGTTTGCACAGTTTCATAGCCAATATCACACATTATAAATTATATTTAGATATATATATATATAGGTCTTCTACATCTCCATTTTGGCTCTCCAACATTCCTTCTTTTCTTTCCTTCTATATCCCTGCCTCTGTGGGTCTCCTATAACTTTCTATGTATAAGACACTTACAGTCCTAATGATTTCGTTATCCTGTAGTCCTTCAATGGCTCCCCTACAGTCGTTTACTGAGTTCCTTATAGTAGTTTTATGTTTCCCCCTACAGTCTTTTAATGGGTACCATACAGACTCCCTTTGGGTCCCCTACAGATTTTATAGGTCCCCTACATCCCCGCTAGAGCCCCCCCCCCACACACAGTTTGGGTCTTCATTATTGGCGAACCCCTATTAGTTTGGGTTCGGCAAGTTCAGAAGAACCTTGAACAAAAGTTTGGTTCGGCTACCGAACTTGAGCTGAACCTTAACCAGGTCCCCATTAATATCAATGAACTTTGGGATCCAAAAATGGCCCATGTGTGCAGCAGCAGGAAGTGGCTATACAACTTACCTGAGCCTCGGTCTGCATTTTCTCCTCTGTCAAAATGGCCATGGCTGGGGCTGAAAAAAGATGGCCGCCTCCATGTGTAAGGACACTGGCGACTGGCACTAGAAGTACTGCTAGTGTCCTGTCTCATGGCGGCAACCGTTTTTTTGCAACCTCAGCCGTAGTCATTTTGGCAGAGGAAAGAATGCTAACTGGATCACGGGTTGTACGGTTGTACAGCCACTTCCTGCTGCTGCACACTCTTCATTAGGTTAAGCTGCCCATCAGTCAGGTTTTCCGGGTTCAGCTTGAACACCAAACTCCAACATGGACTTGTGTCTGAAGTTCGTGTTTGGGAACCCGAACTCGCAAAGTTCGGTACGAATTTCGTGGTCTCACTACAGTCCTGCTATGGTTCTCCTATATACAACGTATGGTTCCACTATAGCTCTTCTATGGGCACCTTACAGCGGTTCTATCTACTGCTCTGCTCAGTAAAAAGGATTAATTTAAAACAGAACAAAACCCGGGATTTTGTTCCGGGCCCATGGACATCCCAAATTGGGATACCCCGCTCTGTTAAACCCCTCAGTGCATGCAGGGGGCTCTTGTCCAATCAGAGGCATTTGCCGTGTATATGTAATGCTCGGGCAACGGCTCTGTTTACATGCGGGGCTTAGGCAATTGGGGGTGCAGCGGGTGCATCCACATCAGTGCACGCGCTTCCACCAGCCTATCTTAATGACTGGGGATGGGAGCACGCTCACAGCCCAAAGATATGAGGACACGGGCCCCGGATGTTTGCTTCACCAAGGGTGCCACGAAGCAGGTGAGTTCCTTATCTCCAAGGAGGGGTCTGACTGCAGGGCATTCCATTTTCAGTTGCCCCCGAGAAAGAAAACTGACGTTTATTCTAAGTCTAAACTTTGCCAGCGCTCAGAACTTTTTGCTAGAATTAGCGATAAGTAAGGTGCAGTGCGGCGCTGGTACCAAATATTGAAAACATGGACGCCATACTCAACTCCTCCAGAAGGGGGCAGACATGTATACATAGGCGGCTGGTAGGAGACGTAAGGAGCCACAGTTGTAACAAATGTAGTGTTGGGTGACAGGTTCGGCCTAACTTTGAACTAAAGTTTGGTTCAGGTACCCTAATTCGACCCAAATCCTAAACTTGTCCCCACTGAAATTAATGGGGTCCTGAAATTTGGGGGACAATTCTACCTCTGGGGGCCCCTCCATCCCCCCACTCCTCACCCAACAAGGCAGAGGGGGTGTCTGTCAAGGGGACCCCAGAGGCAGAATTGGGGCTGTCAAAAGGATAAAAAAATGTGTTTGCGGGGGGAGGGGCATCTTAAACAATTGCAGCAGGAAGTGGCTGTACACTTACCTGAGCAGGCAATCTGGTCCGCGGTCGGCGGTTGGTGTTCTTTCCCTGAAAGAAAGACTGCTGTCACCCTCATAAGTGAGGACACTGGCAGCAGCTAGCAGCAGTTCTAGTGTCCTCACTCATGGGAGCGGCGGCCATCTTTCTGTTGCCCCGGCTGTAGCCTATTCGACAAAGGAAGAACGCCGACTGCCGACCGGATCGCGTGGCTCAGGTAGGTTACAGCTGCTTCCTGCTGCACACTCTGCATATGTGAGCTGCTCATCAAGAAGCTTTTCCGGGTTCAGAATGAACTTTGCGAGTTCAGGTTCCCAAACCCGAACATGGACTTCGGACAAATTTGACCCGAATCCAAACCTGGTCCCCACTGAAATCAATAAAGACCCGATATTTGGGGGCCAATTCTGCATCTTGGGGCCCCTCCACTCTGCACCCACATGGACAGAAGGGGTGCCTGTCAAGGGGACAGAATTGGGGCTGTCCAAAGGAAAAAAGTGTGTGTAGGGGAGGGGCACCTTAAACAAGTGCAGAGTCTGCAGCAGGAAGTGGCTGCACACTTACCTGAGCGGGCAATATGGTCCGCGGTTAGTGTTCTTTCCCTGAAAGAAAGATGGCTGCCACTTCCGTGAGTAAGGACACTGTCAGCAACTAGCAGCAGTTCTAGTGTCCTCACTCATTGGAGCGGCGGCCATCTTTCTGTAGCCCGGCTGTAGCCTATTCAAAAAAGAAAGAATGCCGACTGCCGACCGGATTGTGGGGCTCAGGTAGGTTACAGCTGCTTCCTGCTGCACACTCTGCATATGTGATCTGCTCATCAAGAAGCCTTTCCGGGCTCAGGATGAACTTTGCAGGTTCAGGTTCCCAAACATGAACATGGACTTCAGCCAAATTTGACCCGAATCCAAATCTGGTCCCCACTGAAATCAATAGAGACCCAATATTTGGAGGCCAGTTCTGCATCTTCGGGCCCCTCCACCCCCTCCACTCCGCACCCACCTGGGCAGAAGGGGGTGCCTGTCAAGGGGACCCCAGAGGCAGAATTGGGGCTGTCAAATGGAAAAAAAAATGTGTGTGGGGGGCTGTACACTTACCTGAGCCAGCAATCTGGTCCGCGGTCGGTGGTTTGTGTTCTTTCCCTGAAAGAAAGATGGCTCACTTATGGGAGCGGCGGCCATCTTTCTATAGCCCCGCTGTAGCCAGCCTATTCATCAAAGAAAGAACGCCTGCTTTCCGACCGGATTCCAGGGCTAAGGTAAGTTACAGCTGCTTCCTGCTGCACACTCTGCATAGGTGAGCTGCTCATCAACAAGCTTTTCCGGGTTCAGGATGAACTTTGCGAGTTCGGGTTCCCCAACCTGAACATGGTCTTCAGCCAGAAGTCTATGTTCGAAATTGGGGACCCGAACTCGCAAAGTTCGGTACGAACACAAACTTTGCAGTTCGAGTTCACCCAACACCAACACACAGGTTGACCACCAGTGGTCTACATTGACTTCTAATGAAACATCCCTGCCCCCTGCTGGTGAGGCCAGGTACAACGTGGCTTGGAAAACCCTTTTTTAGCTGGCTGTAGATATCTGCAGCGTTATCGCTGACACAAGCCGGCACAATAGAGAGCTGAGATCAGCTTGTCTCCCTCTTTCAAGGGGCTTCTAATGAAATTGGATTTTTATTTATACGCTCCCGGTAATGTGTTGTGTTATGTAGAAACTGTCGGAGCATTATAAGAAGGGCGCACGGCTATTAACCGGTCGTCGTCCTGGGAGCTGACAGTAACACGCTCCCGAGAGAAGAGATAAACAGCGGGAAGCTGAGAATGAAGTAAAAATGTTGCACTGTGGTTTTTATTGGGGGTTAGGTGGACCAAAAACCCATATTTTTGACTAATCTTCCCCCAATCATTCACCCCACAGGAATTCCTTATGCGTGGTCTCGGCTTCCTGTCTTTTTTCCTCTCCTTTCCCAGCCATAGAAACGGCAGTTTCCCTGAAGTTCCAGATTACTGGGGGGGGTTGAGTGGCAGGACCAGAGATTGCCGTATTGCATCATGACCCAGAGTCTGAGATTTGAGCATTCTAATGTTCAACATGAAGAGACAGAGCTCAGAGATCCGTATATTTGGATAAGAGGTTAAAATATTGGGATGCTCTATCTCTCAATCCTGCTGATACTATAACAAACAAGATTAGTCATTCTGAAAAGCCTGCCAGCTCCCTGCTGAGAGTTACTTTGTGTTAAATTGTTACAACCAAGGAGCAGATGATTTATCTTAAGTGTTTCTATCATAATCAGCTGTGATACACTGTAAAGCAGTCATGAGCTCACCACTGGAATATAATTAGCTCACACAAGGCTGGCAAAAGGTTAGTGGGAGCCCTTGGGCAAAAGAGTCTTAGTGGGCCCCAAAGTAGTGTGTCACATGATGTCACCTTTTAGATCCGCTGCCACAAATGGGTCCTCTTCTGCTGCTGATCGCCCTCCAGTCCTTAGTACTTGTTGCATTATCTACTGCCACCAAGCACCTTTTAGCCCTTACTGCTTGCTCCACTGCCACTAAAGGCTTCATCATTGCTGTCAGTTGTCACCTAGTTCTCGCCATCTTCTGAGCTTCCATCAACTGCCCTCCATTCCACCATTTCCATTGTTGCTGATCATCCCCTGTTGCCAGCCATGAATAGGTCTCCACACAGCACCCAGAATTTGGTGGTTGGGGTCCACTGTAAAATAATACTATGGCCAAGAGTGAGCCTGAGTGGGCCCCTGAAGATGCCAGGGCCCCTGGCAATTGCCCAGGTTTGCCCTGTGCTGACGCCGGCCCTGAGCTCACAGATAGCTTGCAGTGCAATGTGTTGTGTGATGGATTGGAACAGTGTCTGCTTTGCATTTCAGGGCGCTGCCCTCATTCATTGTGTATGTAACGGCCTCGAAGCCTCTGGCCTTAGACAACGTGACTCAATGGCTCCGTCCATGCTGATTGGCCGGGAAGAGGTGAGTTGGCATCGGCGATCTGGGGGGTTCCACACAGCGGGGAGACATATCAGTTAGTTGGAAACTTTGTTCTTCTGAGCCTGCAATGAGAGAGACCAGTGCCGGAATGGAAGGAGCACTGGGCGGTACCCTCATGAGAAGGGGTGCTGTGGGAACACCCTAAAACATTGCCTACCCCAGGGGGCATTGGAGGTCCACTGAGGATGAGTTCCCCTTGTTATTGGACTGGAGCCAGGAGGTCTTCCGGGGCAGAAGAGAGGAAGTCGCAGTGGATGGGACTGGGTAGGGGACAATTATTTGGAGACGGGTACCACACTTAGGAGATCCCTATGTGCCGGGGACTCCTGCTGTTGTGTGGAGTCTCAATAAAGAGGGGTCACTTTACTAAGACTCCACACAAAGGCAGGAGTCCCTCTGGGACTCTGAGTAGGGAGGACTGGGAAGAGGCCAATCATTTGGAGGTGGGTTATTGTTATTGGACTGGAGCCAGGAGGTCTTCCGGGGGAGAAGAGAGGGACTGGGTAGGGTCCAATAATTTGGAGGCGGGTAACACACTTAGGCAATCTCTACGTTCCGGGGGACCCCTGCTGTTGTGTGGAGTCTCAATAGTGTATAGGTTATAGAGGGCACCCCATAACCTATAATGTGACGGCTGTGCCCCGAGCCCCTAAAGTTTTAGTTTCCAATAATTTGGAGGCGGGTAACACACTTAGGCAATCTCTACGTGCCAGGGACCCCTGCTGTTGTGTGGAGTCTCAATAGTGTATAGGTTATAGAGGGCACCCCATAACCTATAATATACACAGTCTGTATTTTTAGATAAGCCTGAATTTGCTATTGACTTTGCTTGGTTTTGTTGCTGCACTATGGACGACCATGACGCCTCATGAGGCTGCCAGAGAGTCCAGGGACCTGAGTGAGCATCCAAACCCCCAGGGCCACAGAGACCCCTACATGGACAGTAAGTCCAGTTTTAGTTCCAGCCACACACCCTCTTATGTCGAACTGTATCCTGAAGTATGCGGTTGTCCCCTGTACAGTGGATGCCGCCAGCTCATCACTACTTATAAGAAGACGGAAACCTTGTGGAGAGACGTATCAGAAGATGGAAACTTTGTTCTTCTAAGCCCGCAGTGAGAGCCACCAGGACTGCACGTCAGCCTTACCCCACCGCAAGTTCCAGCCTAACTACAGAAAACTTCCCCATCACAGGATTCAAAGTATTGACTCGCAGGCCGGCGTGGAAAATGGCAGCTGAGAGAATCAGAATGATAAAGTGGGCAGAACAAATCAAATTGCAAAGCCTCAGAAACGCTGCATGAAATATAGCCGGCTGACAGTGTCAGGAGCCATCAGTAAGATGGAGTTAAGGAAAGAAGAAGAGGGGGGGGTGGAAATCTCATGCATAAAAAATGATAGCGATTGGACGTTTCCTCCACTGGTATGGCTAAGCGGAGGGTGGGGGGGGGCGCGTTGCTCTGTTTGCTGCTCGGCAGGGCTTCTTATCCGCTGCGGCGTACCACCTCTATTTAAGGGTCACCGGGTAGGTGCGAAAAAGTCGAAAACATCCAATTAATTGGATCTGGAGGGAGGAGAGGAGCTCTCCCGGCTGCTTAACATTGACGGAAACGGCACGGCCGCAAATTCCGTAAACACGCGCGCTGTGCGTCTGCTGGGGGGTGAAGCGATAATAAGGGAAGGTCATTTATAAAGAGGGGGTCTGAAAGCAGTCAACACCTCATCTAAAGTCATTGATGGTGCCCCTCTGGCCGAGAGCCTACTCGCCTGTGATTGGATAATGAAGACTATTCCACCAACACATTCATCAAAGAGTTGTATTCAGGGGGTACATACCATGGAGGCAGCGAAGGCAAGTGTCGCCTGGGCCATGGCACAAGGGGGCCTGGCACAAGCTGCCTCCACTGCCTCTTTAGAATGTATGCCCGACGCCAGCGGAGCCTCGTACATACCTATCCAGCCATGCCACCTCCATTCTCCACGTTGGCTTCTCCTGTGCAGCATCGCCCCTCCCTACCCTGCCCCACTACATGCCATTCTTGCCTCTATGTGCTTGCCTCCCCTGCCTCCATGCACGTGCCGCATGCCTCCCTTGGCTCCGTGCTCCGCCCTCTCTGCCTCCATGCATGCCTCCCCCGCACCTCCAGCAGATGTGTGTGGTACCCGGATGGTGAATGAATATCTAGGGGGGGCGGGGTGCTAATGGGTACTCTGCTATGGGGCCCTATCAGGGTTATTTATACATTGAATCTAATTAATTTATGTATAGAGCGGAGCAAAATCCACTGGGGTCTAAAAGACTTCAATGTCGGCCACCTACCTACCCACAGGGCATTCCGATTTGGGATGCCCTGCAGTGTGAAACCCATGGAATCGTCCCAAAAAACTGACCTTTCTCAGGCTCCAACAGCATTTTCGTTCCCTGCCTAAGTTTGGGCTGAAGCATGCTCCCGCGCTCAGCCATTCAGATAGGGCTGGAAGTGCACCTCAGGCTAGAGGAAAGCCCATCATCTGTCAGATTTAAGATTTGCCAATCGGCTACAGCTACAGCTTCATCCAAGATACTCGACTGGAGGGCATGGAGGAGGGGGGGTTAGTCCGCTGTAAAGAGGAGCAGCCATTCGCTTTGAGTCTATAGGACTCGAGGGGCGATGGTCTCCTTTTCTGTGGCGTGTACCCACACCAGGCCTTTCTAAATGGCTGGCGTAGACACCCTCACTGCTAGAATTGGGCAGGGATTCAGGCCGGCAGCGCTTTCTCTATGCACATTTCCTTGCCACACTGAGCTCAGGTTAATCTGAATGGAGCAATGCACGGTTGGACTGGGAAAGAAGGTGAGTTTTCTAGATTTCAGGGCCGTTGGAGTGTGGGTTTTGGTCCACTTTAAGTACAACAGACTAAAGAACCATCTTGTGACAAAGCGTCACAAAAACAAAAGCTTCTGACTTCCGAAGAAGTAAGGATGGACACATCTGTAGTTTTTAAGAGCAACACACAGATCAGTAACGACATACCTTCCAACTTTTCAGGGTGGGAAAGAGGGACAATTGTTAAATTAGGCCACACCCCCTCATTGAGGGATGGGTGAAGCCACGCCCCTCATTGAGGGATGGATAGGAGATAGGACGTAACAGTTACAGCAATAGAAACACTTTTAATAGGCAAATGAATTATTTATTGATGCAGATCTGCATGTTACACCTCAAAGAGGGACAAATGAGAACGACGAGGGGCAGGGGGACATGCACTCCAAAGAGGGAAAGTCCCTCCAAATCAGGGACACTTGGGAGGTACGAGTAACAAGTTTGTTAACAAAAAATTAACTGGCTATTATAACAACAGACAGCGCTCCAGGGAACAATTTGGTTCCGATAGAAAAAAAAAAAGATTCCCAAAGTGATTTTATGATCTCTGTGCCCTTTCCTCCTCCGGTCAGCCGCCATTAAAGCACTGCTTGGTTAATTGAGCCCCTGGCTGTCCCTTTGCAGCGTCGCCGCTGCCACCACAGCGTTGGTCACCACCATTAGTGTCTGGCAGGAGGCCACCGTACCCGGCGCGCTCATTACCTGCCGGGCCAATAGAAAGAAACACAAGACTATTGAGTGATTGGGATTAAAATAATCCGTATAGGTCAGCTAATGAGTTTCACTGAGCAGCATGGCGCGGAGCTGGGTTATTATTAATGAATTCCCTGCTGGGGAACACCACAGCCAATCGTGTTTATTTATAATGAGTTACCCGAGGAGGGCCGTGCATTGTTACCGACCCTGACCTTTCCCCGTCCACACTAAGACGCCGCTGACAGGGGGCTTCCATTTCCCAGGATAGTCTGGAATTGGAAGATTCTATAAAGTTGAAAATTCGAAAATCACTGGCTTCCCTGTAGCTGTGTGCTCTTCCTGCAGCTTGCCCTTCATATAGGCCGGGCGGGCGGGGGTGCGCACTCCACAGGTGAGTCAGGTGAGTTACAGCTGTTTCCTGCTGCACACTCTGTATAGGTACGCTGGGTTGATCAGAAGCCAGTCAATAAGCTTTTCCGAGTTCGGGCCAGACGCCGAACTCGAACACTGATTTCTGACTGAAGTCCACGATCAGGTTTAGGAACCTGAACTCGAAGTTCGGAACAAACCTGAACTGAAGTTAGCCCAAAATTAGCTGTAACTGGATGGATGAACCCAAACCGCAAAGTTCAGGTTCGTACCGAACTTTGCGAATTCAGGTTCCCAAACCCGAACACGAACTTCAGCCAGAAGTCAGTGTTCGAGTTTGGCGTCTCGGCCGAAGACAGAAAAGCAGATTGATTGGCTGTCCAACAACCCACTTACGGGTGTGACTTACCTCTGCCCAGTTCTCTTCTGTCAGCAGCGACGGAGGCAGCAGCAGCCACTTTTAAATCTGGCCCAAGCTGGGGCAACAAAAAAATGTGTCCTCACTCATGGGAGCCGGTGCCCTTTTTTTTTTTTTAGCCCCGGATGAGCCAGACTCTAAGGATGCTGCCGCCGTTGTAGGGGAGGATAGCGGGAAAGGTAAGTCACAGCAGCAGGCCTTTGCTGCACACCCTGCACCCCCCCTCCACCACAGCCACCCCCCAAAGTTTGGGTTTCCATTGATTTTAATAGGGACCGGTTTGGGTTACATAAAAGTTTAGCCCATCCCTAGCTATAACATATAAAATTGTGGATAGAGTCATGGGGTTGAGCTGCGTTATTATTAATGAATTCCCCGCTGGGGAACGCCACAGCCAATCGTGTTTATTTATAACGAGTTACCCGAGGAGGGCCGTGCATTGTTACCGGCCCTGACCTTTCCTCGTCCACACTAAGACGCCGATGACAAGGGGCTGTCATTTCCCAGGATAGTCCTGAAATGGAATATTCGAAAAAGTTGAAAATTCTAAAATCACCGGCGTTCCTGTAGCCATGTGCGGATTGCCATTCATATAGGCCGAGCGGGTGGGAGCGCGCACTCCACAGGTGAGTCAGGTGAGTAACAGCTGCTTCCTGCTGCACACTCTGCATAGGTACGCTGGGTTGATGGGTTGTTCAGTCACACACAAAAAATTATTTGCGCTCACCGCTGGTTTTAGAATACTCGTCCGTGGGTAGTCCCAAGCCCACAAAACATCAGTAGAAAGAATTAGATTATCCTCACTTCTCCATTAAAACTTCACTTTTAATCCAAATAGGTTAAAAACATCTCCATGGTAAAATTCCACCTTAAGATCAGTAATAGAAAAAAACCCTGGTATAAATGAGTATGTACAGTAGCCACTAACGTGTTTCGGATGCCCAGTCTTTAATCAAGCCCACAAAACATCAGTAGAAAGAATTAGATTATCCTCACTTCTCCATTAAAACTTCACTTTTAATCCAAATAGGTTAAAAACATCTCCATGGTAAAATTCTACCTTAAGATCAGTAATAGAATAAGTCCTGGTATAAATGAGTATGTACAGTAGCCACTAGCGCGTTCCGGATGCCCAGTCCTTAATCATAGTTGTCATGGCAAACATTACACTGGTTTATATAATCAATTATACCAAAATTGGGAATGTACTCACCTCCGTGCGGTCTGGATCGGCTCTCGCTCATGCACGCTGGCAGGGGATAGCTGTCGCGGCGTCAGAACGACGGCGGCAACAGCGTCCCTCTGCAGCACGTGGGTCTCAGACAGTGGGATGAGCACCCCATCAATCAGCTTTTCTGCGTTCGGGCCGAACTCGAACACGTCTGGCTGAAGTCCATGTTCGGGTTTGGGAAGCTGAACTCACAAAGTTTGGAACAAACCTGTTCATACCGAAACCCGTACACGAACTTCAACCAGAAGTCTGTGGTCGAGTTCGGCGTCCAACCCACAGACAGAAAAGCAGGTTGATGGGCTGCCCATTAACCCGCTTCACCTAAGGTTGTAGCAGCAGGAAGCTGCTGTGACTTACCTCTGACCGATCCTCTTCTGTCAGCAGCGGCGAAGGCAGAGGCAGCAGAAGCCGCTGTTGAATCTGGCCCCAGCCGGGCCTGCATAAAGATGGTCGCCAGCTCCCATGAGTGAGGACATTCCCGTGTCCTCACTCATGGGAGGCAAAGGCCATCTTTTTGTAGCCACTGCTGCCGCTGCTGTCAGAAGAGGATCGCAAGCAGAGGTAAGTCACAGCAGCGTACATCTGCTGCACACTCTGCACCCCCCTCCCTCCGCCACAACCACCCCGTAAGTTTGGGCCCCTAACCCAAACATTTATTAAAAGTTCAGGTCAAACTTTCTTTCTTCCCTTTTCCATCCTGTAATGTTTAAATACTAATACTTTTCCAAGGCATGGTATATATATATATATATATATATATATATATATATATATATATATATATATATACATACCTCCCAACTTTTGAAAACAGGAAAGAGGGAATTTGTTTTCGCAATTAAACCATGCCCCCAGCCACGCCCTTAAAGGGAAACACCACCTAAAAATGACATAATAATAATACAGACAATGCAGGTGAGCCCCCAACCAGGTGCAGACTGGGGTTAAAAAATGGCCCGGGACTTTTTGGGCCATATTGACCCTGCTATACTGTTCCTGGCCCCATATTTTTTGCTCTATAAGATGAACATAGAATGCACCCAGGGTTTAGAGGACTAAAATAGGAAAAAAATATTCTGAACCAAATGGTGTGCTAAAATCCCCTCCTAATCACCCCATTACAGGCAGCGTGCAGCATCTCTCATTACAGGCAGTGTGCGGCATCTCTCATTACAGGCAGTGTGCGGCATCTCTCATTACAGGCAGTGTGCGGCATCCCTCATTACAGGCAGTGAGGGGCATCTCTCATTACAGGCAGTGTGCGGCATCTCTCATTACAGGCAGTGTGCGGCATCCCTCATTACAGGTAGTGTGCGGCATCTCCATTACAGGCAGTTAGGGGCAGCCCTTATTACAGGCAGTGAGGGGCGTCTTTTATTACTGTGTGCAGCATCTCCCATTACAGGCAGTGTGCGGCATCTCTCATTACAGGTAGTGTGCGGCATCCCTCATTACAGGCAGTGAGAGGCATCCCTCATTACAGGTAGTGTGCAGCATCTCCATTACAAGCAGTTAGGGGCAGCCCTTATTACAGGCAGTGAGGAGCATATTTTATTGCTGTGTGCAGCATCTCCCATTACAGGCAGTGAGGGGCATCCCTCATTACAGGCAGTGAGAGGCATCCCTCATTACAGGCAGCGTGCGGAATCTCTCATTACAGGCAGTGTGCGGCATCTCTCATTACAGGCAGTGTGCGGCATCTCTCATTACAGGCAGTGTGCTGCATCCCTCATTACAGTCAGTGAGAAGCATCCCTCATTACTGGTAGTGTGCGGCATCCCTCATTACAGGCAGTGAGAGGCATTCCTCATTACAGGTAGTGTGCGGCATCTCCATTACAAGTAGTTAGGGCCAGCCCTTATTACAGGCAGTGAGGAGCATATTTTATTACTGTGTGCAGCATCTCCCATTACAGGCAGTGAGGGGCATCCCTCATTACAGGCAGTGAGAGGCATCCCTCATTACAGGCAGCGTGCAGAATCTCTCATTACAGGCAGTGTGCGGCATCTCTCATTACAGGCAGTGTGCGGCATCCCTCATTACAGGCAGTGTGCGGCATCCCTCATTACAGTCAGTGAGAAGCATCCCTCATTACTGGTAGTGTGCGGCATCTCCATTACAGGCAGTGAGGGGCATCTTTTATTACTGTGTGCAGCATCTCCCATTACAGGCAGTGAGGGGCATCCCTCATTACAAACAGTGACCGGCATCCCTCCATTACAAAAAGTGTGTGGCATCTCCCATTACAGACAGTATGCAGCCCCCCTCCATGACTGCCAGCCTGCCGCTGCTGCCGTTCCTGCCGCCCCCACACGGACACACACATTCACTCACATGCACATTCACACACATTACCTCACTCCCTAGTTGCTGAGCCGTTATTTCCCATCAGGCGGTGGGCATGGCCCATATGGCCAGCGTCCAATGAAAACAATGGCTGCCGCCCATAGACAAGGCCACGCCCAGGGACCGCAAAAACATTAGCAGCAGGGAGCGGAGGCGGGCAGGCATAAATCGGTTACCCTGCCCACCTGCTCATCGGGCACCACCTGCCCTCCCACATGAGCCGCCCTCCAGCGGCCCAGGTGCCGGCCTACCATCCCGTTGGCCCATGGTGGCCCTGCGGGACAGCCGGTACAACCCGTGATGGCCACGGATGGACAGTTGGGACGTATGTAATATACATACAGATGCAGCTTTCTTTAAAACTCCACTTCCTACACTAGTGTATTGTGTTATCTTGAAATCTTAAATGCTTTTCAATGGCTTCTTTGTGAGATATCACAATGGGCTGAACTTGAGGCCTCTCCATCCCCAGCGCAACATGTTTCCAGAAGCTGTTCCATGTTTATTGTGGTGAGCTTCGGTGGATTATTTTACCGAATTCCTCTTCTAACCCATTCCAGCATGTTTACGCCCGGACACCGTGAGCTAATTCCGCTTTATTACTGAATTAAACGTTTTTTGTTTTTTTTTGTAGGATAAGCCTCTGCGAGATTAGAGCATCCTAGGAGGCTTCCGCAACCACGCTCTCCAAACCTGTTCACCACCAGCCTTGGAATAAAACATATATTCATATCGGGCTGAGAAATACATTGTGGCAGGTTGACGAGCACACAGGGTTCAAATTAAACGCTGCTTACGATAGGAAAATAGCTTTCTTTCACTTTGGCCTTTTAAAGAAAAATGTTTTATCGCCATGTCGAGACTTGTTAAATAGCCCAACCAAACAGGTATTTTTCCGCCAGCGCTATTTTCCAGAAAAATCAAATAAGCGGCCTTTTTTTCATAGCGTTGCCTTAAGTCTGTTTGTGCTCCCATGGTGCCTTTTAATGCGCTGTTTATGTAGAGAGCGTCGGGCGTTGAGCTGTCTGGCGCTTGTTTATGCAGTGGACTCCACTTTGCAGATTTTCCTGCGGGGAGTCATGACAGCCAGTCACTTCCCGCTGATCGAGGCAACGCCAGACTGTTTCTACCTAGTTTGTCAAATGTGTTATTTGCAGCTTCAGGATGTCTGGAAAAAATACGAAACATCGGAGCGAGGAATGGAAGCGGAATCTTAACCCCATAAGGTCCATCAGCATCCCACGAAACCTCAAGCTGGCCCAGATGACTGCGACACTTTATGGCCTTGTGAATATTGCCCAGGGTTTCCTGGTCTTCTCAATAAAAAAGAAAATGGGTCCTATAAAAGGGAGGTGGGTGTCAAAATGATTAAGCTTTAAAATGGTCAGATTTGGTGAGAGAGGTACCTTAAGATTGAACGACATGGTTGCATGCCAGAGAAAATATTTAGTAGGAATTTAGATGCTTGCACCAGACAGATCCACCTTCTCAAGTTGGGAAGGGCCAATCAGAAAAGTCCAATTTTTTGGAGTAATTTAAGACTTCATTAGGCTTAACCACTTTATGGAGTTGGAATTGACCAACTGGGAACACCCCCCACCCTCTTTATAAACTATCTTAGGATGTCAACTCTGTCGTAGCATATGGCACTAAGGCAGTGAATAAAAAAGGTCCAGTAGGTTTATCTAAAAGTGAGGGTGAAGTAGGGTAAGTTTCGCCTTGTACCAAGAACCTTGCCAAGGCAACCATACCACTTGGAGGAGACCTGGTTCCAAAGAAATAGAGCACATCTTGAAGGGCAATGGGTTGCAGAGAGAAACAGGGTTGAATATGACTGTTATGTGAAATCTATTGAGGTCAGGTCCAAACAGTATAAAAGCACCTAGGTCTTCATAGCAGTCATGCTCAAAGTACAAGTAGAATGTTGCGTGTAACTAAAAGAAATTACTCCCTAGCTTTCCTTTGAGTAGAAGGCCAGAAGCTCTGAGACTCCCCGCCCACAGAGGTTGCATCAATCATTTCGAGAAGATGGCCACAGGAGCAAAGCTCTAGTGAAAGTCGATACAGTAGGAAAAAAAATGAACGGTCCTGAGGGACATTAGATGGGGACCTTTCATGGCTCATACAGAAAACTTTTTTTTGTCTTTCAACTCATTTGGATGCAACTTGACAACTAAAGACTGAAACAGCAAAGAGAAATGGTGCTTCCTTTCATCCTTCCTTTCTAAATAAAGAAGGTCCAGTAGGTTTATCTAAAAGTGAGGGTAAAGTAGGGTAAGGTTCACCTTGTACCAAGAACCTTGCCGAAGCAACCATACCATGGTGCCACTTGGTTCCAAGGAAGTAGAGCACAAACATGGTAGCATAAGACTGTCGTGAAATCTATTGAGTTCAGGTCCAAACAGTATGAAAGCACCTAGGTCTTGATTCAAGTAGAATATTGCGTGTAACTAAAAGAAAATACTCCCTAGCTCTGAGGAAGCCCAGAAGCTCTGAGACTCCCCACCACAGAGGTTGCTTCAATCTGAGAAAATGGCCACGGGAGCAAACTGTAGCGAAAGTCGAGTAGAAGAAAACCGAACGGTCCTGAGGGACATTAGATGGGGATCTTTCACGGCTTTTTGTCTTTCGACTCAATTGCATGCAACTAGACAACTTCCTTTCATGCTTCCTTTCTAAATAAATATGGTCCAGTAGGTTTATCTAAAAGTAGGGTAAAGTTTGCCTTGTACCAAGAACCTTGCCCAGGCAACCATACCATGGTGCCACTTGGAGGAGACCTGGTTCCAAGGAAGTAGAGCACATCTGGAAGGGCACTGGGTTGCAGACAGAAACAGGGTTATCAGGCTGCATATGACGGTCAGGTCCAAACAATATAAAAGCACCTAGGTCTTGATAGCAGTCATGCTCAAAGTTTAAGTAGAATGTTGTGTGTAACTAAAAGGAAATACTCCCTAGCTCTGAGGAAGGCCGGAAGCTCTGAGACTCCCCGCCACAGAGGTTGCATCAATCAATCCGAGAAAATGGCCACAGGAGCAAAGCTGTAGCGAAAGTCGATACAGTAAAAGAAAAACCGAACGGTCCTGAGGGGAGACATAAGTGTCAGAGATGCTCAAGCAGATTAAATGCCGGGCAGAGCTTTCCAGCGCATCCTCTGCCGACTCCTCTAACAACTATTTGACTCAGTGGTCAATATATGTTGTCAGTATTTATATATCTAATACCTTTTCCTGCTTGAAATCAGAATGATGGGTACACCAAGCTAAACAATGTGTATGATATAAAGAAATCCTATTTATGTGGTGTCACTAAATATGTCAGGGCCCTGGTGTGAACATTAGATGACGGCCTTTCATGGCTTATACAGCAAACTTTTTTTTGTCTTTCGACTCAATTGGATGCAACTAGACAACTAAAGACTGAAACAGCAAAGACAAATGGTTCTTCCTTTCATCTTTCCTTCCTAAATAAAGAAGGTCCAGTAGGTTTATCTAAAAGTGAGGGTAAAGTAGGTTAAGTTTCGCCTTGTACCAAGAACCTTGCCCAGGCAACCATACCATGGTGCCACTTGGAGGAGACCTGGTTCCAAGGAAGTAGAGCACATCTAGAAGGACACTGGGTTGCAGAGGGAAACAGGGTTTCAAATGACTGTCTTGTGAAATTTATTGAGATCAGGTCCAAACAGTATAAAAGCACCTAGGTCTTGATAGCAGTCATGCCCAAGGTTCAAGTAGAATGTTGCGTGTAACTAAAAGAAAATAGCTCTGAGGAAGGCCAGAAGCTCCGAGACTCCCCGCCACAGAGGTTGCATCAATCAATCCGAGAAAATGGCCACAGGAGAAGGTGTCAGGGATGCTCGAGCAGATTAAATGCCGGTCAGAGCTTTTCCAGCACATCCTCTGCCGACTCCTCTTACAACTATACGACTCAGTGGTCAATATATATTGTCAATATTTATATATCTAATGCTTTTTACCTGTTTAAAATCAGTATGATGGGTACACCAGGCTAAACAATGTGTATGATAAAAAAAAATCCTATATATGTGGCATCACTAAATATGTTGGGCGCACACGCAAAGCCAGAAGATGCAGCGGGTGCACCCGCCTGTGCTCCACATTAAAGCAAATCAGAGTCGTTTGCTGAATGGCATGGGGGGCGATTCGGAGCCAGGTGAAAATTCTACGAGAGAAAACTGCCATTCACTTCCATTGTCTACCGGGTGTAAATTTTCACCTGGTGTTGGTAGACAATGAAAGTGAATAGCAGTTTTCTCTCGTAAAATTTTTTTTTTTTTCTCTCCTAAAAAGGGAGTGAGAATTCTCACCCGGCTCTGAATAAACACCATAGTCTTGGCGAATGGCTCTGATTGGACAAGAGCTTGTACATGCGCCGTTGGACTGGGAAGAGGTACGTTATTATGGGCGATCTGGGGGGGGGTTCTGGGTGGCCCCGGGGAATGGAACAAATCCCGAGATCAAAATCCCAGATTTTGTTTCGCTTTAAATATACTTTCTTAGATCAAGGTCCAGGCTGTTTTTTAGTTTTATTTTTAATTATTCTGAATATATTTTAGATGGAACAATGCCCTGTCACCCTATAGGTATTTATTTCTGTGTGTCTCCCAATAAAAATAATTTATTTTACTATTGAAATTGATTCAGGATGGCTGTGCCACACTGTGCCTGCTAAGTTGGGCAGCAAAGCGCCAAAAAGAAGAAGCGGCGGCGGATACAGTGAGGACGGCGGGACTGCGCGAGCTGCGGAGGCAGCGGCCAGGGATCAGTTGCCCTTCCCGCCCACCTGCCGCTCCTCCATTTTCTGGCCTCCCATTGCTGTGGCGGCCTGGCCAGCAGCACGGGAGCGATGAAAAGGTGAGTTTCCATTTTTTTTTTCACATTCACCTGATAAGATTCCCCAACATTCTCCCCCACTTTTGGAGAAAATCACGTCTTATAGAGCAAAAAATACAGTATTTCATATAAAACATGACAGCGTGCAGCGGTGCTTGCAATCTCTGCTGAACCACTAATAAGATAAAAAAAAATAATTAAAAAAACAGGACCTTTAACTGGCAGATGTTTAGATATGTTTTGTTTTGTTTTACGATTAATACTATGCTAAAATATTGAAAAAAAATATGATTCATATTTTACAATATTATTATTATTATTATTATTATTATTATTATTATTATTTGATAATAATATTTTTTTCTGTCACCTTTTCTGAAATTTACACTATGCATATTCTAATGTTATGTTCAGAATGCTGTTTTGCTTAATTGAAAACACTATAAAATCATTGAAATATAACAAAAATAGGTCCGGCAGATGCCCCCTTCCCCACCCTGCAGCGCTGCCTGAGACAGCTGTCTCACATGGGCTCATTACAGTTACACCTCTGCTTGGAACTAAGGGGTTAGTTCCAAGGTGACAGCTGCACACTTACCACACCAATTATGGGTGCCAGGTTAGCTGAGGCGCCGCCATAAGTCCAAAGCGTTAAATAACCAGCATTCCGTCATCAGATGTAAAGTTCCAATATATTAAGGATGCAATGATAATACATCAAATGGTCCCGGCCAACGTTTCGGGGGGTCGGGGTCCCCCTTCCTCAGGTCCAGCTAGATTTACAAGCTCGTGGTCCCCCTTCCTCAGGGCCAGCTAGATTTACTAGCTCGGGGTCCCCCTTCCTCGGGGCCAGCTAGTTTTACTTCTGGCCCTGAGGAAGGGGGACCACGATCCCCCGAAACATTGGCCGGGACCATTTAACGTATTATCATTGCATCCTTAATATATTGGAACTTTACATCTGATGACGGAATGCTGGTTATTTAACACTTTGTTTTTTGTGGTTAGTTTGCAGTATAGTTGGGCTTCAAGTGATCAGTGATGTTATGGGAATGTAAGCAGAAAATCTTGAATAGTAAGAAGTCCTCAGGTCCAGGGATAAGTATAAGTTAAAAATGGGGTAACATAGTAATATAGTATGTAAGGCTGAATAAAGACTTTAGCCCATCCAGTTCAGCCTGTTTATCTCCTTCCAGTGGTCTAGTAGCCATAGCTGGTAATGTTATTACATGCAAGGAGGGCATCCCGGCCACTATAGATCTCCTTCCAGTGGTCTAGTAGCCATAGCTGGTAATGTTATTACATGCCAGGAGGGCATCCCGGCCACTATAGATCTCCTTCCAGTGGTGTAGTAGCCATAGCTGGTAATGTTATTACATGCAAGGAGGGCATCCCGGCCACTATAGATCTCCTTCCTGTGGTCTAGTAGCCATAGCTATGCCCCTCTTGATGCACCCCATGATCCTGTTTGCTTTGGCAGCTGCTGCCTGGCATTGATTACTACAGTTAGGTTTATTGTTAACTAAAACCCCCGGGTCCTTTTCCTTTGTTGTTTTACCAAGTGTTTCTTTATTTAGTGTGTAATCATGACACAGATTTCTCCTTCCCATGTGCATAACCTACATTTATTTGTATTAAACTTCATTTGCCATTTAACTGCCCATGCTTCCAATTTATCTAAATCTGTTTGTAGCTGCCTGCTGTCCTCTTTTGTGTTGTGGGTCAAGACTATTTGGTGTTTTAAAGCCCAAAAATTCATAAATTACCAGTAGTCTAACCAAGTGCTTACACATCATGTACGTGATTTACCTTTGATTCTAGAGTAGTTAGGGAGTATCTGCATTATACTGTATATAATGTATAGCAACAGCCGACTGAACTTGGTGGCAGCCAAATGGTGCCATCAAAGCTACTGAGATGCCTTCACAGACAGCATTTGGCAAGTACCGATGGGACATATAATACAAGAGAGCTTGAGGAAAATCTAAATTAAACAAAGATGAATATGGCAATAACAGCGATTGCTAGGACCCAGCCGTTCCATAATCTGAATGCTGCGGGCGGCCAATTTTACCACCTCACACTGAGTTTTTAATGCCAATTATAAGTCATGATGGAGGCGGCAGACCTGCTGGCCATCTAGAAAACTTATTTAATGGCTGTTCCTTGGGAGGCTGGAACACCTGAGCCGCAATCATGGCCATAGTAACCGGCAGTCCCCCCGGCCTCGGCGCAACTTGTTTATCTCAATCTGAGCATATGTCTCTATTATGTTGTGTTAACGGGAGAGAGAAAAAAAATGCATAAGGATCCGTCTTATTTACAGAGGCAGCAGTGCTGAGAATAATGAAACTCGGGCTGGGAGTTTTAAAACTTGTGCTGCTGCACCTCTTTCTTACACTGTACTATGTAACAAGCAGCACTTGTCATGCACTTACATTGTGCCGTTATACAATATAACAAGGGCTACATAACATAACATAACATAAGTGTCCAACCCCCCTCCTCAAGAGCCACTAGCAGGTCATATTTTGTGGATTTCCTAATAGTCGTCTTCATACTGTAATTCTGTCTGGGAACTAATGGCTTCACCAAGGAGATCTGAAAATCCTTGCCTGTGGGTGGGCCTTAAGGAGGAGGATTGGGATTCACCTCCGCTCTTGCAATCCCCCAGCGCTGGTGTCCCACGCCAACCTCCGCAGTCTTTATCGGGGCAGAGAACGCAGGTCTCATGTCCTGTGCCACAGTGGGTGTTGGTCTGTGCCCAGGGAGCATCCCGACTGCTGATGCCCTCCCAATCAAAACTTTCCTCAAGGCCAGGTATCCTTATCCGCTCCTATTTACACTGGCAAATCCGGACACAGTTGGCCATTTGCGGTGCTCGCGTCATCATCAATAGATTCCAGAGCTGTCAGGGCATGGGTTTCGGTCCACTTCAAACCCGATCTCTGTTATGCACATCTTAAATAAACAAAGTTAACATTGTATCACCCGGGAGGTGCTCACATTGTATTGATAGATCACTTTTGACCAAGGTACCTATTTGATTGCCTCTAGAACCGGATCAGTTTTGGCTAAGGAACCTATTTGATTGGCACTAGAACCGGATCAGTTTTGGCCAAGGTACCTATTTGACTGGCACTAGAACCAGATCAGTTTTGGCCAAGGTACCTATTTGACTGGCACTAGAACCGGATCAGTTTTGGCCAAGATACCTATTTGATTGGCTCCAGAACTGAATCAGATTTGGCCAAGGTACCTTGGATCTGGAAAATCCTTGCCTGTTGGTGGGCCGTGAGGAGGAGGGTTGGTATTCACCTCCCCCTTGCAATCTTCTACCGCTGGTGTCCCGCGCCAAGCTCCGCTGTCTTCAGCAGGGCAAAAACACAGATCCCATGTCCTGTGCCACAATTGGTCTGTGCCCAGGGAGGATCCTGACTGCTGATTCCATCCCAAACAAAACTTTCCTCAAGGCCAGGTAACCTTATCTGCTCCTATTTATCCCATCTGCGGCACTTGCATCATCATCAATAGATTCCAGAGCTGTCAGGGCATGGATTTCGGTCCACTTCAAACCCGATCTCTGTTATGCACATCTTAAATAAACAAAGTTAACATTGTATCATCCGGGAGGTGCTCACATTGTATTGATAGATCAGTTTTGGTCAAGGTACCTATTTGGCTCTAGAACCGTATACGTTTTGGCCAAGGTACCAATTTGATTGGCACTAGAACCGGATCAGTTTTGGTCAAGGTACCTATTTGATTAGCACAAAAACCGGATCAGTTTTGGCCAAGGTACCTATTTGATTGGCTCCAGAACTAGATACATTTTGGCTAAAGTACTTATTTGATTGTCACTAGAAAAGGATCAGTTTTGGCCAAGGTACCTATTTGATTGGCTCCAGAACTAGATAAGTTTTGGCTAAAGTACTTATTTGATTGGCACTAGAAAAGGATCAGTTTTGGCCAAGGTACCTATTTGATTGGCTCCAGAACTAGATACGTTTTGGCTAAAGTACTTATTAGATTGGCACTAGAAAAGGATCAGTTTTGGCCAAGGTACCTATTTGATTGGCTCCAGAACTAAATCCGTTTTGGGCAAGGTACCTTGAATCTGGAAAATCCATTCCTGTTTATGGGCCTTGAGGAGGAGGGTTGGGATTTCTCCTCCTTGCAATCCTCTAGCGCTGGTGTTTCACGCCAAGCTGGGGCAGAAAATGCAGATCCCATGTCCTGTGCCACAATGGGTGTTGGTCTGTGCCCAGGGAGCATCCAGACTACTGACGCCCTTTCAAGCAAAACTTTCCTCAATGTCAGGTATCCTTAATCTGCTCCTATTTCCCCTGGTAAATCCGGAGTTGACCATCTGCGGCGCTCGCGTCATCATCAGTAGATTCCAGAGCTGTCTGGGGCATGGGTTTTGATCCACTTTAAAGCCGACCCTGGTCGTGAACATCTTAAATAAACAAAGTTAAGATTGTATCACCCTGGAGGCGCTCACATTGTATTGATAGAATACTAAATTCCCCGGCCATAATATGATAGGCCGGGGCCGAGGCGCACCCTCGCTGCCTGATGCATCGCCCTCCGCCGTGCCCTCCAGACTCAGCACCATGTGATGGATCTGTGGAGGGGATCTCGGAGCAGATGTCTCTTTGATGCATTGCTCTATTTTACACGTTGCGCCGGAGTTGAAGGAGTACGGCGGGCACGTTTCCCGCATGCGATACAAATCGTTTGTCTAAAGTATTGATGATGACGCGGGCGCCGCTGATAAATCTTCCCGACAACAAGACGCCCGATTTGCATGGGTTTATTTTTGTTATGAATTTTTTACTTTTTGAAGATTTATTCATCAGTCCGAGCGAGAGCATTTCTGACACTTTTCTGATAGACTTTATTTACCTTTTGTTCCATAAAACATGTGCGCTGGTACTTGACTGCGAAACCCATTTGTTAAAAGTCCATAATACTGTAAAAGTACTTCTCAACTCTTTTGGCCAAGGTACCTGTTTGATTGAACTGGGTCAGTTTTGGACAAGGTACCTATTTGATTGGCTCCAGAACTGGATCAGTTTTCGTCAAGGTACCTATCTGACTGGCTCCAGAACCGAATTCATTTTGGCCAAGGTACCTATTTGATTGGCACTAGACCCGGATCACTTTTGGCCAAGGTACCTACTTGATTGGCTCCACAACCGGATCAGTTTTGGTCATGGTACCTATTTGATTGGCTCCATAACCGGATCAGTTTTGGCCAAGGTACCTATTTGATTGGCTCCATAACCGGATCAGTTTTGGCCAAGGTACCTATTTGATTGGCTCCAGAACCGGATCAGTTTTGGCCAAGCTACTTATTTGGATCAAAACCCACCCTGAAGGCTATAAGACTCAAGGGCAGGCATACTCGCGTTTTTTACTATCCTGGGTTTTGGTTCTTGCCCCCTCACTCTGTGAAACACTCCAGGTTGCCTTAAAACTCACCCTCGCTCCTGGTCCAACGGTACATGCGCGAGCAGCAGCCGCATCCTCACTATCCTTTTAGCAGGGCACGTGCCCGCTCCAGGCATTAGTAAATAGCCATCACGGGCATGCTCCATGTTAGAGGGTAGCAGAGGACGCGGCCTCTGCTCCAGAATGCGCCATTGGACCAGGAACGAAGGCCTCAAATAGATCCGAGCATGCTGATTGGGCCGCGCATGCATCGTAGAACCGGGAAGAGGTGAGTTTGTTCGGGCGACCTGGGGAGTTTCACACAGTGGAGCATCGCCGATCGAGAGTCAAAATCCTGGGTTTTGGTCCACTTTAACACCCACATTCAACCCCTTAGTCTCCCTCTCACCCCCTGTACTCACAAGCAAGGCAATCCAGCCCCCAATACTATAGCCCCAGCATCATGTTTGGGGGGGACCTCAGAATGGATGCCAGGGACTGGTAAATTCCAGGGCTGATTTTCGGCCCCAGTCCGCCACTGTGTATTGCAAATCATCTCAAAATCTCAGCTTATATGTAAATACCGTATGTATTCTAAGCAAGGCCACTTTCTTTGCTCTAATGTCTGGGTTGTAGATAGAACAGGGAAAGGCATGTCATGGTCCAGCTATGTGAGTCATGAGAAGGCTCTGTCATGGTCAGAGACAGCTGCAGGACCACCGAGGCTCGCCATGCTCACTTATGCAGAGCGCACCAAAGAACAGAGCGGCTGTTAGACCGCTTATTGTGCGATCACGGAGGAAAGCAATTGAAAGGAGGAGCAAACGTTGGAGCCCCGCTACGGCTTCTTCCCTGTGCTGCAGAAAATGGAGGAGAGGCATCAGACGAGCCGCTTGCTGCCCTATTATTGCTTTTGGGTTACAGTCCCTTTAAAGTTGACCTGGGTTTTGGTCCTTGCCCCTGGAGCACCCAGATCGGGGATGCCCCGCTGTGTTAAACCCCCCAGCAAGCCCTGTTGTGTTTACCCCTTTAAAGTGGACCAAAACCCAGGATTTTCATCCAAGAGCTTGTCTAAGGTGAGGATCTGAGCGCACTTGCGGCCGCATCCCCCGCTACCCTCTAATAGGAAGCATGCTAAAGGGATAGCGGGGATGCGGCTGATGTTTACGCATGCGTCGTTGGTCCGGGAAAAAAAGTGAGTTTCTGGGCGACCTCGTTGGTTTTACATGGTAGGAGCAAGTATGTCTGCCCTGGAGAAATTGAAAGGAGGAGCAAACGTTGGAGCCCCGCTATGGCTTCTACCCTGTTCTGCGGAACATGGAAGAGAGGCATCAGATGAGCAGCTTGCTGCCTTACTATTGCTGTTGGGTTTATAGTCCCTTTAAAGTGGACCAAAATGCAGGATTTTAACTATCTTTGGTTTTGTTTCTTGCCCCCCGATGTGTGAAACCTCCCCAGAACGCAGAATTTTGACTATCATGGGTTTTGGTCCTTGTGAAACTCCCCAGGTCACATGATCTCACTCACCCTTGCCCAGTCCTATGGCGCATGCACAGCCTCTCTCATCCAGTCAACACGCTTGGATCCGCTTCGTCTAGGAGCCCATCTAAGCACTGGCGGCCGCATCCCCCGCTTACCCTCTAATAGGAAGAGTGCCCGCACAAGCCTTTCACAAATGCTAAAGGGATAGCGGGATGCGGCCACTGTTCGCGCATGTGTCATTGGACCAGGAAAGAAGATGAGTTTCCCGGGCGACCTCGTTGGTTCTACACAGTGGGACACCCCGAATCTGGATTCCCCAGGGGGAGCGAGGGTGCCTGCCCAGGAGTCTTATAGACTCCAGGGTGGATTTTGGTCCACTGTATAGGAAGAGGTGATTAAGAGCGCTGGAAAACTGGGTAGCTGCTGCCTTATAATAAGGGGTCACTCCTTATAGGTATACGGAAAATGGATCAATCCCTAGGGCAATCCCTAGGGAGTGCCTCATTTATGAGACAGTTCTTAGGATAGGAATTGATCCATTTTCTGGATTGTAGTCCACTTTAATCAGTAATTTCTCCTAAGTACGAGTTTTCTTTAACCCAGTTTACAAACTCAAAGTTCGCAGAATGTAACGTTGCCTTCCGGAAGGACGCGGCGAGTCAATGAAAAACTCCAAATTTTGGAACATCACCAAAGAGCCCCTGTTCCTTCTCTCTGGTGCAGAGAACAAGATAATTCCCTTCAACTTTCATGTGCAAATCGCCTTAAACGTTCGCCTTCTCTTCCCCTCTCCAGTGTAACGCGAAGGCCAATGTTATTGAACAGTTTTGGCGGAGGAAAATTGCATCGAGATCATAGATTTTCTTTTTGTTTTTTCTCCTGTTTTTGTGTTTTGTATGTGTTATTTATTTTTTATTCAGCACCAAGCTGATGGACTTGTGAGCAGTAAATTGCATTCAATTAAAATCTCGGTTGATTCTGTATGAGGATAACTAACAACGGGCAATTATGCCATTTAACAGCTGTTAAGTGCTGCTAATTGGATGCTGGAGAAAAAGGCGCAGTGGAGAGAGATATTGTGAACACAAATGAACAAACGGGGACATAAATAATAACAAAGATAAATTGAAAGGCTACGTAATGAGCGTGTGGAAGAGTTGGGCCCCCCCACCTCCCGTGCTCGAGTACCTTCCAATAATGGCTTCGGAAGCAGGGGGCTACCGGTCCCCTAATGACATAGTCAATACCTCTCAAACAGCAATGCTTAGATGGTTTTATAATGGGCTGGAGAGCTCTGCGGTGAGGCACAAATCCTATAATTTTCTGACGTCTATAGAGATTACAAAAAAAAAAACAAGAACTGGCTCAGTTTTGGCCAAGGTACCTATTTGATTGGCACTAGAACCTGATCAGTTTTGGTCAAGGTACCTATTTGATTGGCACTAGAACTGGAGCAGTTTTGGCTAAGGTACCTATTTGATTGGCACTAGAACTGGAGCAGTTTTGGCTAAGGTACCTATTTGATTGGCATCAGAACCGGAGCAGTTTTGGCTAAGGTACCTACTTGATTGGCTCCAGAACCTGATTAGTTTTGGCCAAGGTACCTATTTGATTGGCACTAAAACCGGATCAGTTTTGGCCATGGTATCTATTTGACTGGCTTCAGAACTGGATCAATTTTGGCTAAGGTACCTATTTGACTGGCTCCAGAACTGGATCAGTTTTGGCTAAGGTACCTATTTGACTGGCACTAGAACCGGATCAGTTTTGGCCAAGGTACCTATTTGATTGGCTCCAGAACCAGCTTAATTTTGGCCAAGGTACCTGTGTAATTGGCTGCAGAACCGGATTAGTTTTGGCCAAGGCACGAATCCTACAATTCTATGACGTCCGTAGAGATAAAAAAAACAACCCCACAGTACGAATGGCCCTGAAGTCTTTAAGATTCCAGGGCCGCTGTATTCCCTCCCCCTGGGGCATCCAGAATTGGGATGTCCCGCTGTATGAAACCCCCCAGGTCGCCCGGAAACTCACCTTCTTTCCCAGTCCAACGGCGCATGAGCAAGCTGCAGACGCATCCCTTCTATCCTTTTAGCATGGAGCGTGCCTGCGCCATGCATTTGTGAATGGCTGGTGCGGGTACACTCCCTGTTAGAGGGTAGAGGGGATGCGCCCGCCAGCACCCTCGAATCAACTCGCCTTAGATGAGCGATTAGACGAAGGGGCAGGAGTGGATCCAAGCATGCTGCTTGGATGAGAGGGCTGCAGAGGGTGACTGAGATCAGGCGACCTGGGGGGTGTCACACAGCAGGGCATCCCCGATTGGGGTGCCTGGGGGGCAAAGACCAAAACCCAGGATAGTCAAAATCCTGGGCTTTGGTCCACTTGGTCTAAAAGACTCCTGGGCCGTCCGAGCTCCTATCCTTGGGGATTCCCGAATTGGGATGCCCCACAGTGTGAAACCCCCCAGATGCCCAGATCCACTCACCTTCTCCCGAGCCCTTACTGCATCTCTGTGCCGAAGGCGCTTCCCAGTTCACCTCTAGGTGCACGGCTGTGCCTGGCCTTTCTGAATGAGTGGTGCGGGTAGATGAAGGGGGGGTGCGGCTGGTGGCGCACTCGGCTCCCTTTGGTACCATTTAGCCATCAGCGGCGTCGGAGGAAGCTGAGCAACAGCAAGTGCGCTAATTGGCTGAGCGCACCGCTCAGCCAATCACTGCACTCACTCTGTCTGCACCGTGGGAGCGCAAGGAAGGTGAGTGTATGGGGTGACCTAAGACCTGATATACACAGAGTAGGATGTCGCTGCACGGAGGAACAGTTGGAGATATAATATTTTGCAACAGCTTACAGTTTGTCTTTAAGTTAAATGTATTAGTTTGGGGTGACCTCTACACCCCCTGCCAAAAAGCCCAACAGAGACTCACTATTGCACTCAAACAATCAATTTATAAATCCATTTTATTGTAGCATATTGTTTAAAACCAATTTAAAAACAATTTTACTGAACCATATGCATGGTAAGCCACCAGGGGGCGCACTCCCTCATTAACAATACAATCTCATATACATATAAGTAATTTCAAAGTGATTCTGTGCTAATCTATCAATAAATTCATATATATACACAACTATTCTAAAACTTAATATACAATTCACAATTAATATCCTCACCCTAATAAAGTGCCAGTGCTTCCATCACAAATAATCCCTTGTGCAAAATATTTAAACCCATTCACAGAGAGCAAGGGCACACAGACAACAAACAAGTGCTTACTGTTAGTATGGTGACAGGCAGGCCCCCCTCAGGCGCAGACCAACGCGTTTCGAGCCCCCTATGGGCTCTTGCTCAGGGTCAGTATGTGTGTGGGGACAGAGGGCCACAGCCCTCCTTAAATACATACCCTCCCGACCACTCCCACGCCTGGCCCCAGCTGAATGTGGTGATTGCATACTCCGGCCGGAAGTACACAAATCACCACAACAGCTCACACTGGTACTGGCCCCATCCCCCACGCTGATAGGTGGGAGGTGGATGGTAATGGGCCAGATACAGCCAGGCGGGGGAGCCATCGTTCAGGAACACATTTAACCCCTTCCTCACTTATCTTTCTACATTTCCTGCTACTTACTTAATCCAAAGTCTTGTTTGCACATAATCTATATTTATACTTAACGGCATCTAATATATACATCACATTTTATAGGTAAATACACTTTACAACTACCAGTCACAGTACAGCTGGATTTCCTCTGCATCTATTTATACAATTTCAATAACAGGAGCAGAGAGGGACAAAGATCCAGAGAAAGTTTTTTGAATCCACAGAATTTTTATCAGTTGGCTTCTTTCTTAATAAGGTTCTAATATTAAACATCTGTCTATATGTTTGTACATCTCCAAGCACAGGGGGGGAGAGAGGGATAAAGTTCCCAGGTGAACCACCCCGGTCAGTCAGAGATATGCAGGCACAATTGCCATCTAATGGCAACTATCCCTCACATTATTATAATAATATATGTGAGGGATAGTTGCCATTAGATGGCAATTGTGCCTGCATATCTCTGACTGACCGGGGTGGTTCACCTGGGAACTTTATCCCTCTCTCCCCCCCTGTGCTTGGAGATGTACAAACATATAGACAGATGTTTAATATTAGAACCTTATTAAGAAAGAAGCCAACTGATAAAAATTCTGTGGATTCAAAAAACTTTCTCTGGATCTTTGTCCCTCTCTGCTCCTGTTATTGAAATTGTATAAATAGATGCAGAGGAAATCCAGCTGTACTGTGACTGGTAGTTGTAAAGTGTATTTACCTATAAAATGTGATGTATATATTAGATGCCGTTAAGTATAAATATAGATTAGGTGCAAACAAGACTTTGGATTAAGTAAGTAGCAGGAAATGTAGAAAGATAAGTGAGGAAGGGGTTAAAAGTGTTCCTGAACGATGGCTCCCCCGCCTGGCTGTATCTGGCCCATTACCATCCACCTCCCACCTATCAGCGTGGGGGATGGGGCCAGTACCAGTGTGAGCTGTTGTGGTGATTTGTGTACTTCCGGCCGGAGTATGCAATCACCACATTCAGCTGGGGCCAGGCGTGGGAGTGGTCGGGAGGGTATGTATTTAAGGAGGGCTGTGGCCCTCTGTCCCCACACACATACTGACCGTGAGCAAGAGCCCATAGGGGGCTCGAAACGCGTTGGTCTGCGCCTGAGGGGGGCCTGCCTGTCACCATACTAACAGTAAGCACTTGTTTGTTGTCTGTGTGCCCTTGCTCTCTGTGAATGGGTTTAAATATTTTGCACAAGGGATTATTTGTGATGGAAGCACTGGCACTTTATTAGGGTGAGGATATTAATTGTGAATTGTATATTAAGTTTTAGAATAGTTGTGTGTATATATATGAATTTATTGATAGATTAGCACAGAATCACTTTGAAATTACTTATATGTATATGAGATTGTATTGTTAATGAGGGAGTGCGCCCCCTGGTGGCTTACCATGCATATGGTTCAGTAAAATTGTTTTTAAATTGGTTTTAAACAATATGCTACAATAAAATGGATTTATAAATTGATTGTTTGAGTGCAATAGTGAGTCTCTGTTGGGCTTTTTGGCAGGGGGTGTAGAGGTCACCCCAAACTAATACATTTGGTTTTTGGGTATTAACCCACAGAGCAGTGCACCTATAGAAATATTTACTGGTGCTGCCCACATTTCTTATCCGTAGCCCAAACGGATGTTTATTACTGGTTGTCTTTAAGTTAGTGAAGTTTTCTAGGTTTACTGCAGTTTACAGCCATGACAGGTTATGACAGCAGATGGCGGTGTGACCAATGCTCAACTGTAGATTCTATGCACTTTACTACTGTGTTGTACTTCCTGTGTTCAGTTGCTCTATGACTGCTACTTCCTTTTTTTTCCTGTCTGTATTATGCACCCTGTAAGCTGACTTACTGCATTCATGTTCCAGTAAAGCCAGTTCCTGTTACACCCCAAATGTCTATCTAGATTCGATTTCACTGTACTCGCAAACAAAAGGTGGGATGTGCTCATCCAGTCAATATATGGCAGCGCTAGAGGAGAGTGACCACACTCCATAGACAAAAAAGAAATGTTACCCCCTGCACACTCATACATAGATTGCAATGAATGTAAAAGCGAGGTGCCACAATATGGCCATCCAATTTATACCATGTCCCTAACATTACTAACCCTACAAGAGTTGTGCAGACTTCACTGCACCCAACACTCACACTCTGCAACACAGTGAACCAGCTGCACAGCCCATACTAGCCCATGAGTAGCCCATAAAACCCCTGCTGAGCCCAAGTGACCTCCACGGCCGAGGACATAGCATTGCAAGGCAGGTCATTATTGGGGGTGGATATGGCCACAGGGCCGGCTCCAGGTTTATGTGGGCCCTTGGGTGGCATGGTCTCAGTGGGCCCCTTTGTGGTGAAGAGTCGCGTCACATCAACGAGAGACACCCCAAACCTGGATGCCCCCTAAAGATCGTGATATTTGGACCAGAACTCTAGTTTTGGTCTACTTTGAAGTGCACCAAACCCCTTTAAACCTGACCTCGGAGTCTAAACAAAGCTAGATACTCCTGATTTTGGATGCCCTTGTGTGCGCCCCCCCCCTTTGTTCATTACTTTCCTGGAACTGGTGAATGCACTGTGGGGTCGCCAGTTTGAGTAAATGGCCAAACCAGGGGGGTTCTTTCACAAACAAGGGCATCCCAAATTGAGATGTCCCTGTTAAGCGCACCAAAACTCAGGGGTGGAATTGCTTGCATAGTGGGTATGCCAGCGATACCAGGGGGTGTCACACAGTAGGGTATCACAGATTGGGATGCCCCAGGGATAGGAAATCATCTGGGGTGGGCAACTTAAAAGCAGGACAAAACCCATCACTTCCTCCCCTGGAATCTAAATCGAGATGCCCTGTTGTGTGCAACCCCACCATTTGAGGACATGTGGGCACCAGCTGTGGGGCGGCAGGGCCCGCACCAGCACAGAGCAAACCTGGGCAATTGCCAGGGCTCCTGGCATCTTCAGGGGCCCACTCAGGCTCACACTTGGCCATGGTATTATTTTACAATGGACCCAAACCCCCAGATGCCAGGTGCTGTGTGCTGTTGGCAAATGAAGTCTTATAGGTGGTGTAAGGAACATGGGTAAAGGCCAACTCTTGGCTTGGAGATTCCTGTTAGCAAATGAAGTCTTATAGGTGGGGTAAGGAACATGGGTAAAGGCCAACTCTTGGCTTGGAGATTCCTGTTAGCAAATGAAGTCTTATAGGTGGGGTAAGGAACATGGGTAAAGGCCAACTCTTGGCTTGGAGATTCCTGTTAGCAAATGAAGTCTTATAGGTGGGGTAAGGAACATGGGTAAAGGCCAACTCTTGGCTTGGAGATTCCTGTTGGCAGATGAAGTCTTATAGGTGGGGTAAGGAACATGGGTAAAGGCCAGCTCTTGGATGAAGGTTTCTATCAGGAGATGGAGTCTTGTGGGTGGAGTAAGGACAATGGGTAAAGGACAGCTCTTGGCTTGGAGTTGGTCGGGAGGGTAAAGTGGAGCCAGATACCATGGGAGCTAGACAGGAATTGGATGGGCGTGTGATAAGCGGTAGCCCAAGGCACTGCAGACCCCAGATATTTCTCCCAGTTCTCCTTAAGACCAGTCAGCCTCTGCGTTTGAACCGCGCTCAAGGCAACACATGATGCACAATCCCACACTTCATATATCGCGAGCTGCTGAGGAGTGACAGGCGCTATTTTCCATCTTAATTAAAGAGTAAGAAATGTTTTTTACTAAATGGCAGCCTTCCGCTGAATATACATTACAGTTACAATGTTTAACTACACTTCTTAAATGATTAAGCAGCTCTGATGGCGCACTTAGCGAACGCGCCGCTCCATCACCAGGTCTGCTAATGCCTTGCGTGTGTGTGTTTAGCTCAGCTTATAATAAGCTTTTATTATGTATAGTAACTGACTTTATGGATATCAGGCAAGGAATGTACACAGGGTTAAACCGGACCTTCACTCTTATATGTTTCCCCTCCCTGTACATACAGATTGCCCACATTAATCCGGACCTTCACCCTGAATAAGAGCCTATCTTATATGCCCCCCCCCCCTGTACATACAGATTGCCCACATTAATCTGGACCTTCACCTTGAATAAGATAGCGCCAGATAGCGACTCATTCATCATTATTCCAGCCTCAGCCCACAGCGCCAGCGTCCGACCTTGAACAGCGACAGGTATGACCTCTCTCTACCTGGCGCTCTCCAATGCATTTCAATGGAACAATCTTTAAATATTAATAATTAATTGTTATTAATGTTTTTTTTTTTTTAAATGTGAAAAATTCTGTGACCACTTCTGCCATTTTAGATAATTTTTTTAAGGGAAAAAAATAAATAAATAAATTGTACAGAATTGATATTACAGGTCTGATATTAATGTATTCATATTACAAAATTATGTCAAAAACTTGTTTTTTTGGTTTCCAAAAATATGGTTGTTTGGGGGTTAAAAAACGACTTTTAACCCATCGCCTCCAGCGCTCTGGGGTTTAAACATGCATTTCACAGCGCGAGAATTTTTTGAGCGTGATTTTTTAATGAATATGGTGGGAGCCGGCCGCTCTGACCAATCGCTATCATGCGCTCCCATACAGCGCGGAACCTGTCAAATAGCGACTCGTCACCCAATATTCAACATTACGGCAAACCGACTGAGTCACTATCAACTACCGAACAACGGCCAAGCACAGCGACTACTAGCGGGCGCTGTGAAAATGCCGCTACAGTCACTCAACTGTCGCTACCTGCCGCTATTAATGAATCGGCCTCCCCGACAACGTGATGTCAGCGGCTCTGAGCACAATGATTGGATGAGCGGCCGCGCATGCGCCATAGGTCCGGGAAGAGGTGAGTTGGCTTCGGTGATCTTGGGGCTTTCACGCAGCGGAGCACAAACATTATACAAACAACATTATTTGTGTAATAAAACTTTTTTTTTTAAACTATAATGTGCTTGAGAGACGCAATATTCTCCTGGGTCCATCATTTTGGACATCAAATCGTTCCCTGATTTTACTGGAAATAGCGATAAATAATTTCCAGAAAATGTTTCTTCACCTTCTCGTCTAGCGTTTCCTATTCCCGTTTTCCCTCTTGTCAGATAGGTAATCGCGTCTCAGTTCTCTACCCGCTGCGCCTGATGTCAGGGTCACCGTTCTCGCACTGGACCCCCCGCTGAGATAAAGAGCCGACCCCCCCCTCACCCCCTAAAGTCTCTCTACCATTAAATTTTCCTTTTCCGTTCCTGGCTTCCTCCTTCGCCTTTTCAACATCTCTTTAAAATAGCTCTGAGGATTATATAGATATATAGACATTTACCTTCCCAAGTATCGGGCTTCCGCATTTCCATAAAATCCTCTCGGTAAGAGCTTTAGCCGGCCCGTCGGCTTGCCAGCGTGAGTTAGGAACATATTATATCCCACGTAATCACCTCTTCAAGACCGTAAAAAAATTCTGATGGTATCATTTTATTTAAACTACGCGGGACCCCCAGCCAGTCCGGGATCAGCTGATAAATGGACTAAATGACTCCGCAGCGCCCTTAAAGGATTTATACACTTCCAGAAAGGATATCAAGTTTGGGTTTAAGTATTTGTAATATAGAATTTTAAGAAATAGAAGGAAAATGTACAGTCTGGAGGAAAGAAGGGAGAGAGGGGACATGATGGAGACCTTTATATATGTGACAGGATTGAATAAGGTTCAGGAGGGAAGTGTTTTTAAGAGGCCGATTCATTAATAGCGCCAGGTAGCGACAGATGAGCGACAGTAGCGTTATTTTCACAGCGCCCGCTAGTATTCGCTGTGCTTGGCCGTTGTTCGGTTGTTGACAGCGACTCAGTCGGTGTGCGGTAATGTTGAATACGGGGTTAGGAGTCGCTATTTGACAGGTTCCGCGCTGTATGGGAGCGCATGACAGCGAATGGCCATAGCGAACGGCTCCCAGCATATTCATTAACAAATCACGCTCCAAAAATTCTCGCGCTGTGAAATGCTTGTTTAAACCCCAGAGCGCTGGCGGCGATGGGTTAAAAGTAGTTTTTTAACCCCCAAACAACCATATTTTTAGAAAAAAAAAAAAAAAACATGTTTTTCAAAACATTTTGTAATATGAATACATTAATATCAGACCTGTAATATCAATTCTGCACAATTTTTTTTTTTTTTTAACCTTAAAATAAATATCTAACATTGCAGAAGTGGTCACAGAATTTTTGACATTTAAAAAAAAAAAAAAAAAAAATTAATAGCAATTAATTAAGAATATTTAAAGATTGCTCCATTAAAATGCATTGGAGAGCGCCAGGTAGCGAGAGGTCATACCTGTCGCTGTTCAAGGTCGCTCGCTGGCGCTGTGGGGTGAGGCTGGAATAATGATGAATGATTCGCTATCTGGCGCTCTGTCAGTCGCTAAGCAGGATCGGCTTGATAAATGTGTGATTGCGGAGGGGATCCGGCGTTCTCGTGGCGGTGAGCGTCATTACCGTTCGCTCACCATTCGCTACCTGGCGCTATCCCTTGTTAAATAAGGGCCTAAGAAGAAACTGGCAGACTGATCCATTACTAGCGGCAGGTACCGGCATATTAGCATCTGTAGCGAGGCGCTCAGAGCGACCGCTAGTAGTCGCTGTGATCGACTATGGTTTGCTGTATGTAAGCTGGGAGACATGTCATGAGTAAGGGCTGAGTGTTTGCCCGAAACGCGTTGGCACTTTACCAGCTTCCTTATCCTTGTCATCGGCTTTATTATGTGGATGGAATGGAAATTATTTTAAACTTTTGGAAAATAAATGTGGATCGAGTATCCTTTTAACCCGAGATTGGCTGGCATTGTTACTATATAGTTTGCTGTTACCAAGCACCTCAGTCGCTGACCGGCATTGATGAATTTGATGTGTGAGTCGCTATAACACCAGTGCAGCGCTATATGGGAGTGAACGGTAGCGACTAGTCAGTGTGAGCAACTCAAACCATATTCAACGAAAAAACAGCCTCACACAGCACCGGCGCTCAAAAATTGTCGCTGTAGCCCAGAGCACCAGACGCTGTGTGATTTAAGGGGCTGATTTATTAATAGCGACATGTAGCGACAGTTGAGCGACTGTAGCGGTATTTTCACAGCGCCCGCTAGTAGTCGCTGTGCTTGGCCATTGTTCGGTTGTTGACAGCGACTCAGTTGGTTTGCCGTAATGTTGAATACAACGTTACGAGTCGCTATTTGACAGGTTCCGCGATGTATGGGTGCGCATGATAGCGACTGGTCAGAGCGACCGGCTTCTACCATATTCATTAACAAATCACGCTCAAAAAATTCTCGAGCTGTAAAATGCTTGTTTAAACCCCAGAGCGCTGGAGGCGATGGGTTAAAAGTAGTTTTTTAACCCCCAAACCACCATATTTTTGGAAACCAAAAAAACAAGTTTTTTAAATAATTTAGTAATATGAATACATTAATATCAGACCTGTAATATCAATTCTGTACATTTTTTTTTTAATTTTTTTCCCTAAAAAAATTATCTAAAATGGCAGAAGTGGTCACAGAATTTTTCACATTTAAAATAAAACAAAAAAAAAAAAACAACATTAACAACAATTAATTATTAATATTTAAAGATTGTTCCATTGAAATGCATTGGAGAGCGCCAGGTAGCGAGAGGTCATACCTGTCGCTGTTCAAGGTCGGACGCTGGCGCTGTGGGCTGAGGCTGGAATAATGATGAATGAGTTGCTATATGGCGCTATCTCAGTCGCTAAGCAGGATTGCCTTGATAAATGTGTGATTGTGGTGGGGAGCCGGCGTTCTCGTGGCGGGGCCCGTCATTGCCGGCCGCTCACCAGTCGCTACCTGGCGCTATTCCTTTATAAATAAGGGCCTAAGTCTTTTGAACACATGTTCACCAGTAACAAAGCGAAAACACATGGAATGACATTGTTATCACCTTGTGACATTAACACTTTAATACCAGACCTGTAATGACAATTCTGTATAAAAATATAAAAAATCAAAAAAGTTTTCAAAAATGACTTTTGATAGGCCAGGAAACATCACACAACGATTTCATAAAAATAATAAATAAATAAATAACTAAAGTGCAATATACTTGGGAAGCAACATGAAAAATAACACAACTTAGGTCAAATAAATGAGCAGAAAGTATATGAGCTACTTCTCTGAGAAGTCACAGGTGGTGGCGGAGCGCGTGAGGTTATTTGTCTTGCACCAGCCCTCAGATGATATCCAGATTTCCATAGGGGAAGTATCTCATATACTTTATTCTAAGTATGTCACACACCCCACTTCAGACTTAATAATTACACTAGGGTTAACGCACCTCTAGGTGGCAGCATTGCAGAGAACTTCTCCAAAAAACTTCAACAGGCCCCTCCCGGTCTATACATACCTGGTACCTCCCAAGAACCTCCCAGTGTTGTTCTCTGCAAGGTGGCGACAAGACAGAAGAAAGAAGTCTCCTGCTTGCAGGTAGCCGGGGTATCCCCCCGCCCCCCCCCCCCCCGTGGTCTATTTCTGCCCGGCTTTGTTTGAATGTGTTCTATGTAATGGCAGCCTCCCAGCTTTGGCTGTAGGCCGGGCAATAAGGTAGCCAGCACCATTGGTGCCTAGGAGATTAGCTCCTCCGCTCGACCCTTCATTGCGGGGCATAGCGGGATTCCCGGAGTGGTGATCCGGATGTGGGATGCCCCATTTCATAGGAGTTAGTGGTCAGGTTTTGTCCTTGCCCTGGGGTATTGTGTCTCTTCCGGAGTGTGGGACGCGCTGGGGACAGTGTCATGCTTTTACTATGCACATGCTGTGTGAGTGTGCTGCTGCGCTCTTCTTGTGATCCCCTTTGTGATTTTACTTGGTGATTTCACTGTCTGTTCTTTCTCCCATGGCTGTGCGTGTGTGTTTCTCCCCTCAGGAGCCGGGGGGGGCGGGGCCTCGCGGCGTGCTGCGCCGCGGTCCCGCTGGTGGCTGGGCGCCGTTTTCGGCGCCTGCAGCCTGCTTGCCCGGCTGCTCAGGGGGGACATTTTATCAGTGTGTGGGTCTGTGTTACTCCGGCGCTGTTCTCCGGGAGCCGGCGGGTGGCGCCGCCGGCCCTGTGATCGAGGTCTGATTGCGGTTCCCGCAGGCAGACGCTGACGCTGCCTGGGGGCGGGGTCGCGCACGCGCGGGCCGCGCACGGATTGGACGGCCGGAGGGGCGGGGCCTTCTCGGCTCCCGCGCTCCCGGAGCTTCTCTTCCTCCGTCCTCGGTGTGCTGGCCGCCATCTTCTGCTGGCTGCGCGGTTCCTCTTCTCTCCAGGTAGGCGTTCTTAGGCTATGTCAGCGACCCCTCGGATCCTTCCTTCTCCCTTGCCTCCCTCCTCGCCCCGGCGCAGCTTGTTGGTGCTGGTTGGCATTAACCATTTCCGTTGCTCTGGTTGATGGGGGGGGGGGGTGGTGTAGGGGGGTTTGTATATTATGCGGTGTTTTTGGCATGGTGCTGATTGACGCCTGTCTCTCTCCCTTTGCGTTTTTCAGATCCTGGGATCCCGTCTGGCAGGGCTCTCCCGGTCATATATACCTGGCTCGTGGGGGGTGTTTTTGTCTTTGCAATATATTTATATATATATACACTTATTTGTATTTTTATAAGGGTCTTATGCTATTCCCCTGGGTCAGGATCTTGTGACTGTCCTTAGACAAGTGTTAGGTTATTAAGGGGCATCCCGGGTCGCGTACCGCATAAATCCCTGGGTTCTGCAAATACCATAATTTCACCACATGGAGGTTGCCACAGATACCGGGAATGGTTCTTCGGGACAATCCAAGGTGTGCGGGGTTGTGGGGCTCCGCTCCAGGGAGATGATGTCATTTTGTGTATCCCTTGTGCACAGCAGAACATTGCACGGCAGTCCAGTACTCCGGTGCCTAGCACTTCGTCAGCCGCGCCATCTCCCTCTCCCCCTCGCTTATTCCGGACCCCGTGTGACGTTGTCCTGGGCGGGGATTCGCAGGCTGAGGTATGTGCCCGTTTGACCAGCCTTGAGAAGCGGTTTTCTGCTATAGCCGCTCAGAAGGCTTCAGCTAAGCGGAAGCATCTGTCTCCACCTCCGCCGGATTCAGATGAGGAAGTTGTGGGAGATCTGGATTGGTCGGATCGTCCCCGTGAAGAAGGTGAGCTCATTGAGGATGAAGATTCTGATGTTCAGCAGTTGCTGGGTTCTGAGGGAGATCAGGATGATGGCCTCCCTCTCGATTCCTCTACCATTTTGAGCCAGATGTTTGAGGTTTTGGATTTGGAGCCTCCGGTGGTTGCTCCCAGGCCCAAGGGTCAGCTTTTTGGGGTGTCCAAGCAGCGTCTGGAATTTCCCAGCCAACAGCATTTTGAAGAAATTGTCTTCAAGCAATGGGAGTAACCTACACGTCTTGTTGGTGTGCCGTCTAGCTGGGATAGGAAGTATCCTTTTCCGGCGGAATTGATGAAGCGTTGGTCTGTCCCCCCTGAGGTAGATACGCCGGTCTTGGGACTGTCCAACACGGCGGTCGTGCATTCTCCTGACACGACTTCGCTCAGGGACGGTGAGGATCGCCGGGTTGATCAGCTTGCCCGTCATGGTTTTGTATGTGCGGGTTCGGTGTTAAGGCCTGACTGTGCTTCGGCTCTTTTGACTTTTGCTGTCAGGTCTATTGTCAGGGACTTGGGGGTGGATCTCGAGCCCACCAGTGAGGAGTCCCTTGGGCTTAAGCGCTGTGATGCTTTTTTGTCCTTTATCCTGGCCGCTCAGGAGGATGCCATGCTGATGTGTGGCAGGGCTACTGCCTTGCTGGTAGCTATCCGTCGCTGTGTGTGGTTGAGACAGTGGACGGCCGATTTTAATTCTAAAAGATCGCTCACGGCTCTGCCCTTTCTGGGTTTGAGGCTTTTTGGTGAGAGGCTGGACTCTGTTGCCAAGGGAGGTAAGTTACCTCAGCGCAAGAAATTTCGCCGTTCCTTTCGGGGGATGGTCTCGTTCAATCCGTCCTTTCGGGGAGTTGGCGCCGGTAGAGGTGCGGGCTCCTCGGCCCCCAGGGGTGGCAGTTGGAATAGGGGCAGAGGCCGTGGCCGCCCCACTCGCGTCTGGGGTGCCAAGCCCAAGCCGGCTGCCAAGCCCATCCAGCAATGAGGGGGCGCCCTCACCCGTTCGGGTGGGGGGACGGTTGCAACTTTTCTCCCGGGTGTGGGACCAGGAGGTCCCGGACAGATGGATCCGGGAGGTGGTTTCGGCCGGTTACAAGTTGGAGTTCGAGTCCCTTCCTCCTCCAAGGTTCTTCAGGTCTCGGGTGTCTTTGGATCCTTTGGCCGCGCAGGGGCTCCTGGCGGCAGTAAGGAATCTTCTGGATTTGGCCGTCATTTGCCCGGTTCCTCCTTCAGAGGTGGGGCGCGGGTTTTATTCCAATCTCTTTACGGTCCCCAAAAAGGACGGGTCCTTCCGTCCTATTCTGGATTTGAAGTTTCTCAACAGGTTTATTCGTCCTCGGAAGTTTCGCATGGAAACCCTGCGGTCGGCGATCGGTTCGCTTCGGCAGGGGGACTTTATGACGTCCATAGACATCAAGGATGCGTACCTGCACGTGCCGATCTTTCCTGCTCATCAGCGGTTCCTCCGTTTCGTGGTGGGGGATCGGCATTTTCAGTTTGTGGCTCTTCCATTCGGTCTCACCTCTGCTCCGAGAGTGTTCACCAAGGTGTTGGCGGGGGTGATGGCCCTGCTCAGAGCTCAGGGGATTCGCATTGTGCCTTACCTGGACGATCTTCTCATCATGGCTCCTTCCTTCAGTCAAGCAGAGGGGGACACCAGCACGGTGGTGTCTATGTTGGAGAGGTTCGGCTGGGTGATCAATTACCCCAAGTCCTCGCTGGTTCCGGCCAGGGTGGTGACCTTTCTGGGGATGTCGCTGGACTCCTGCCAGCACAGAGTGTTTCTTCCTCAGGCCAAGGTTCTGATGATTCAGGAATTGGCCCGGCTGCTCCTCTCCTATCCTCATCCGTCCATTCGTCTGGGGATGAGACTGGTGGGGTTGATGGTGGCCTCGTTCGAGGCAGTTCCCTTTGCTCAGTTTCATACGAGGACTCTTCAACTTCATCTTTTGGCGTCTTGGAACCGGTGTCCGGGGGCGTTGGATCGGTCCTTCCGGTTGTCCCCTCGGGTTCGGCAGTCCCTTCTGTGGTGGTTGGTCTCGGACAACCTTCTGAAGGGCAGGTCGTTTCTGACTCCACTTTGGGAAACTGTCACCACGGATGCCAGTCTGTCAGGCTGGGGAGGTTATTGGAAGGATCTTCGGTTTCAGGGGCAGTGGGACCCACAGGAGGCCCACTTGCCCATCAATGTTCTGGAATTGCGAGCCATCAGGTTGGTTCTGTCTCACTTGACGCATCATTTACAAGGTCTGCCGGTTCAGGTTCGCTCAGACAATCAGACGGCGGTTGCTTACATCAATCACCAAGGAGGGACTCGCAGTCTGGGTGCCCACAGGGAAGTGTCTCTGATTTTGGTCTGGGCGGAGACTCATGTCCCTTGCATCTCGGCAGTTTACATTCCGGGTGTGGAAAACACAGAGGCGGATTTTCTGAGCCGGTGTGCGTCCCGTCGGGGGGAGTGGTCTCTCCATCCCCAGGTGTTTCGGTCACTTTGTCTCCGGTGGGGGACGCCGGAGGTGGATCTGTTTGCCTCTCGTCACAATCACAAGCTTCCGTCCTTTGTGTCCCTGTCCCGGGACCCTCTGGCTCTGGCGGTGGATGCCATGTCCCTGAGCTGGAGGGACCTGGGGTTTCTTTATCTGTTTCCTCCGATTCCCATGCTAGGCAGGGTTCTGCGAAAGTTGGTTCTGGAAGGAGTTCCCGCCATTCTCGTGGCCAAGGCGGGTGTGGTTCGCGGACATCGTCCGTCTGGCCGTAGATCAGTTCGATCTGCCTCTTCAGCCAGATCTTCTCACTCACTTACCCCAGTTTACAAACGCTGGCTTTGACGGCTTGGCTGCTGAAACCTCCATCTTGAAGGAGGAGGGTCTTTCGGATGCGGTCATTCAGACTCTTATTAGTGCTAGGAAGAGATCTTCTTCTTCCATCTATTACAGGTATTGGAGATCTTATATTGATTGGTGTGAGGCTAGGTCTTTGCCCTGCCGGGTCTTTTCTGTGTCTAGGATTTTGGAGTTCCTTCAGGCGGGTCTGGACTCTGGTCTTCAGTTGAGTACCTTAAAGGGGCAGGTTTCTGCTTTGTCAATTTTTTTCCAGAAATCTTTTGCTAGTCATTCCTTGGTCAAGACTTTTTTCCAGGGGGTCTCGCATGTGCGGCCTCCTAGGAAGCCTTTGCTCCCAGTGTGGGATTTGAATTTGGTTCTTTCTGCTCTTCAGGCTCCTCCTTTTGAGCCTTTGCGGGATGTTGCTTTGTCCATTCTTACTCAGAAGGTTGCCTTTCTGGTGGCTATTACTTCGGTTAGGCGTGTTTCAGAGCTGGCTGCTTTGTCTATTCAGGCTCCTTATTTTGAGGATCATCAGGACAAAGTGGTTTTTCGTTACAAGTCAGATTTTCTCCCTAAAGTGGTTTCTGCTTTTCATCTTAACCAGGACATTGTTCTTCCTTCTTTGTGTCCTAAGCCTAAGAATGTCAAGGAGAGTGCTTTGCACTGCTTGGATGTGGTACGTTGTGTCAGGTACTATCTTCGTGCGACGTCTTCTTTTCGTAAGACTGATGCCTTTTTCGTTGTGCCATGTGGGCCTAGGAAGGGTTTGGCTCCGGCCAAGTCCTCCATTAGTAAATGGATTCGTCAGGCCATTGTTGGTGCTTATTCGGCCAAGGGGAAGGATCCTCCTTGCCGAGTTACTGCTCATTCTACTCGTGCGGTTGGTGCGTCCTGGGCTTTTCAGCACCAGGCTTCTGTTGAACAAGTGTGTAAGGCTGCAACTTGGTCTTCTGTTCATACCTTTTCTAAGTTCTATAAGGTTGATGTGCGGGCTTCAGCGGATGCTGTTTTTGGCCGCAAGGTTTTGCAGGCTGCAGTGGTTTGAATTTTTTCTGCGTTATTGCCTGTTAGGATACCCACCCTTTTCTGGACACTGCTGTTGGATGTCCCTAGTGTAATTATTAAGTCTGAAGTGGGGTGTGTGACATACTTAGAATAATACCATTTTGTGAATACTCACCTGTAAAATGGGTATTATAAGTATGTCACACACCCCACTTCACCCGCCCTTTTCGGTATCCTGGCTCTCTATTTGGTGAAGTTTGGTTCTTTACGTTGAGGGTTAAATTGTTTGGTTCTGGTACCTTGTCTTACTGCTGTTCTAATACTGGGAGGTTCTTGGGAGGTACCAGGTATGTATAGACCGGGAGGGGCCTGTGCCTGTGTTTTTTGGAGAAGTTCTCTGCAATGCTGCCACCTAGAGGTGCGTTAACCCTAGTGTAATTATTAAGTCTGAAGTGGGGTGTGTGACATACTTATAATACCCATTTTACAGGTGAGTATTCACAAAATGGTATTTTTTGCACTTATATATACTTTATATATACTTATATTGCACTTTAGTAGTATCATTTATAAAATATGTGAGAAATATTAGGTATAGGTGAATAGTATTTTATTCAATCATAGTTTTGTAGGATCACAAAGTGGATTTATATTTAGCATAATTACTAGTATTGCTGCCATGTCAGCATTTGCACTTTATATTAGGAGAGTTCAACCGGACCTTCACCATGATTTAATGAAAAGCCCAAACCCTTATAAAACTATTCCCCAGCATCTAAAATTAATATATTTTAAGTTTTTAGTCACTTACTTATTATTCTTTCCCCTACTGGGCTGCAACTCTGTTCAGGACTCTAGGATACGGGCGCCGCCATCTTGACTCAGAAGCATCACACTTACTGAGGAGAGGAGAGCAGGATAAAGTACAGGGGGGCGGGTTATAGCTGTGCTTTGCTCAGACAGAGCAGAGCTGGGGTCAGGAAAAGGTCAGCAATCCCAGAATGCAGAGTAGCACAGTTAGAAGGCACTTCCTGTTTGCAAGCTGCCTGATGTCCCATGAGCCGCCATCTTGGATGTTTAAAGGCTCATAACATGCAGTAGATGCAGGTAGGATGTTTTTTAATGTGAGCAATCTGTATGTACAGGGTGTGGGAAACATATAAGATAGGCTCTTATTCAGGGTGAAGGTCCGGATTAATGCGGGCAATCTGTATGTACAGGGTGTGGGAAACATATAAGATAGACTCTTATTCAGGGTGAAGGTCCGGATTAATGTGGGCAATCTGTAGGAACAGGGTGTGGGAAACGTATAAGATAGGCTCTTATTCAGGGTGAAGGTCCGGATTAATGTGGGCAATCTGTAGGAACAGGGTGTGGGAAACGTATAAGATAGGCTCTTATTCAGGGTGAAGGTCCGGATTAATGTGAACAATCTGTATGTACAGGGTGTGGGAAACGTATAAGATAGACTCTTATTCAGGGTGAAGGTCCAGATTAATGTGAGCAATCTGTATGTACAGGGTGTGGGAAACATATAAGATAGGCTCTTATTCAGGGTGAAGGTCCGGATTAATGTGGGCAATCTGTATGTACAGGGTGTGGGAAACATATAAGATAGGCTCTTATTCAGTGTGACGGTCCAGATTAATGTGGGCAATCTGTATGCACAGGGTGTGGGAAACATATAAGATAGGCTCTTATTCAGGGTGAAGGTCTGGATTAATGCGGGCAATCTGTATGTACAGGGTGTGGGAAACATATAAGATAGGCTCTTATTCAGGGTGAAGGTCCGGATTAATGTGAACAATCTGTATGCACAGGGTGTGGGAAACGTATAAGATAGACTCTTATTCAGGGTGAAGGTCCGGATTAATGTGGGCAATCTGTATGTACAGGGTGTGGGAAACATATAAGATAGGCTCTTATTCAGTGTGACGGTCCAGATTAATGTGGGCAATCTGTATGCACAGGGTGTGGGAAACATATAAGATAGGCTCTTATTCAGGGTGAAGGTCTGGATTAATGCGGGCAATCTGTATGTACAGGGTGTGGGAAACATATAAGATAGGCTCTTATTCAGGGTGAAGGTCCGGATTAATGTGAACAATCTGTATGCACAGGGTGTGGGAAACGTATAAGATAGACTCTTATTCAGGGTGAAGGTCCGGATTAATGTGGGCAATCTGTATGTACAGGGTGTGGGAAACGTATAAGATAGGCTCTTATTCAGGGTGAAGGTCCGGATTAATGTGAACAATCTGTATGCACAGGGTGTGGGAAACATATAAGATAGACTCTTATTCAGGGTGAAGGTCCAGATTAATGTGGGCAATCTGTATGTACAGGGTGTGGGAAACATATAAGATAGGCTCTTATTCAGGGTGAAGGTCCGGATTAATGTGGGCAATCTGTATGTACAGGGTGTGGGAAACATATAAGATAGGCTCTTATTCAGGGTGAAGGTCCGGATTAATGTGGGCAATCTGTATGTACAGGGTGTGGGAAACATATAAGATAGGCTCTTATTCAGGGTGAAGGTCCGGATTAATGTGGGCAATCTGTATGTACAGGGTGTGGGAAACATATAAGATAGGCTCTTATTCAGGGTGAAGGTCCACTTTCAGCTGTTATCATCAATTTGTTTCAATGTAGCTTATTGCACATGGATATATATATATATATATATATATATATATATATTTTTTTTTTTTTTGTCACATTTATATTTATTGTATCTTTTCTGTATTGGATAGGAGTAGTATCTAGGATATGTGTAACATTATGAATTTAGATTTGTTTTTGATGTGAGATTCCCAGTATGGAGGTGATGAAGTCTTATTTTTATCAGAGCAATAGGGCTTCCTATTGGTGCAATTGTTTTTAATATTGTCTATATTTGTTTTTTATGTAGTAGAGTCACTAAAATAAAGATTTATATTTTTTTTACTATATATTTTGTGCTGTGCCCATTTGTGAAAGGTTTTCTTGTGCCTATGTGGTAGTTTATAATCGATGTCTTAGGAGCACGATCTGGGGCTTCCCAGCCTTTCCTCCCTTGGGGGAGTCTCTAGTAAAGTCAAGGGTAGATTCTGAACTTCTGGGCCAAGTTTTTGTTATTAGGTCCTTGTTCCCCGCAGTTAGGATTTAACTGCTGTCAGAAGCCTGCCACTCCTCTGCAGACAAGCGTATAAAAGGGCCTGAGGAAGTGGGAACTCTGCCCATGGAATGAGTGGCTCTCGGATGGTGGCAGGCGCTGGGGAGACACTACTATTGTGAGATGTATTGAGAAGATTCTTTGGTATTGGTTTTGTCCCTGTAGGAGATTTTGTTTTCAGTTGTGTGTTATTGGTGGTTATTTATGTTGGTAGGTATTGAATTATATTTTTTGGATGGTTTTAAGGCATTGGGCTTAGGTTAGTGTGATTCATTTTGATCATACATGTATGCAACGTCATAGACGAAACGGCTGTCGGTGAACCGATTTTCTATTGATTTTACAAAAGCTTTTCAAAGACTTAAATCAGGCAAGAACTTTGCTACTTTCCAGCTGCATTTGCGGCTTCAATTTTAAACCCAGCCGCGAACCGGCTCTTCTCTCCGCCTGCCTGCCCGCCGCCTTACCTACGGTCGCCAGCTCAGATCTGACTACCCAAGGCAGCAAGACCAACGTCCCCTACACGTCTCCAGCCCAGAGGAAACCTCAGCGCTGCTCCTATCTGCCCCCTCTGCAATTACCGGCTTTTCCGTTTTTTCACCTGCACCCTCTGCACTACAACTAATATCACGGCCCATCCAGGCTGTGGTGGTGAGTAACTAGCACTGAGCATCAACTGTACTAGTTTTCCTAGCAATTTTGATCAACTTACTGAAACTGCAATTCATACAATTTCCTTTAATTCGTTTACCATTAATTAAAAGGATATAAGTTAAACCACAGCCAATCCAGGCTGTGGCAGGGAATAAAAAGCACCGAGCATATACTGTACTAATTGTTGCATCAATTTTAATTAACTTACCGAAACGGTAAGTCATACAATCTCCTTATATTCGTTTTACCTTTAATTACAAGTTTTCACACTTCCCCCACAATGGTTACAAGCCTCACAACACATCTAAAATCAGAACATTAAAGCAGACCTCAACTAATTACTCTGCACTAACCACCAGAACCTTTTCTGATGACATAATCATCTCCATCCATCCAAAACAATCATCTACCTCAACTCACACCTCCTACCTGGACCTAAGGAACACCGCCTACCTGGACCTCAGGAACACCGCCTACCTGGACCTCAGGAACATCGCCTACCTGGGCCTCAGGAACACCGCCTACCTGGACCTCAGGAACACCGCCTACCTGGACCTCAGGAACACCGCCTACCTGGACCTCAGGAACACCGCCTACCTGGACCTGAGGAACACCGCCTACCTGGACCTGAGGAACACCGCCTACCTGGACCTGAGGAACACCGCCTACCTGGACCTGAGGAACACCGCCTACCTGGACCTGAGGAACACCGCCTACCTGGACCTGAGGAACACCGCCTACCTGGACCTGAGGAACACCGCCTACCTGGACCTGAGGAACACCGCCTACCTGGACCTGAGGAACACCGCCTACCTGGACCTGAGGAACACCGCCTACCTGGACCTGAGGAACACCGCCTACCTGGACCTGAGGAACACCGCCTACCTGGACCTGAGGAACACCGCCTACCTGGACCTGAGGAACACCGCCTACCTGGACCTCAGGAACACCGCCTACCTGGACCTGAGGAACACCGCCTACCTGGACCTCAGGAACACCGCCTACCTGGACCTCAGGAACACCGCCTACCTGGACCTCAGGAACACCGCCTACCTGGACCTCAGGAACATCGCCTACCTGGACATTAGGAACACCGCCTACCTGGACCTCAGGAACACCGCCTACCTGGACCTCAGGAACACCGCCTACCTGGACCTCAGGAACACCGCCTACCTGGACCTCAGGAACACCGCCTACCTGGACCTCAGGAACACCGCCTACCTGCACCTCCGGAACACCGCCTACCTGGACCTCCGGAACACCGCCTACCTGGACCTCCAGAACACCGCCTACCTGGACCTCAGGAACACCGCTTATTTCATTTCAGCGCCGGCCCACAACCTCTAAACCATCTAGGTTCCACCAACCACATTGCTCCAACCTGCTAGAAACGCAACTCACCCTGAACAAGGAATCATCCACCACAAACCAACTCAAAGAACTCAGAATACAGGGCCAATAGTGTAATCAACACTGACCAATCTGTATAACGCTACCTGAGAGGAGAAATCCCTCAGACAGCAAGATTAAAAATTCCAACAATTTTTGAGGCCTAATTAGTCGGAGGCAATGATACTTAGTTGTTTCTGATTTAATAAAAGGTGGAAACACCCCCTCAAACAAAACTTCACTTTGGTAATACTATTGCGTTTGTTTATTCATACTTTTATGTATATACACTAACCTATCTTTCCTCACAGGATTGCGGAGAACATTAACCCTTTATTTACTCTCCCTCTTATCCTGCCTTTTTATCCACAGCGCACCTACACTAATCTCTTCTCCACCTAGGTCCACACATAAGTTAGAACAGATTTAACCCATCTACATACATGTATGCACTTTATTAATATATTGCTTTTGCTTCCATATTTATGTTTTTGTGAAGATCCGGATCTTAGGCAGGCTTTGCACATTACTTCTTTGCACAGTTTACACTATTGGATTTATTGTGATACAGGAACATATTGATGTATGAATTTATTTATTTGTTTCATAGAAACATAGAAACATAGAAGGGTGACGGCAGAAGGAGACCATACGGTCCATCTAGTCTGCCCTTATGTGTATACTGTATGTTCTCTTTATCTTATGTGTATACTGTATGTTCTCTTTATCTTAGGATAGATGTGTGCTTATCCCAGGCATGTTTAAATTCACTTACTCTTAACTTTCCAACTACCTCTGCTGGAAATTGTTCCAAGCATCTACTACTCTTTCTGTAAAATAATATTTTCTAACATTGCTCCTGATCTTCCCCCCGACCAGCTTCAGGTTGTGCCCCCTTGTTCTATCATTAATTTTCTTCTTAAAAACACTTCCCTCCTGAACCTTATTCAATCCTTTCACATATTTAAAGGTCACATCATGTCCCCCTTCTCCCTTCTTTCCTCCAGACTGTACAGATTAAGTTCTTTAAGTCTCTCCTGATAAGTTTTAAGTTTAAGTCCTTCCACCATTTTTGTTGCCCACCTTTAGACACGTTCTATTTGAATAATGTCTTTTTGCAGGGGAGGTCTCCAGAACTGCACACAGTATTCTAGCTGTGGCCTCACCAGGGCTCTATACAGCGGCATCACAACCTCCCTCTTCCTACTGGTGATGCCTCGAGCTATGCAGCCGAGCATCCTGCTTGCTTTTCCCACTGCCTGGCTACACTGTCCAATCATCTTGCAGCTATCAGTAATCAGTATCCCTAAATCTCTCTCCTCCGAGGTCCTGGCTAACACAGTGCTGGCCATACGGTGCTCAGAGCAGGGATTCCTTCTACCCAAGTGCAGGATTTTACATTTAGAGACATTAAACTCTAGTTTCCACAGTTTTGACCATCTATCCAGTAAAGTTCACTGTTGATTATAGAGTCTTCTCCCCACCGCCTACACATCCTTATATGTTGGTTTGTCCTATATGTGTCTCTATGTCTTTAAATGGTTTTAATATGTCCATTGTATGTTATTGTGGATATTTTTATCAAATAACATTTTCCATTTGACATTGATTTGGATATGGACGTGTCTCCCTCTGTTGCGTTTTGATTTCCAGTGAATTGCTTGTTTAGCTTTGGGAGTGACACCCACAATGTACTGAATAGATACCATATTTTTCGCCCTATAATACACACTTATTTTTCCCCAAAAGTGGGGGGGGGGCATGTCCGTGCGTCTTATCATGCAAAAAAAACACCGCAGGAGGCCAGAAGATGGAGGAGCGGCGGGCTCTGTCTCCATCTCCGCCGCTGCTATCACTGTCTCTTCCGGCAGCGGCGGGAACAGACAGCGCCCGTCGCTCCTCCATCTTCTTCTGGCCTCCAGCCGCTGCCTATTCCGGCCGGGGCACACGCAAGCACCCGGCCTGAGCAGCTGCACGGAAGGGGTGTTAGAGCGTGCAGTGGAGGCCAGACGCATGTAGGGAGATTTTTTTTTTCAAAAAAAGGGGCGGTGCCACACTGCCTATGGGAATGGGAGGGGAAATACCACACAGCCTATGGGAATGGGAGGGGGGAATGCCACATTGCCTATGGGAATGGGAGGGGGAATGTCACACAGCCTATGAGAATGCAAGGTTGGAATGCCACACTGCCTATGGGAATGGGAGGGGGAATGCCATACTGCCTATGGGAATGGGAGGGGGGAATGCCACACTGCCTATGGGGAATGGGAGGGGGGATACCACACTGCCTATATGGGGAATGGGAGGTGGAATGCCACACTGCCTATGGGGAATGGTAGGGGGAATGCCACACTGCCTATGGGAATGGGAGGGGGGAATGCCACACTGCCTATGGGGAATGGTAGGGGGAATGCCACACTGCCTATGGGAATGGGAAATGCCACACTGCCTATGGGAATGGTAGGGGGAATGCCACACTGCCTATGGGAATGGGAGGGGGGAATGTCACACTGCCTATGGGAATGGGAGGGGGGAATGCCACACTGCCTATGGGAATGGTAGGGGGAATGCCACACTGCCTATGGGAATGAGAGGGGGGAATGTCACACTGCCTATGGGAATGGGAGGGGGGAATGCCACACTGCCTATGGGGAATGGGAGGGGAAATGTCACACTGCCTATGGAAATGGGAGGGGGAATACCACACAGCCTATGGGAATGGGAGGGGGGAATACCACACTGCCTATGGGATTGGGGGAGGGAATACCACACAGCCTATGAGAATGGGATTGGGGGAGGGAATACCACACTGCCTATGGGATTGGGGGAGGGAATACCACACAGCCTATGGAGATGGGAGGGGGAATGTCACACAGCCTATGGAGATGGGAGGGGGAATACCACACAGCCTATGGGAATGGGAGGGGGAATACCACACAGCCTATGGGAATGGGAGGGGGAATACCACACAGCCTATGAGAATGTGAGGGGGATGCCACACTGCCTATGGGAATGGGAGGGGGAATACCACACAGCCTATGAGAATGGGAGGGGGGATGTCACACAGCCTATGGGAATGGGAGGGGGAATACCACACAGCCTATGGGAATGGGAGGGGGAATACCACACAGCCTATGAGAATGGGAGGAGGGATGCCACACTGCCTATGGGAATGGGAGGGGGAATGCCACACTGCCTATGGGAATGGGAGGGGGGATGCCACACTGCCTATATGGGGAATGGGAGGGGGGATGCCACACTGCCTATGGGAATGGGAGGGGGGATGCCACACTCCCTATGGGAATGGGAGGGAGGATGCCACACTGCCTATGGGGAATGGGAGGGGGAATACCACACTCCCTATGGGAATGGGAGGGAGGATGCCACACTGCCTATGGGGAATGGGAGGGGGAATACCACACAGCCTATGGGATTGGGGGAGGGAATGCCGCTCTGCCTGTAATTGGAGTATTCTGCACCTTGACTAATTTGGTTTCAGAATATTATTTACTTATTTTCCTCCTCCCAATCCTAGGTGCGTCTTATGGGGCGACTGATACGTTAGAGTGTTGGTACGGGGCTTTTTTGTTGTTTATGTGACATAGGGTTTTGGGACAGCTTATAAAAGGGCACCAGTAGGAGAGATGAAATGGTCACTTTACCATTACGAGAAGAGGAAAAAGGGGCGGGGGCTGCTGCTGTGGATTTCAGGTGCTTCAAAGTTACAGCAGGGAGAGAGGGAGTTCTTTTTTTTCTATAAACTATTTTTTGTACCTTCTTTGGGGACCGCCGATAGTTATTTCAAGAGGTTTTCTGTCTGGAGCATTCCCGTAATTCGCACGTCTGACAATTTCCCAACAGGAAACGTTAGAAACAAGATATTTTAAGTGGTTCAAGGAACGCAAGAAATCACTCAGCGCCGAAGCGGCAACCTGGCGCGTCCGAGCAGATGACATTTTGTCTTTTGTTATGAATGTTTTGGCGAAAGGACTGGAGAAAGTCATTGTTTTCCAATTACTTGCTTCATTACCTGGGATCCCTCCGCGAGGATCCCCGCTGTCCCCCCCGGTAAGTCGTTCCATTTAATGTATTCGTGAAATTCCGCTCTTCGCCCGGGCCGCTCGTCTCACAGTAGCTCCGCGGTGCCAAGCTGCGCAACCTCACGCTTGTTACCAGAGCTCGTCGGTGGTGGATAGAGCGCTCCAGACGTCTAGTTATGCCTTGACGGCTGCGTGAAAGAAAGGCATTATGGAGAACGCGCGCCTTTCCTTGTGTAGGCGCTAATGTTATGCACCTTAAATAAAGGCGTGTACTTCCTCGCCAGGCGGCCTAATTACCCAGTTACTATAATATTGATGGTTGTGGTATTATAACAGTAATAATATTTTATTTAATAACACACAGAGGCAAATCTATGGTGAAGTTACTGACTTTGAGGATGGAGCCTTCCATGGTGCAATGGAAAATTACGACGACAGCCAGAAACAGTATGTGCTCCACTATCAATGACTATTACCTGGTGGTTAACTCTAGTTGCATTTAAAGTGGACCTTCACCCTGAATAAGAACCTATCTTGTATGTTTCCCCCCCTGTACATACAGATTGCCCACATTAATCTGGACCCTCACCCTGAATAAGAGCCTATCGTATATGTTTCCCCCACCCTGTACATACAGATTGCTCACATTAATCCAGACCCTCACCCGGAATAAGAGCCTATCTTATATGTTTCCCACACCCTGTACATACAGATTGCCCACATTAATCCGGACCTTCACCCTGAATAAAAGCCTATCTTATGTTTCCCACACCCTGTACATACAGATTGCCTACATTAATCCGGACCTTCACCCTGAATAAGAGCCTATCTTATATGTTTCCCACACCCTGTACATACAGATTGCCTACATTAAAAATCATCCAACCTGCATCAACTGCATGTTTTGAGCCTTTAAACATCCAAAATGGCGGCTCATGGAGCATCAGGCAGCCTGCAAACAGAAAATGTCTTCTGAATATGCCGCTCTGCATTCTGGGATTGCTTTCCTTTCCCTGACCCCAGCTCTGCTCTGTCTCTGCAAAGCACAGCTATAACCCCTCCCTCTGTACTTTATCCCGCTCTCCTCAGTATGTGTGATGCTTCTGAGTCAAGATGGCGGCACCTGTATCCTAGAGTCCTGAACAGAGTTGCAGCCCAGTGGGGGAAAGAATAATAAGTCAGTGATTAAGAACTTAAAATATGTTAATTGTAGATGCTGGGGAATAGTTTTTTATGGGTTTGGGCTTTTCATTAAATCATGCTGAAGATCCGGTTTAATAGATGTTCTTGGGTAGTGATGGGCTTTGGATCTGGGGCGGATGCTAAATTTCACACGGATCTTGCTGATTGACTCTGGTTTTCTCCATTCATAGAAATATAGAAAGGTGACGGCCGAAGGAGATCATATGCTCCATCTAGTCTGCCCTTATGTGTATACTGTATGTTCTCTGTATCTTATGTGTATACTGTATGTTCTCTGTATCTTATGTGTATACTGTATGTTCTCTGTATCTTATGTGTATACTGTATGTACTCTGTATGTTATGTGTATACTGTATGTTCTCTGTATGTTATGTATATACTGTATGTTCTCTGTATCTTATGTATATACTGTATGTTCTCTGTATCTTATGTGTATACTGTATGTTCTCTGTATCTTATGTGTATACTGTATGTCCTCTGTATGTTATGTGTATACTGTATGTTCTCTGTATGTTATGTATATACTGTATGTTCTCTGTATCTTATGTATATACTGTATGTTCTCTGTATCTTATGTGTATACTGTATGTTCTCTGTATGTTATGTATATACTGTATGTTCTCTGTATCTTATGTATATACTGTATGTTCTCTGTATCTTATGTGTATACTGTATGTTCTCTGTATCTTATGTGTATACTGTATGTTCTCTGTATCTTATGTATATGCTGTATGTTCTCTGTATCTTATGTATATGCTGTATGGTCTCTGTATCTTATGTATATGCTGTATGTTCTCTGTATCTTATGTGTATACTGTATGTTCTCTGTATCTTATGTGTATACTGTATGTTCTCTATATCTTATGTATATACTGTATGTTCTCTGTATCTTATGTATATACTGTATGTTCTCTGTATCTTATGTATATACTGTATGTTCTCTGTATCTTATGTATATGCTGTATGTTCTCTGTATCTTATGTATATGCTGTATGGTCTCTGTATCTTATGTATATGCTGTATGTTCTCTGTATCTTATGTGTATACTGTATGTTCTCTGTATCTTATGTGTATACTGTATGTTCTCTATATCTTATGTATATACTGTATGTTCTCTGTATCTTATGTGTATACTGTATGTTCTCTGTATCTTATGTATATGCTGTATGGTCTCTGTATCTTATGTATATACTGTATGTTCTCTGTATCTTATGTATATACTGTATGTTCTCTGTATCTTATGTGTATACTGTATGTTCTCTGTATCTTATGTATATACTGTATGTTCTCTGTATCTTATGTATATGCTGTATGTTCTCTGTATCTTATGTATATACTGTATGTTCTCTGTATCTTATGTATATACTGTATGTTCTCTGTATCTTATGTATATACTGTATGTTCTCTGTATCTTATGTGTATACTGTATGTTCTCTGTATCTTATGTATATGCTGTATGTTCTCTGTATCTTATGTATATGCTGTATGGTCTCTGTATCTTATGTATATACTGTATGTTCTCTGTATCTTATGTGTATACTGTATGTTCTCTGTATCTTATGTATATGCTGTATGTTCTCTGTATCTTATGTATATGCTGTATGTTCTCTGTATCTTATGTATATGCTGTATGTTCTCTGTATCTTATGTGTATACTGTATGTTCTCTATATCTTATGTATATACTGTATGTTCTCTGTATCTTATGTATATACTGTATGTTCTCTGTATCTTATGTGTATACTGTATGTTCTCTGTATCTTATGTATATGCTGTATGGTCTCTGTATCTTATGTATATACTGTATGTTCTCTGTATCTTATGTATATACTGTATGTTCTCTGTATCTTATGTATATACTGTATGTTCTCTGTATCTTATGTGTATACTGTATGTTCTCTGTATCTTATGTATATGCTGTATGATATCTGTATCTTATGTATATGCTGTATGATATCTGTATCTTATGTATATACTGTATGTTCTCTGTATCTTATGTATATACTGTATGTTCTCTGTATCTTATGTGTATACTGTATGTTCTCTGTATCTTATGTGTATACTGTATGTTCTCTGTATCTTATGTGTATACTGTATGTTCTCTGTATCTTATGTATATACTGTATGTTCTCTGTATCTTATGTGTATACTGTATGTTCTCTGTATCTTATGTATATACTGTATGTTCTCTGTATCTTATGTGTATACTGTATGTTCTCTGTATCTTATGTATATACTGTAGCGATAACCTTTATCGCCGGAGGGCTTCACTGCCCGAGACGTCCTTTTCCCAATCGTAAGAGGTGCTGCTGGAATTCCAGAGTCGTCCGTGAGGAAACAGGAACTGCCCTTACAAGGGCTAGTGAATTGTAATATAGCGTTTCCCCCAATAAGAGACAGAACTCAGTATTGAGGGTAAAGGTGAAGTCTTTTTATTAGTGCCACTCTAGGCCTTATATACACAAGTCTCCATGCAATGACAACCACACTGACCAATAGCAGCAGGGCACACAATCCCTCAACTCTGCCGGTGACGCAATCAGTAGAACAATAGCAGGCTGTAATACAATCAATCAGGACAATGCCATTGACTGTGACGTAATCAACAATACACAATGGCAGTCAAAATACAATGACATTGCCTGTAACAGTATCAAAATACAATGACCTAATTAAGAAAAGGCCAGTGAATGACCCGGTGGGCAACTGAATAGTGATGACATCCAAAAGACAGAGCGTCTGTCACATATACTGTATGTTCTCTGTATCTTATGTGTATACTGTATGTTCTCTGTATCTTATGTATATGCTGTATGGTCTCTGTATCTTATGTATATACTGTGTGTTCTCTGTATCTTATGTATATACTGTATGTTCTCTGTATCTTATGTGTATACTGTATGTTCTCTGTATCTTATGTGTATACTGTATGTTCTCTGTATCTTATGTATATGCTGTATGTTCTCTGTATCTTATGTATATACTGTATGTTCTCTGTATCTTATGTGTATACTGTATGTTCTCTGTATCTTATGTGTATACTGTATGTTCTCTGTATCTTATGTATATGCTGTATGGTCTCTGTATCTTATGTATATACTGTATGTTCTCTGTATCTTATGTGTATACTGTATGTTCTCTATATCTTATGTATATACTGTATGTTCTCTGTATCTTATGTGTATACTGTATGTTCTCTTTATCTTAGGATAGATGGAGGCTTATCCCAGACATTTTTAAATTCAGTGACTGTTGATTTTTCAACTACCTCTGCTGGAAGTTTGTTCCCATTGCTCCTGATCTTCCCCCCAACTAGCTTCAGGTTGGGCCCTTTTGTTTTATCATTAAGTTTCTTCTTAAAAACGCTTCCCTCCTGAACCTTATTCAATCCTTTCACATATATAAAGGTCTCCATCATGTCCCCTCTCTCCCTTCTTTCCTCTAGGCCAGGGGCACTCAACCATTTCTTGTAAAGGTCCATATACAGGCATCCGGTGAGAGGTGAAGGTCCGGGAGGGAAGCTGACACGGGGGTGGATGGAAATCTGCCCACTGGGGGAGAGGTTATAGATTCAACAGGCAAAACTAAAAAAAAGCTGAGATGGATGAGACAGAGCTGGGGGGGGGCAGGAATGGAAGGGGATGGGACTGATGGGGCAAAGCTGGGGGGGGGTGGAGATGGATGGCAGAGCTGGGGGGATGGAGATGGATGGGGCAGAGCTGTGGGGGCAGTAATGGATGGGGCTGATCTGGGGGCACATGATGGCGGGACAGGATTGGATGGGGCAAAGAGACAGAGAAAGAAAGTTTCAGCACCACATCGCCGATCAAGTAAAGGGGGCAGCGCTGAGCACAACACAGAGGCAACTGAGTGCAGGGCTCAAAGGGCAGGGGTCCGGAAATCTGGCACTGAGGTCTGCATTTGGACCTCGGTCCGCCACTTGAGTACCTCTGCTCTAGACTGTACAAATTAAATTCTTTTCCCCGGCAAACCTCCTCCATGACCCCTCTTCAGTGGTTACATTAATCACATGGGGGATTTCACAGAGTCTGGGGTATGAAAGCCTTTCTGCCCTGGTGGCCCAACGTTAGCTTGGCAGGATGCCAAGGAAGGAGGAAGAACCTGTGTCCTCCTCATTACAGATGCTGCCGGGAAGTGCTGAATAGAGGCTTTCCTCCAGCAGCAGACCAGCCTCTGCTAGACTAAGAGGCAGGGCTGTATTTGGAGTCCAGGCCGCCCTAGGCACTTTTGTTTTTTGATTACACACCCGACTTGTGGGGGTGGCAAGAGGTTTAAATGCAAACAGTGTGCAAACAGAGAGGGTACAAGGAGGTAAATGCAGACAGTGTGTGTTGAGGAGGGAGAGGGTGCAAGGGGTTAAATGCAGACCATGTGTATGTTAGTGGAGGAGGGGGAAGGGTACAAGGGTTTAAATACAAAGACCCATAAACTGTATTAGTTTCCCAGGCTCCTAATACACAGAAGTCACATGACCACAGTCTAGATGCAGGGAAATTGGGACCTGTTAACAGCTGGGAGATGCTCTGGTGGAAGACTATGTTAACTTTTTATCTTTCTGTGGATGGTAGGGCATTAAGGTGCCAGCAAGGGTTTTTAATCCATAGCCATAATAGCACAATGCATAGCACCCCCCCCTGCAAGTGGCCACCCTAGGCACAGGCCTAGGTTTGCCTAATGGTAAATACAGCCCTGCCAAGAGGGGGCCCACAACCCAACAGACCTACAGGGAGGATGCCACCTGGTAGGGTACAGATAAAGGAAGACCAGGCAACTGATTTTTTTCTTTAACTGTATTTTTTTTTCTTTTATTAATGGTTTGTGAACTGGTACTGAGTCCAACGGAACTGTAACGGGCCTGGCCTTTGGCAGAGGCTGTGAGGAGCGAGGAGGCTTCTTGGACCTAGGGTAGGGTGACTCAGGTTTGTTGTGGCCTGTGGGGTGAGGTGCACTTACCCATTAGTCATCGCTGGTCTTCAGGAATGAAACTTTATAAGAGGGACATAGGGGGAGGTTAAAACCTCCTCCAAGCCTAACCGATCTGTTCCCCCGCCCCCCCGGGTTTTATCTTGAGGCAGTATATACTCACCTCTCCCCAAGGGATTCATCTTCTTGGTCTTTCGGTTTCCGGGTGACCTTCTGACCCTCTGACGGGCAGCGCCGTCTAACATCCCATAAGGCACTACGCGCGGCCCTTGATCTCGCGCCTAAGCAGTGCTCATGAATAGGATGCAATGGGGCCACCCAAAATCCTGCGAGATTTCACTGATCGGCACTTTGATGAGCACAGCTAAAGGTGTGCTGTCACTAACAGACAGCTAAGCCGGTGCAGGGGCCCTGAATCAGCCAGATGCCAAAAGGTAAAGTAGGGGTCCGATGTTCCTCTTTAGGTCTTCAATTCAGCATAGCGGCACATTCCATTCCAGATGGTACACTTTAGCAGGTATATTCCACAGTTTTCCTTAGCACTCTGGTTCCACTTTAGACTCTGGTCAGGCTGATCTTAATCCCAATAAAGGTGCACAAGTCTTGTTAGCTTGTTGGGCCTTTGGTCTGCCACGACTTCCAGTCCCGTCACTCTGGCTGGCATAAGCTGGACTCTTGCCTCACTTCTCAGCTACATTCACAGATCCTCCCCTCTTGAGACAACACTTCTAGAACCTAGAACTAGAACCTTCTGTAAGGGTGAGGTCCTCCCTTATATAACCTTCTAGTTGCTAATGCCATCTGGTTTAGACTCTATTTTCCTACCCAAAGGGGCGCACTAGACTAATTAATATTAACATGTCTTATTCCTTAGGCAACAGTGCCATCATGTGGATTTATGATGCAATGACACCCAAGTCCTGCTTTTTATCTATTACTTTTTAATGTCACTTACTATAAGGACCTACATCACTGAGTGTTCTAATCCATTTTAAGCTGTACCTACCCATCACAGAACCCAATACCAGTTCAGATGTTGTATAGCTACTGTCTCTGGCGCCCAAGAGTACCCAAAGCCTGATACTGAGGACTATCAAGGACTAGGGCTAGGGCGAACCCTCAAAGTTCGGGTTCGGCAAGTTCGGACGAACTTTGAATAAATCTGGTCGCCATTGATATCAATGGGGACCCGAATCTTGAGAGGGGAGGCGGTGGTGGTGGCAAGATTCCAGTAGGCATATACAAAGCGGATAATCCAAGAGCAAGGCCAGCTCTAGGTCTATTTAGACTCTTGGACAAGAGAGTCTGAATGAACCCCCTTTGCATGTGTCATATTACATGCCCCGTCATGCTCAGTTCTAATGTTACTGATGGGTCCTCCTCTGCTGCTGATCGACTTGTCCCAAGGCCAAACATCAGTAGGTCTCACTGGAGAATGGATCAAAGACAAAGTATGCCCCTAAAGAGCCAGGGGTACATGCAATTGTCCTGGTATTCCCAGTACTTTTATCAGCCCTGTCTTAGAGTCAAGAGAGCTCACGGTCAACAATCCGGGCAGCATTGTATAAAAGCTCAGATGGATGCAAGGTCAGCAACAAAAAATCTGGTCCACAATAGCGTCCAAACAGATCAGGCAACTTAAAGTGGATCAAAACCCAGGATTCTGACTATCCTGGGATTTGGTCCTTACCCTCGGGACACCCCAATCTCTGAAACCCCCCAGATTGCCGAGCGCAACTCATCTTTTCCCGGTGCTATGGCGCATGCACGGCTGCTCGTCCAATCAACGCACTCAGAGCCATTGACGTCATGCCGTCTAAGCCAGCTTCGAGCACTTTGACAGCCGCATCCCCTGCTTCCCTCTAACAGGGAGTGTGCCCTGCTGGAGGGATGGCGGCGACGCGGCGGTGGCTCGCCCATGCGCCATTGGACCGGGAAGCAAGGAAAGTTTCACACATCCCGATTTTGAATGCCCTCTTATAGATTCCCGGGCCGATTGCGCTGGGTTTTGGTCTACTTTAAAACTATCACGAGCAGCACAATCTGGGATTGAAACAGCTTTCACCAAAAGACACAAGACAAGGTCGTCCTTCCAGGGGCTTACTGGCTCCACTAATCTGCCTGGAAAGCCAAAGAGTAAATACATATTCAGCCACGTAATAATTAATTGAATAAATCAATAAATAAATACACATTTTACTATCCCAGGAGACCTTGCAGTCTTCATCAGAATGACCCCCGCTGTCCGCTTTAAACATCAAGACAAGAGGGGGCGCTTAATCTTAATTAAATCTTAAGCAAAACGCAGGGCATAAACGATACATGAAATTAATAAGGATTTATCGATTGGTTCACAGTCGGGAGCTATTTAACATGCCGTCCAGGAGGCGCTGCTTAAAAGCAGATACATATTTATTACAGCTTCATGATTTACTGGGCGAGATTGGCCTTAGTGAATGCCATGGGGCTGATTTTATGTGGCAAAAAACGATCATTAAATGCCAGGACATTCCCCCTTCATCATGTATTGCTTAGTTTTATGGCTCCTGTTCACCTGGATGGAATGTTTGTTCGATCCCCAGCTAAGTAATATAGGAAAGTAAAAGGTAAGTGCAAAAAGGAAAGGTTAGAACCCTCTCAGAAGAATAGCCCATGTGAGAGACCTCATTTAGTTAAATTAGCTAGTAATTTACCCATACACTGTAATGAAAAAGATAGTAGTTATATTAGAATTCAGACACCAGATGGCAGTGGAGAGACCATCCTCCAGGAAGAGAATGGGTCCAGAGACTTTAATAGAAAGAAAGTGTCACTGAAAAGTCAGTTGTTTTTTTGGGGAGAAAACCGGTCAAGAACACTGTTAGATGCTAATGAGTAGCGTTGGGCAAACCCCTATAAGTTCGGGTTCATACCGAACTTGACCCAAACACAGGCCACATTGAAATCAATGGGGGCCTCAACTTTGGGACCCAAAAATGGCCCCATGCAGTAGGTGCAGAAGCAGGAGGTTGCTGTACAACTTACCGGAGCCCCGCGATCCAGTCGGCAGTCTGCACACTTTCCTCCGTCAAATTGGCCATAGCCGGGGCATAAAAAACCTGAACGTCCCCATGAGTGAGGACAATGGCAGCTGGCACTAGAAGTGCTGCTAGTTGCTGCCAGTGTCCTCACTCATGGGGATGGCCATCTTATTGAAGGCCTGGCCTTGGCCATTTTGAAAGGAAAGAACACGGACCTGATTGTGGGGCACAGGCAAATTGTACAGCCTCTTCCTGCTGTTGCACACGCTGCATTCGGTTAAGATGGTTGATGGGACTCTCCATAATCTTCAATCGCGAAGTCATGCCAAGAAAGAGACTGCCTCGGCCTCCTGCACTGCTGTAAAAGATGGAGCATATTTTCTAATGAGGATATGAAGATGTTTTTTTATATCTGTGATTGCAGCATGGCGCAAAAACAACAAAGTGCAATGAACCACTAATCAGCGTTTGTCTCTCTGCTCTAATAATATCTTCCTGAATCTTAACACTTGTGGTGTAAGAACCCCGGGTTCGGCTGATGCCCGACTGGTGGCTGGCATTAATTATCTTTCCGTCTGCAGTTCCATCAGCCACCAGCGGGTGTCAGCAGAGCTCTCTATCCCCATCTTCTGCTGCACCTTGTGTGAGGGTTATTTAAGTGGATCTGCCCTCCACCTGGTGCAGCAGGATTTTGTTTTGTTTCGTTTGTGTGCTTTTTTTCTGGCACTCTGAATCCTGAACCTGAGTCTGCACCTGTACCTACCAGAGTCTGGAGACTGCTGGAATCTGTCATAGGCCATTGGGTGAGTGCACCAGCACCTTAGGGTTTTTGTTGTTAGGTATTTTGTTAGTTAGTCTTGTTTTTTATCCCTTATTTTTGTATCTGAATCAAAGATCTTTTGGTTTCCCTTTCCTTTAATAAACCCTTGTTAGAACATTTTCTTTGTTGTGTGTCAGGGATCGCCGGACACCCTTCTTTCATAAGCCAAGCAATCCCCAATCTCCACCGCCTCTTGTGCCTATAGACAAGCCCCCGCTTGCTGGAGACACGGGTTATGCCTCTCCAGACTCGGTTGCCCCCAGGACTTACTGGCGCAAAAATTGCTGGCTTATGGTGAAGATATGTGAACGGCGGGGTATCCCAAATCGGAAGTTCCTGCGGGCTGAGTCCGAAACGTCAAGTCCAGCAGGTTAGGCAAGAATGGTCGAGACGAGCAGGGATCAAAGCCGGGTGGTCACAGGGCACAGTATCCAAGGGGTTGAGACGGAGAATGGTCGAGACAGGCAGGGGTCAAAAGCCGGGTGGTCACCAAAGCACGGTATCAAAGGGGTAAGGCAGAGATGGGGTCAGACAGGCAAATGGTCGGTGCGGGCAGGAATGGTCAAAGAGGGAGCCACGCGCGCGAGCATGAGACTGTCTGCCGGGCGCGCCCCCGAGGAGGAGGGGGAGGACGCGCCGGCAGACGCTGCAGAGCCGACGACGGGGCTGGGGACACCAGCTGCCGCCGCCGCCGAGCAGGGGGCGGAAGCCGGAGCCCCAGCGAGGGGGAACGATGGCGAGGCGGCTGTCCTGCGCGGCCGCCGGAGGATGGAGGACGGCCGGGACTGAGCGGAGGCGCCAGGTAAGTACCTTACATTGTGTCTTTGCTCTGGCCAAAACAATCTGCTCCCCTGGAGAACTCTCTGACATGTGGTCTCTGGCTTATTGCAATGACCTCCAGACTCCCATATGCCTAACTGGTTACATTTTGGTGAAATTACCCGGCAGGCAAAGCTGGTGCGCTGTGGTGCAATTTATTTTCATGCGAGTCGTATTCTGGCACGGATAATTTTAGCTCCTCTATTACGCAGGAGCAAATGACAAGTGACGAATGACAAGTGCGCCCATTTCTATATTTGCATTATAAAGAGTAATGAAGATATTTTCTTTCTGACTCATAGAATTTGGAATGCATACTCTTAGAATTCCTGGCACATGTATAAACCCTTTAAGAAAATGAAAGAGTTAGACAGCAATTCATGTATTGTATGGACAACATTATGGATACAGCATTTTAAAAGCTTATATACATACTAGGTTTAAGAACGTATATAAAAATCACATCAAGGATGGTAAGTAAGGTATAGGGACTGGTTTAAAGTGGACCAACACCCAGGGGGGATCGGCCCGGAAATCTATAAGATTCCCGGACCGATCAGATCCCTCCCCGCGGGGCATCCGAAATCGGGATGTCCCGCGGGAACCCCCCAGGAGGCCCACAATCCTTACCTTACCGCGATCCAACGGCGCATGCGCGAGACGCGGCCGCGTCTCTCGCTTCCCTCTAGCAGGGCGCGCTCCCGCGCCGGCCGTTTTGTGAATGGCCGGCGCAGGCGCGCTCCCTGTTAGAGGGAAGCGAGAGACGCAGCCAATGACAGCGCTCTGGTATGCGCGTCCAAGCGGCTTTGGACGCGCATACCAGAGCGGCTCTGAGCGCTGTCATTGGCCGGACGAGGTCACGTGGGAGCGGGGAGAGGTGAGTTTTTGCGGCGATCGGGGGGTTTCACACAGCGGGGCACCCCCGATCGGGGTGCCCCACCTAAGTGGACCAACACCCAGGATAGTCAAAATCCTGGGTGTTGGTCCACTGTGTTTAAAATCTGTACAAAGAGAAGTGCCAAAATATAAATAGATGTTGGGTGCTCCAAAGCCACCCGTATGCCACAAAATGACGCTAAACGGCTCATCTCATACATAAGGCTCTAAATGTTGGTGTTAAGTTTAGGGGCTAGGTTTGTATTTAGATGTTCTGGGCAAAGTATTAAGTTAGGTATGGGGTAAGATTACATTTTAGGGTCGAGTGTAGGGGTTAGGTACGTGATAGGGCTAGGAATAAGGGATTGCATTTTATATAGGCTGGGTTAAATGTGGGTTAAGCTTAGTGTTAAAATAAATACCGTTCACCCTGAATAAGAGCCTATCTTATATGTTTTTTCTTATAACTGCTGCAGCTGACTTAGACAAAAGGGTCCTTGGTACAATGCGTTACACAGCAGGGGGATGTCTGTCTTAAACAATGTAAGATGATGATTCCTCTCTGCTTGATACATTGTACAGTAGGAGAGAGAGATGCTGCAGCATGAAGTAAAAAAACCTATCAGTGCCTTCAGTAATTCTGCCTCTGCATTGGGGGAATCGCAGTGATGGAAAACAGCGTTGAGCTCTGGGGACTCAACACATATCAGACATAAAGGACCAATTTGGATCAAACCATAGAAGTTTTAAAAAGTCTGCTGTTCATGGATGTTAATATTTATTAAACTTGAATAACTAAGCTACTGTTTGTCTTATTATTGGTTCCAACTCTACTTCTCCTACCTGAAACTAAAACAAAAGATTCAGCTGGAGTCAGGCCTAATGTTTATTTCCATAGGTGCAGGGGTAAAAGATACCTAGCTGCGGCCATTATCAGTGCCACCCACCAATGTTCCTCTCCAGCTACTTTCATGTTCCTCCATCTATCAGTCAATTTCATCTCTTCTCCCTCGGCTTCAGCAGAATGCATTAAATGTACACAGTGCAGGCGCATAAACTCTAAGTAGTGCCTAATGACTGCAAGGTTGGCTGCGTGCGATACAGCCAGCCTTCTCTAAGCAATATATTCATCTAAATGCTGAAGGCTGAGGGATGATGATGATCTGCTTGGCGTGGGCACTTCTGTAGGAGCCATCGTTCAAATAGCTGCAGTCATTAGCAGCCCGATGTGACATCAGATATTAGAGATGGTTTCAATATAAAGTAAAGGAATGATGTGAGCAGAAATCTAATGGAGGTTTGGACGCGCATGTTTACTAAGGATATATATCCGTAAGTGTATATATTAATATTGTGCTAAAGCTGGTCTCCAAGCAATGTTAATGCAACCTGAGGCTGCTGCATCCATCACCACCTGGGCATTGGGATGCCCAATGGATGGAGGTCCTACAGAAAGATAAAAGAATTGGGCCATAAACAGATTGGGTCCATGATCCAGTAGCACTTTCGAATCTCATGTGACTGCTTTAGACTAAAAGGGGTCCCAAAAGCCTCAACCTGGACTGCTAGTTTGAACTAGTCTAGGACCTGACTGGTAGTGGCCAGTTGACTGGTAGTGTGACAGATAAGGATCTTGGGGAAGTCCATAAGTGTATATATTAATATTGTGCTAAAGCTGGTCTCCAAGCAATGTTACTGTGTCCTCAGGCTGCTGCACCCATCACCACCCAGGCATTGGGATGCCCAATAGATGGAGGTCCTACGGAAACATAAAACAATTTGGTTATATACAGATTGGGTACAAGTTCCAGCAGCGCTTTGGCGTCCCATATGACTGCTTTAGACTAAAAGGGGTCCCAAAAGGCTCAACCTGGACTGCTAGTTTGCACCAGTTCAGGACTTGACTGCTAGTGGAACAGATAAGGATCTTGGGGAAGACCCTAAGAGGTCCCAAAAACCTCAACCTGGCCTGCTAGTTCGAACCAATCTAGGACCTGACTGGTAGTGACCAGTGGACTGGTAGTGGAACAGATAAGGATTTTGGGGAAGTCTTGTTCTAATGTTCTAATGCAATTTGCTGGGGGAGCAATGAACAACTGAGATCACGACTGTCCCTCCATGCAATGTTACTGCAACCTCAGGCTGCTGCATCCATCACCACCCAGGCATTGGGATGCCCAATGGATGGAGGTCATAGAGAAAGCTAAAACTATTGGGCCATATACAGATTGGGTCCATGTTCCAGCAGCGCTTTCGAGTCTCATGTGACTGTGTTAGACTAAAAGGGGTTCTAAAAGCCTCAACCTGGACTGCAAGTTCGAACCAGTCTAGGACCTGACTGATAGGGACCAGTGGACTGGTAGTGGAACACATAAGGATCTTGAGGAAGTCCTGTTCTAATGTGATTTGCTGATCCTTCATGTTGCCGAGGAAGCGATGAACAGCTGAGATCACGACTGTCCCTCCAAGCAATGTTACTGCAACCTCAGACTGCTGCATCCAACCACTTGGACATTGGGATGCCCAATGGCTGGAGGTCCTACAGAAAGCTAAAACAATTGGGCCATAAACAGATTGGGTCCATGTTCCAGCAGCGATTTCGAGTCTCATGTGACTGCTTTAGACTAAAAGGGGTTCTAAAAGCCTCAACCTGGACTGCTAGTTCGAACCAGTCTAGAACCTGACTGGTAGTGACCAGTGGACTGGTAGTGCAACAGGATCTTGGTTGACCTGAGCTGGGCTTGTGTTGGGGTTATACCAGCTGTAAGATGTTTACATTGTAATGGCAGGCTTGTGGCTGCTGTACAATGTAACACAGCAAGCTGACTTAAATCAAGCCTGGTTGTTTATAATGTAATGCCACAGGGAGCTAGTAGGCTTTTTTATGAGCCTGACCCAGCCTGCTTGTTACATTGTACAGAGCTGTTTATATTGTAACAGTTATCGCATGGCTGTTAAACGAAGTAACACAACATTTTAAATCAGCACAAGTATGGATGTTTACAATATAACACAGCAGAAAACTGGTGAGCTTTGTACAATGTAAGAGCATGACTTATCCTGCTTGTTACATTGTACAGTGTGAGGGAGTACAGTCTCCCAAGTGTTAAAACTCCCAGACCGGGTTTTATTGTTTGCAGCACTGAAAACGATTGTTTTTTTACAAATTCGGAGGTAGAGTTGTCAATGCTATGGAACATACTAAGTTTTTGCTTATCTTACCATTGAACCCTTGAATTTAAAGAGGAACCCCCCCCATTGAGTTTAAAAAACACTTGGGGTGTTAGTCTAACTCTTTAAGATACACCATGTCTCTATTGCAAATAAGAGAAATAAACATTTAGAAGCTTTTTTTACAGTAGATTGACTCCTACTCGGTAATATAGATGAAGGTCAATGCAACCATCTCCTACATCTAAGGTATTTTATCATACAACTGGTAGTACAGTTCCCGCTTTTCTGAATGCATACATACATAGCTATGAATACATAAAGCACGCTAATCCATTAGACTGACAGATATGACCTTTAAATAGATTCCACATCTATCAATTTTGCCCAGCAAGGCTTTGAAGTCAAGCATGAAATAAACATAACTGATCAGGTTGACATAATATCTGGTCTTGGTCGTGAAACGTGGCCTGAAAGAGTTTCACACTAACCTCTTTATCACAAGAGCCACTTAAAAAACTTGTTGGCTTCTGGCACCCTGAAATAAACATAGATATAAACTACCTTGTCTCTTTAGAGAAAGATTTTGGTTTGGTCGCCAGCACCTGCCATGGAATAGCAATGAGCAAAATCTGCCTCTATTCTGTTCTGGGGCAGTTCTGCCGAATAGTTTTTAAAATTCTGCTTCTGTAGGGGAGTGTCTGATTGGGGGAGAGCCTGTACCTGTGTTGTAAGAGTTCGGGTCGGGGCTCATAAATAATCAATATAGGGGGTTTTACACACAGGGGAATCCCAAATTAAATATGCAAGTCAACAGAGGCTGGTCTGTCCTCCTCAGTTGGCAAAAAAAACTTTCATACTTCAGGGGCTGGGCTTACAGTAATTCCCCCCAACATCACATGACCAGCTCTTATTCCTGGTGTACCAGACTAGCAGACAGTGGTGCTAAAAATATAATTAATATGTAAATATATACAGCTAATATTTCTATATAATTAATAAGAGCACATTAGATTGTAGTTTATTCTGTGATTTAACGCTACATTTTCGTCTCTCTCTCTCTCTCTCTCTCTCTCTCTATATATATATATATATATATATATATATATATACATATATATATATATATATATATAGTTTTTGCTGCAGGCATATTTCAGAAAAAGAAGCCTTTTATTTATTTTTTCTGTTCATGTTTCTCTGACACCTGCAGACATGTCTTCCATTGTAAAGCTACAGTGCAGAGAGACAAGCTACATCCAATATATCTCAGCACCAGAGCCGGGATGAATGTGGAGGGGTCCCCTGGGCAGAAAGTCTGGTGGGAGCCCCCAGGAAGAAAATCTGGGAGGGGGACCCCATTCTGTTGTTTCATAGCACAAGCCCTTCCTACTGTCTCCTTGGGTGGAGGGGGGTTACAACAACAAAAACTCCTTACCTTGCTTAGGGTCCAGTGCTGTCACTGGGGCATGGATGCCGGATGCATAATGCTGCATTTCCCGCTCTATGCTTGCTCCTGGCTGCCCTTTTAAGTATACATTTAAGGTGGACATTTTTCCATAGCCCAGGGATTCAGTTTGACTTTGTGCCTTGTGTTAACTCTGCTGTTGCAAAAACATCCTACACTGGCTAAAGGTAGAGGTGCTCTGACTATATATCAAGTTGTGGAGGCCCTTCGGCACAAACCTCCTCAGGCCCTGCTTAAAATCCAGCCTTGCTCAGCACCCTGAAGAGCTGGACATTTACTTCTTTCATCTGTACCATTATTTTGGTCCAACACATTGCTTGTGTTTTTTTCTCTGTGGTAAATTTTTAACTTCTGTGGGAATACAAATTCCCAAGCCTCCACACTTGCTTAAGACCCATATACTTTATGATAAAAAAAATCTTAATCTGAATCAAATACAATGATTTACATTTTCTATATAACCATGGACAGCTTCACAGAGCAGTTTAAAAATTTGATATCAGAACCTTGCCCAGAGCAGGAAATTTCAACAAAATGTATTAATTAAATCATGGACAGCAACAGAGAAGATCTGGGAATCTGTATTCAGAACTTTGGACAGCAGGGGACAACATCATGATAATCTGTATTCAGAACCTTGGACAGCAGGGGTCAACATCATGATAATCTGTATTTAGAACCATGGACAGCAGGTGGCAACATCTTGATAATCTGTATTCAGAACCTCAGAAAGCAGGGGACAACATCCTGATAATCTGTATTCAGAACCATGGACAGCAGCAGACATCATCCTGATAATCTGGATTCAGGACCTCGGACAGCAGGGGAGACCGTCCTGATAATCTGGATTCAGAACCTTGGACAGCAGGGGACAACATCCTGATAATCTGTATTTAGAACCATGGACAGCAGGGGGCAACATCCTGATAATATGCATTTAGAACCATGGACAGCAGGTGGCAACATCCTGATAATCTGTATTCAGAACCTCAGAAAGCAGGGGACAACATCCTGATAATCTGTATTCAGAACCATGGACAGCAGCAGACATCATCCTGATAATCTGGATTCAGGACCTCGGACAGCAGGGGATACCGTCCTGATAATCTGGATTCAGAACCTTGGACAGCAGGGGACAACATCCTGATAATCTGTATTCAGAACCTCAGACAGCAGGGGACAACATCCTGATAATCTGGATTCAGGACCTCGGACAGCAGGGGATACCGTCCTGATAATCTGGATTCAGAACCATGGACAGCAGGGGGCAACATCCTGATAATCTGTATTCAGAACCTCAGAAAGCAGGGGACAACATCCTGATAATCTGTATTCAGAACCTCAGACAGCAGGGGACAACATCCTGATAATCTGTATTCAGAACCATGGACAGCAGCAGACATGATCCTGATAATCTGCAATTCTGGATTGGTATAGCTGATCTCCCATGTGAGGGAAATCAGGAGATTTCTGTGCTCTGAACTGTTCAGAAACGGGTGAGAAAAAGGGGCGTTTTTGATTTTGGGTTACAAACCCTTTAAGAAAATCAGAACAACATGATAATCTGGTTTAAGAACCATAACACCAAAACAGAAGAGTTTAAGAATATGGATTAAGCAATGAGAACAAAAACAATGTATTAATACAAATTTAGAACCATGCACAGTACCAAAGAACTGATTGGGAATCTGGATTCAGAACCATGGATAGCATCACGGAACAGTCTGGGAAACTGGTCCTAAACCTGTGGTGCGGTAGCAACATGTGGCTCACCCCTGCTGAGTAGTATGCAGGCTTTCTGGCATTAATGCAGAGTTGGGCAGAGAGAGAAGCACGTCTCTTCAGATTCTAGCAGTTGATTGATATAGAGAGTGAATACAATAAGCATTACAGTCACTGATCTTTTGGTTTATTGAACATTGCTTTTGACCATCTCTCGGTGCTGATCAATCCTCACAAATTAAAGAGGGAACAACACCCAGAATTTCTTTTGTGTCTTCTTCCTCTCTAGCTGGCCATCACAATTCATGTAGAATCCCCCCCGACTGCCGGGTAAACTCACCTGGCCAGCGATCCCACATGAATGCCTGGGCTTTCCTCTGAACTTTATTAAGCTAATCTTACGTCAGAGGCTTAGTAAAGCTTAATGAAGCATGAATTACTGGCTGGGGATACATATGTACTATGGGATTGCTTGCCAGGCGAATATAATAGACGATCCAGGGGATTTCACACAGTGGGGCGCCCCAAATCTACATACTCTAGGGATAGGAAAATCAGCATCTCTAGTGAGTCCAATGTTCCTCTAAGTTCCAGGACCACAGGTCTGGGAATATATAAATACAGAATAGAGAACGGCAACAGCATACAAATAACAATTCAGAACCATGGACAGCGCCAATGAAAAGTCTAATGGGGTAATTCAGCACAAGGTGTAAAAAGTGCACAAAGCAGCTTTGGGAATAAAACTAAAAAGTCCCTCTAACTTCCTGAAATGCGCTTTCTTTCTGGTAATAAATTAAAGAGGAACAACACACAGGTGTTGTTTCTCTTTTGCCGGGCATCTCAAATCTGTGTGTATCTCTTGTTCAGCGATCCTAGGGCACATTTTCCAACGGTCAGCCTATCGGTGTCCCCCACTTTATTCTGACATCAGAGCAGCAAGCAAGTATTTTAGAAACTCCTGGTGTGGGTCCGCATCTAACATAGAGGTACAGTGGCCTTTGCATGTGCCATAGGATTGGCGGCTAGGTGAGTTTATTCTTTAATCCCATGGGATTCACACAATGGGGCATCTCGATTTGGGATATTAAATAGGCTTAAAGAAACCAGGGCCGGCAAAACCCCATAGTCTAGATTCTAGATTCAGAACTAGGGGTGGAGAGCTGTTCATCATAATTTGTGGGGGAAGGCCTCAGCGGCAGTGAGTGATATCGTTAAAGGAGACCAACAGTCAAAAGTGACTTTATTTCCCCTTTAACACTCTTCCCTAGGGAATCCAAGTTTTAGATGCCTCTACAATTAAAGACCCTTAGAAAGCCAAAACTTGACTTTATGGTGGGGGTAGTGCCTTGCAGTGAAGTATGTCTCCTACTGGATGAGCTGCAGATTCCACATGTGTGTAGGTATCCACTGTCGCCCAATGGACGCAGTTATGCCAGGAAAAAGGAGGTATATCTCTAATGCAGGGCTCACTGATGGTGTAAAGGGGTAGGTTAGTATCCCTGTTATCTAGGACCCACCCTGGCACATAGGTGTAAGGGAGAGAGTAGGTCCACTTTGAAGCATTTAAGGGCAAAGTGAAGAATAAAAAAACATAAAGTCTATCTAAGAAGGCAAAATGCAGACGCCTTTTCTTGGCTCACGGCAGATACTCGCATGGCATTATTAACTGAAGGGTTAAGTTCCCAGAAATTAAGATTGGGAGTTTTCCAGAATTCAGCAATGACCTGTTTGGCCGCCGTAAAAATAAATTGAGTAAGTTCCAATATTTATTGGCACCGTCGCTAGGTTTATTCAGCCAGGGTACGAATGAATCCTCGTCTATGGAGCAGCCAAGGATAGTATATTAATCAATAGACATAAGACCGAAATCTCCGTAATCTACAGCAATCCCATCTTGATGGGCTTCCTCCTGAATCCTGAGGAATATTTCCAGTTCACCACATGCCCAAAGTGTCATAATCCCGGTCATATCACTGGTGTCCCTCCCAAATGGGCCCCCCCCATCACTATGGACTACTAACCCACACCACCAGGCATCAGGGCTGGCAACTCAGGGCTTAGAGGCCACTAATGGGCTCATGCTCCTTCCAACCAATGGCTCCTGCAGTTAAAGCCCCGCCAGCAGCAGCGGTCATAGCGATCTCCCTCCAGTGATATAGTCACATAGGGGAGCTTCCACAGAGGCTCAGCCTCTGTAGTATATAACCCCCCCCCACCCCCGGCAGCTGACAGCATTTAGTCCACTTGCCCATTTGGAATTTCCCGCTCTGTGAAACCTCCTGGGACTGCTGATTTAGTCACCTCACCGGTGATACCACGGCACATGCTCAGGGTATTGGGCAATCAGCAATCTAGCTATTTAAAGTAGGTTTTGGTCCGATCCCATCCCCAGCACCAGGTGTGTAAAGGGGCAATGCATAAGCCTGGCATATTTTTGTGAGCACCCCTGGAACAGCACTAGACCTATGTTGTAGAGTGTGGATGCACAACCTGCGGCCCGGGGGTCACATGCAACTACCCTCAGTTGCGGCCCCCAGTAGTCCTTGCAAAGTTGGAGAGCAGAGCCTTGCCTGCAGTGCAAGCTGGTGGTCAGTTGAGGGCAGTGCATCTTTACCTCCCAAAGCAGAAAGTAGGGCACCTATGACTGTTTCTGTAGAGGAGGGTGACACACATGTTTTATTGGTCTGTTGTTTGAGCTGGGTGTTTATGTAGACTCTTCCCAGCTCATTTCTGCTCACTTCACCTTTGCTTACCTCTGATCCTTATATGTGCAAACTTCACCGGCTTTCTTTAACTCAGCTCTCCCTACCTCTTCTCTTCCCACCATGTCCCATCTCACCTCTCCTCACCTATACCTATCTCTAAACATCTCTTTCCACCTCGCCTCTGCCCACCACTTTTCAGAACATCTTACCTTGGACCACCTCATCTAACCTCACCTCTTCCTACCTCGGCTTACCTTTTCCATAGCAACTCTGCCCATCTGCTCAATGTACCTCTCCCTGCCTTACCTTTTTCTGCTCATTCCGACCTCACCTCTTCTCACCTTTTCCTGTCTTACTCACCTCTTCTCACCTCACCTCTGGTCACCTCACTTCTTCCACTTCTGTTCACCCCACCTCGACTTGTTGTCTCACCCTTGCATATGCATAAAGGCATATTCAGTGCTTTAATGTTAAAGTTTGCCACCAGTAAATGGTTTGTCTTGTTGGCAGCCTAAATTTTATTTCTGCCCCTGGAACAGGAACAAAAGGACAATGCAGCTCTTATACCAAAAAGGTTGTGCATCCCTATTGTAGAGCATGGAGGATGGTATGCCGCCATGGCCAGTGGTAGGTTGTTTGCCCTCCCAAGCCCCGGGGGTTTCCATCTGGTGTGCTGGGCTGGTAGCTCCAGAAAGTGGGACCATATTTTCTCCCATACACTTCAACGGAACCTTTAAGAACATTTGGTTCAGCTGTATCCAAATTAAACCTGGCCTCATTCTGGAAACACTGCTTATGGGTGCTATTATTATTGTCTATCGTATTCTGTGGTGTTGTACAAAGTGTAAGTTACAGAAGAGTGGGACAAGTACTTACTTACTTATAACACACAGGACATTATAATTTGCATATAACAGAGCTACGATTGCTTATAATAAATACAGTATTATGAGCCAAATGCAACAAGACACAGTAATACAAGAGTACATGCGGAAAGAGGATCCTGCCCCAGAGAGCTTACAATCTAGAGGTAAAGGGTGGAGACAAGACGTTGGATGACAAATAGTATTTACTAAGTATGGTATTGGTAGCAAGTGCTCTGAAGGGTGACAAGACTGGAAAGTGGTTTGGTTAGGCCAGATGGTGAGCTTAAAAAAGTGTATATGTTGTGCGCTTGTTATGTCCATGTAATTCTATCCAATCCTCATGAACTTCAATGTCACGAACTCAATTCAGCTCCACATGAGTCTTAAACACTACTTGAACTCCATTCAGCTCCACATAAATCTTAATCAGTACTTGACTCACAGGTGTCAGCAATTGGCCTTAGACGAAGGCTTAGACGGCGTGACGTCCACTGATTGGACGAGCGGCCGCGTGTGCGCTGTAGGACCAGGAAAAGGTGAGTTGACTTTGGCGATCTGGGGGGTTTCACGCAGCGGGGCACCCCCGATCGGGTTGCCCCGGGGGAAAGGACCAAATCCAGTCAAACCTAGTCAAATTCCTGGGTTTTTTGACAATCAATCCACCAGCGGCAGCTCACATGTTCCCTGTCCTGGAGGTTATGGTTCACTCGTGCGGTGTTCAGGCCTTCCTCATCTCCTCATGTCTCTCCCCAGGGCAGATTCCACTATTTTAATGTGCAGTGTTATGTTGCATCTGCGTATTTATCCAGATGATCAGCTTGTCTACATAGATGGGTTTTGAGGGTGCTTTTGAAGATTTTAAGGGTTGAAGAGTGTCAAATTGTATAGGGAAGGGCATTCCAGAGGAGCGAAGCGGCACCTGTGAAGTCCTGGACATGATAGTGGGAGGAGGTGATCAGGGTTGAGGCCAGAAGGAGGTCACAGGTTGATGCGCCTGGGTTGGTATCTCTGGACAAGCAATGAAATGTAGCAAAGGGCTTTAGACTGTAAGCTCGCAAGGACGGGGCTTTCCTTCCTCCTTTCCTGCCTCCTTTCCTGTCTCCTGTGCTCACAACACCTGTTTGAACCTTGTGGCATCTTGTTTTATATTGTTCCCCGTACTATTTTTTTTTTTATCTTGTTTGTAATCACACCTTGTAAAGCACTACGAAAGATGTTGGCGCTATATAAATAATAATAATAATAATAATAATAGAGCTTGTAGGTGAGGGTTAGGCTTTTGAACTGAATTCTTTCAGATATTGGCAGCCAGTGTAGGGATTCCCAGAGAGAGGCGGCACTGGAAAAGCGAGAGGAGAGGTGGATGAGCGTGCTATCAGCACAACCATAAGGAGTAGAGAAGGAAATCATCCTCCATGTTCCATTTATAGAAGTGTTGCCTATGTCGTGCCATTAACATATTTGTATGGCTCTGCTACTTCACAAAGGCACAGAAGGTCCCAAAGGCACAGCCCACAATATAATAAAATACAACATTCTTAATTGTGTTCCAAGAATTAAAAAACATATAAAGACATGATTAAAAACTGACACCTATTGCATTGCCCAAAGTTTCTGGTTGGAAATAATCCAGTCACAGACCTAATTTTTGTCTAATGGGGATGAGTATGTACATGTGTCCAGTATAAATATAAAAGAAAACTGCTCCTTAACATTAAGTTCAAATATCTAATAAATAAATTATACTCACTCTAGATAATTGTCACAAATTAATATATACATACAAAAAAGTGCTAGTGCTAATCTGTGCATAAATTTATGATATCAAAGTGCAGGTGCTAAATAAAATAAATGCTACATATAACCAAAGTCGCCACCAAATGGCGTACAGGTGTATCACTGTAAACAATTAATTCTAAATGTGTACTGTGCAAAAAACGCTGTTGTGCAATACAATTGTTATAATATAAGGGCAGTTAGATCTGCTCCAGGCATTCACCTGGGAGCCAGGCATGAGACAATCATACAATATATTGTATGACCTTTACTAATTTTATTTCTACACAGTGGTACAGCTGTGAGCTGTTTACATATTCATATGTGACTTGTGGTTGCTATACAATGTATCACAGCTGGGTTACCGTTGCTACAATTCCATCCTCAGCCCCAGCCTGGCTGTTACAATGGGGTGCACAGCTCTGCACAGTAGAGAGCTGTATGCATTTAACAATGTAAGACCATGACTCATCTTGCTTAATACATTGTCCAGCAGGAGGGAGAGGGGCAGCAGTGTGAGGTAAAAACCTCCCAGCCCCAGATTCAGCATGCTGGCTCAGTTAGTTATCTCAAACACAAATGAACCACAAGGGAGGCAGTGTATACTGCAGTATGTGCCAGCAGGTCATGTACCTTAAACATATCTCATTTTTTTTATGTCACTGTTAAACCTTTTTCTGCAAACAATCAGCACAACCAATGTATAGTAAATGTGAATCTGTACACCAGGTCCTTAGTGGCTTGTGGTATCTGTCACTACAAGGTGCCCTAAAGCTTCCTTCGGGGGAAATGAAATATGAATATGTTATGTGACAGTTATTTTTATGTGACATAATTATTACTGTAGCTGGGCTATAATATTTTGGGCACAGAAAATGTAACTATTCATGATTTCCCTTTTTTAAGATACTGTTGTGTAACTGATTCCCGAGAGATTGGACACTTGACTGAGATGTCCATTTAATAAGGACATGGTCAGCAGTTCTTTTATTGGTCCAACAAGGATGGAAATTGGCATCATGGTCCCCCTACAGCACATGTGACCAGCAATATTTAACATTTTATTTTGGTTACTTTTACATGTATGATAGAGATCACACACACTGCAGTCTACAAAGTCGTCTTAACTCCTAAATGAGTCAGCTGTAAGCTGTTTACATTGTGATAGCGGGCTTGTGACTACTATACAAGGTAACTGTGATGCCCAGCGGGACACCAGCCTTCTGAAAGCAGACAACCCCCAATCTCCACCGCCGCTTCTACCTATAGTCAAGCCCCCGTTTGCCGGGCACAAAGGATGTCTGCTTACGGTGAAGGTCGATGAACCACGAGGGTATCCCGAAGCTGAGGTCGTTCTCAGGTAGTCATCCTGGAAGGTGCGTCAGAGTACAGGGATGAGACAGGTGCGTAGTCAGGGGTAGCCAAAGGGGCAGGCTGGGAGGTCAGAGATCGCGGGGTATCCAAAGGGGCAGGCAGGTTCGAGGTCAGACAAAGCAAAGGTCGGTACAGGCAGCGGACAGAGATGGTCGATCAAGCTGGGTCGGAAACAGATAACAACTAACATAATCACATCCTAATCACAAGCGACTATAACGGCCACTGAGTACTAGGCTGACATTTTATTGGGGAAGTGACCAATGGCCGCCCTGGGGGAGGTGTGTATGTGCTGATTGATGATTGGTGTAACACTCAGTGTGATTGGTGTAACTTTCCAGGGGCTGGTCAGCCCCTAACCCTAAGCAGGGCTGACCAGCCCCTGATTCAATACAGGTGAGGAGGACGCTGCATCGCCTGCCACTGGCAGCGCAGCGCCTCCTGGCTGTGAACACACGGAACTGCGGGGCACGCGCACAGCTACGGGGGAGCGAGGGAGACTGCCAGGATGGCACGGGCGCTCCCTGTCATCTCTGAGCGGCGGGCACGCCCGGCAGCAGGAAGCCGGCGAGCGCCGCGCAGCTCAGAAGACACTCACCGCGGGCCCCCTGGTGAAGGTAAGTTTCTTACAGTAACCCAGCAGACAGGGGTGGACTAGCCATAGGCATACCTGGGACATTGTCTGGTGGGCCACACTGCTTTGGGGCAAGTTGGGCTGCTGATTTTAACACCAGTATTCAATCCCTGTCCCCTTAGTCTCCTTCTCAGTCCCTTGTACCCAGTCCCACTGTACCCACAGGCCAGGGCACCCCAGCACCCAATGCTATAGCACCTGCATCATGGTTGTGGGGAGTGGGGGGCCTCAGCAGTGATGTGTTGGGCCGGCCATGGGCTGGTAAAATCCTGGGCTGATTTTTGGCCCAAGTCCACCAGTGCGAGCAGGTTTTTGACCTGGTTACAATATATATCAGTCACAAGCATGATTGCTTACAATGTATCACAGCAGGGAGCTGGTTGGGATTTTACAATGTAAAAGCATGACTCATCCTGCTTGGTACATTGTACCTAAGGACTCGAGGGAGAGAGGAGCAAGGTGAGCCCTGAACCTCGCAGTTTCACCCCTTTCCTTCTGTTTTCTTTTGCCTTTGCTCTGTTTCTCATCATCCCCTCCTTTTCCTCACCTTCATCTACAATTTCCCTTTTCCTCTTTCTTGTTTTCCATTCATCCACGCATCTGTCCTTGCTTTTCTTTCCTTTTTTTCTCTTTCCTTCATCTTCCTTTCCCTTTGCTTAACTTTGTTCTCTTGACTATTCTGTTTCTTTCTATTGTTAACTTGTTTTTCTTTCCTTTCCTTTGCCTTTCTTACCTTAGCATCTTTCTTTTTCTCTTTTCGTCCCCTTTCCTTTACTTTCTGTTTTCTTTTTCCTTTACTCTGTTTCTCATCGTCCCCTCCTTTTCCTTTAATTTGCAATACTTAACTATGTTTTCTTTTGTTTCCCTTTCCCCCTTTCTTTTTTCCATTCATCCACGCATCTGTCCTTGCTTTTCTTTGCTTTTGTCTGTTTCCTTCCTCTTCCTTTCCTTTTGCTTAACTTTCTTCTCTACTTTCTGTTTTCTTTTTCCTTTACTGTGTTCCTTACAGTTCCCTTGCTTTCCTTTCCTTTACAATACCTTCCTATGTTTTCTTTTGTTTCCCTTTCCCTCTGTCTTTTCTTCCATTCATCCACCCGTCTGTCCTACCTGCCTTTCTTTCTTCTCTCCTCCCTTTTGTCATTCCTTCTTCCTTCCTTGCTGCAATGCAGATGTCATCTTTCTTCCTATACATTAGCCCTATAATAAATATCTATTCTGCAACCCTCCAGTAGGACAGGGCATGATATTTCAGCAGTGACAGGCTCCCATATCCCCGGTGTCTCTGTGCTGTAGCCAGAGGCAGGAGCAGCGGAGTGGGTGGATATAAACTGTACAGCAATACGATGATAGGTAATGTCCTGGCTGGATGTAGAGCTGTCAGTCAGCGCGCCGCCTACAAACCCAGGGCACACAATACCAGCTATGGCGGCAGGATCATTAAAACCACTCGCTCTGCTATAGGAGGGACATGTCCACCACAGTGACAGGAATTTAGCGCTGAGACATAGCGCTGGTGACAGTATTCATATACAGCAGCGGTGACACAGCTAAAGTGCTCCGAGCCATTGGGAAGTTTATGACGCAATGTGATCATCTCATGGGTCAGGATCATATTTATCTTAAACCCTCAGGCGGCTGGGTCACAGAGTCTATTACAACAATGTGTTATATTATTTATGTGCCCAGTGGAGTAATAGAAGCTCTTAAAGTGGACCGGTCACCAGGATTTTCACTATTACTCTGAGCACCGTATGGGCAGTGCTGTGTTAGCCAGGACCTCGGAGGAGAGAGATTTAGGGACACTGATTACTGAAAGCTGCAAGATGAGTGGACAGTGTAGCCAGGCAGTGGGAAAAGCAAGCAGGATGCTCGGCTGCATAGCTCGAGGCATCACCAGTAGGAAGAGGGAGGTTGTGATGCCGCTGTATAGAGCCCTGGTGAGGCCACAGCTAGAATACTGTGTGCAGTTCTGGAGACCTTACCTGCAAAAATACATTATTCAAATAAAACTGGTCCAAAGGCCGGCAACAAAAATGGTGGAAGGGCTTAAACTTAAAACTTATCAGGAGAGACTTAAAGAACTTAATCTGTACAGTCTGGAGGAAAGAAGGGAGAGGGGGGACATGATGGAGACCTTTATATATGTGACAGGAGGGAATAAGGTTCAGGAGGGAAGTGTTTTAAGAAGAAACTTGATAATAGAACAAGGGGCCCAACCTGAAGCTAGTCAGAGGGAAGATCAGGAGCAATGTTAGGAATATTATGTTACAGAAAGAGTAGTAGATGCTGGGAACAAACTTCCAGCAGAGGTAGTTGAAAAATCAACAGTCACTGAATTTAAACATGTCTGGGATAAGCCTCCATCTATCCTAAAATAAAGAGAACATACAGTATACACATAAGGGCAGAGACTAGATGGAGCGTATGGTCTCCTTCTGCCGTCAACCTTCTATGTTCCTATGTTTCTATATGTCCTTGTCCTTAAAATGGACCAAAACCCATTAGGATCGGCCCGGGAATCTATAAGATTCATGGGCCGATCCATTACCTCCCCGCAGAGCATCCAAAATTGGGATGCCCCCCTATGGGAAACCCCCCAGGACGCTTGCAAACCTTACCTGAATCCCGGTCCAACAGCGCATGCGCGGGCCGCGGCCGCATCTCGCACTTTTCTCTAGCAGGGCGCATACCCACGCCGGCCATCCACAAATGGCTGGCGCAGGCCTGCTCCCTATTAGAGGGAAGCGCGAGATGCGGCCGCCAGCGTGCTCGGAGCCTCTGAGCTAGGACGTCGCTTTGACGCGCATAGCTCAGCGGCTCCAAGCGCGCTGATTGGACGAGCGGCCATGCATGCGCCGTAGGAGCGGGGTGAGGTAAGTTGATCTGGCCGGTCTGGGGGTTTCATATATAGTCATGTGTCGGATAATGATTGCTACATCTGTATGTACATCAGTTGTTACTCCGGGAAAGGACAGGTGCTAATGCCTGTCCAGGTCAGGGAAAATTGTCGGACGCCCCCTCTTCCCCTCCCCCTTTTAGACACGGGTCTAAAAAAATGTTTAGGGCTCACGATGTGATTAAGCTATTGCATTAACACACTAAAGCCAGACACACAGACTTGCATTGTGCATCACTCCTGCTAGGCTTTCTATACTATACAAGTGCTAGTGGCAGGCTTCCATTTAGGGAAACATTGTTAAGAGTCCCCTCTTACAACACTGGTCATGAACATTTTTTTAATTAATTTATTGCAATAGCCCATTAAAGCGGACCAAAACCCACATTTTTAACTAGCATCCCCTGAATTGCTCCCCGCACGAAAAGCACCTTTTGCCAATTGTTAGTGCTCCTGCTTCACTGTAATCCAAGCTAGTGGCCCTTGTTTAAGCTGTAAAGCTCCACCTCCTTCATTCATTGTTGTGTGTGGCAATGATGTCATGGCCACACCTATGCAATGACTGAACCCCTGCAATCTAAGCGTGAGGAGCAGCCGAAAATAAAGTGATCTAGGAATTTTCTCGAAGAGCAAAATATCTAATTTCTATGTATACACTCTAAGAAGGAAGGATTGGCAGGGGCTTTGGCCAAAAGTATTTCAAAAGTTCAGTGGGTTTTGGTCCGCTTTAAGTCCCAACACCCTGATCTGAAGTTTGTAATTCTCCTGCTTCGCTGTTTCCACTGAAAGGGGCAAATGGTAGCACCAAGCCTTAACATAGAAACATAGAGACATAGAAGGTTTACAGCAGAAGGAGACAATACGGTGCATCTAGTCTCTGCCCATATGTATATACTGTATGTTCTCTGTATCTTATGTGTATACTGTATGTGCTCTGTATCCTATGTGTATACTCTATGGTCTCTGTATCTTATGTGTATACTGTATGTTCTCTGTATCTTATGTGTATACTGTATGTTCTCTGTATCTTATGTATATACTGTATGTTCTCTGTATCTTATGTGTATACTGTATGTTCTCTGTATCTTATGTGTATACTGTATGTTCTCTGTATCTTATGTGTATACTGTATGTTCTCTTTATCTTATGTATATTCTGTATGTTCTCTGTATCTTATGTATATACTGTATGTTCTCTTTATCTTATGTATATTCTGTATGTTCTCTGTATCTTATGTGTATACTGTATGTTCTCTGTATCTTATGTGTATACTGTATGTTCTCTGTATCCTATGCGTATACTGTGTGTTCTCTTTATCTTATGTGTATACTGTATGTTCTCTGTATCTTATGTGTATACTGTATGTTCTCTGTATCTTATGTGTATACTGTATGTTCTCTGTATCCTATGCGTATACTGTGTGTTCTCTTTATCTTATGTGTATACTGTATGTTCTCTGTATCTTATGTGTATACTGTATGTTCTCTGTATCCTATGCGTATACTGTGTGTTCTCTTTATCTTATGTGTATACTGTATGTTCTCTGTATCTTATGTGTATACTGTATGTTCTCTGTATCTTATGTGTATACTGTATGTTCTCTGTATCTTATGTATATACTGTATGTTCTCTGTATCTTATGTGTATACTGTATGTTCTCTGTATCTTATGTATATACTGTATGTTCTCTTTATCTTATGTATATTCTGTATGTTCTCTGTATCTTATGTATATACTGTATGTTCTCTGTATCTTATGTGTATACTGTATGTTCTCTGTATCTTATGTGTATACTGTATGTTCTCTGTATCTTATGTATATACTGTATGTTCTCTGTATCTTATGTGTATACTGTATGTTCTCTGTATCTTATGTATATACTGTATGTTCTCTGTATCTTATGTATATACTGTATGTTCTCTTTATCTTATGTATATTCTGTATGTTCTCTGTATCTTATGTGTATACTGTATGTTCTCTGTATCTTATGTATACTGTATGTTCTCTGTATCTTATGCGTATACTGTGTGTTCTCTTTATCTTATGTGTATACTGTATGTTCTCTGTATCTTATGTGTATACTGTATGTTCTCTGTATCCTATGCGTATACTGTGTGTTCTCTTTATCTTATGTGTATACTGTATGTTCTCTGTATCTTATGTGTATACTGTATGTTCTCTGTATCTTATGTATATACTGTATGTTCTCTGTATCTTATGTGTATACTGTATGTTCTCTGTATCTTATGTGTATACTGTATGTTCTCTGTATCTTATGTATATACTGTATGTTCTCAGTATCTTATGTGTATACTGTGTGTTCTCTGTATCTTATGTGTATACTGTATGTTCTCTGTATCTTATGTGTATACTGTATGTTCTCTGTATCTTATGTATATACTGTATGTTCTCTTTATCTTATGTATATACTGTATGTTCTCTGTATCTTATGTGTATACTGTATGTTCTCTGTATCTTATGTGTATACTGTATGTTCTCTGTATCTTATGTGTATACTGTATGTTCTCTGTATCTTATGTATATACTGTATGTTCTCTGTATCTTATGTGTATACTTTATGTTCTCTGTATCTTATGTGTATACTGTATGTTCTCAGTATCTTATGTATACTGTATGTTCTCTGTATCTTATGTGTATACTGTATGTTCTCTGTATCTTATGTATATACTGTATGTTCTCTGTATCTTATGTATATACTGTATGTTCTCTGTATCTTATGCGTATACTGTATGTTCTCTTTATCTTATGTATATACTTTATGTTCTCTGTATCTTATGTGTATACTGTATGTTCTCAGTATCTTATGTATACTGTATGTTCTCTGTATCTTATGTGTATACTGTATGTTCTCTGTATCTTATGTATATACTGTATGTTCTCTGTATCTTATGTGTATACTGTATGTTCTCTGTATCTTATGTGTATACTGTATGTTCTCTGTATCTTATGTGTATACTGTATGTTCTCTGTATCTTATGTGTATACTGTATGTTCTCTGTATCTTATGTGTATACAGTATGTCTCTGTATCTTATGTATATACTGTATGTTCTCTTTATCTTAGGATAGATGTGTGCTTATCCCAGGCATGTTTATATTCAGTGACTGTTGATGTTTCAACTACCTCTGCTGGAAGTTTGTTCCAAGCATCTACTACTCTTTCTGTAAAATCATATTTTCTAACATTGCTCCTGATCTTCCCCCCAACCAGCTTCAGGTTGGGCCTCTTGTTCTATCATTAAGTTTCTTCTTAAAAACACTTCCCTCCTGAACCTTATTCAATCCTTTCACATATATAAAGGTCTCAATCATGTCCCTCTCTCCCCTTTTTCCTCCAGACTGTACAGATTAACTCTCTCCTGATAAGTTTTAAGTTTAAGTCCTTCCACCATTTTTGTTGCCGGCCTTTGGACACGTTCTATTTGTATAATGTCTTTTTGCAGGGGAGGTCTCCAGAACTGCACACAGTATTCTAACTGTGGCCTCACCAGGGCTCTATACAGCGGCATCACAACCTCCCTCTTCCTACAGGTGATGCCTCGAGCTATGCAGTCGAGCATCCTTTAGTTTAGGAAACATTGTTGGAGGCTGATAACAGTGTTTAAGAACAATTTGATTAGGCTGTTGCATGATTGCATCAGGTTTGGGGTTTAGTACGATCATTCAATAGTTTGATCACATGGTGAACCTTAACAAATAGTCTTGCAGGGGAAGCGGAAGCCCCCCCAACAATCTTCCCCTATGCAGAAGCCTGGCTCTAGTGCTAGCACCTTCCAGTGTAAACAGCCAAGCAACAGTGGTGCAAAATCAGAGCCTGAGTTTAATGCGATAATGCAATAACAAAATTGCATTGTGACTGAGCCCTAAAAAAATATTAGGGGAAAAGAACAGGCCCCCAACAATGTCTCCCTATGGTGAAGCCTGGCACTAACACTTATCATTGCAGTGTAAGGAATAAACAGCCTTTTAAGTACCGTGATGTGATGTGAGACTGGCTGGAGCCCGACATCCCTTATCAAAAACTAAGGGGGTTATTTAAGAAGGGATAGCGCCAGGTAGCGCCTAGAAGCAGCTGGCAGCGCCGGGTGCTGCATGCAAAACCACATATAAGAAAGCAAATCTAGTCAGCGCCTCTAACAGCGCCATGTAGCGTCACATGTATTATTACAAGCAGCTCTGTGTATAGCGCCTCTAACAGCGCCATGTAGTGTCACATGTATTATTACAGGCAGATCAGTGTATAGCACCTCTAACAGCGTCATGTAGTGTCACATGTATTATTACAGGCAGGTCAGTGTATAGCGCCTCTAACAGCGCCATGTAGCGTCACATGTATTATTACAGGCAGGTCAGTGTATAGCGCCTCTAACAGCGCCATGTAGCGTCACATGTATTATTACAGGCAGGTCAGGATATAGCGCCTCTAACAGCGCCATGTAGTGTCACATGTATTATTACAGGCAGGTCAGTGTATAGCACCTCTAACAGCGTCATGTAGCGTCACATGTATTATTACAGGCAGGTCAGTGTATAGCGCCTCTAACAGCGTCATGTAGCGTCACATGTATTATTACAGGCGAATCAGTGTATAGCGCCTCTAACAGCGTCATGTTGTGTCACATGTGTTATTACAGGCAGGTCAGTGTATAGCGCCTCTAACAGCGCCATGTAGCGTCACATGTATTATTACAGGCAGGTCAGTGTATAGCGCCTCTAACAGCGCCATGTAGCGTCACATGTATTATTACAGGCAGGTCAGTGTATAGCGCCTCTAACAGCGCCATGTAGTGTCACATGTATTATTACAGGCAGGTCAGTGTATAGCGCCTCTAACAGTGTCATGTAGCGTCACATGTATTATTACAGGCAGGTCAGTGTATAGCTCCACTAACAGCGTCATGTAGCGTCACAAGTATTATTACAGGCAGGTCAGTGTATAGCGCCTCTAACAGCACCATGTAGCGTCACATGTATTATTACAGGCAGGTCAGTGTATAGCGCCTCTAACAGCGCCATGTAGCGTCACATGTATTATTACAGGCAGGTCAGTGTATAGCGCCTCTAACAGCGCCATGTAGCGTCACATGTATTATTACAGGCAGGTCAGTGTATCGCACCTTTAACAGCGTCATGTAGCGTCACATGTATTATTACAGGCAGGTCAGTGTATAGCGCCTCTAACAGCGCCATGTAGCGTCACATGTATTATTACAGGCAGGTCAGTGTATAGCGCCTCTAACAGCGCCATGTAGCGTCACATGTATTATTACAGGCAGGTCAGTGTATAGCACCTCTAACAGCGCCATGTAGCGTCACATGTATTATTACAGGCAGGTCAGTGTATAGCACCTCTAACAGCGCCATGTAGTGTCACATGTATTATTACAGGCAGGTCAGTGTATAGTGCCTCTAACAGCGCCATGTAGCGTCACATGTATGTCACAGGCATTTTCAGAGCACCCGCTAGTAGTCGCTGTGCTTGGCCGTTGTTCGGTAGTTGATAGCGACTCAGTCGGTTTACCGTAATGTTGAATATTGGGTGAGGAGTCGATATTTGACAGGTTCCGCGCTGTATGGGAGCGCATGATAGCGACTGGCCCTAGCGACCGGCTCCCACCATATTCATTAACAAATCACGCTCAAAAAATGATTGCGGTGTAAAATGCATGTCTAAACCCCAGAGCGCTGGCGGCGATGGGTTAAAAGTCGTTTTTTAACCCCCAAACAACCATATTTTTGGAAACCCAAAAAAACAAGTTTTTAAAATAATTTAGTAATATGAATACATTAATATCAGACCTGTAATATCAATTCTGCACATTTTTTTTCCCTTTAAAAAAATTATTTAAAATGGCAGAAGTGGTCACAGATTTTTCACATTTAAAAAAAAAAAAAATAATAACAATTAATTATGAATATTTAAAGATTGTTCCATTGAAATGCATTGGAGACCCTTCCACCCCATGGCTTGCACTTGAGGTTTAGGGCAACCTCAGGTAAGCCTGCTCCCAATTTATCTCTTGCATTGTATGTCCCAAATGGGGCTCTTAGAGACTAGAATTAGTACTAGAGTTAGGACTGCACCCCACAGGGGCACCTTGGCGCTGGTGGTGCAGCTTAAGCTACTTCTGCAGATGTGTGTGACCGAGCCCCCTGTTTTTAACCAAGTTTAGAGACAGATTGTAGGCTGGTCAGCAAGCTAACTGGTTTGAGTGCTGTGGCCCCTTTAAGACTTTTGTATTCTAATTGCCCTGCTAATGTGCACCTCCCTGGTTAGGTATAAAATGGTCTGAGCGGCTGCCACCCCCCTTTTGTTTGCATTGGAGAGCGCCAGGTAGCAAGAGGTCATACCTGTCGCTGTTCAAGGTCAGACGCTGGCGCTGTGGGGTGAGGCTGGAATAATGATGAATGAGTCGCTATATGGCGCTATCTCAGTCGCTAAGCAGGATTGGCTTGATAAATGTGTGATTGTGGTGGGGAGCCGGCGTTCTCGTGGCGGGGCCCGTCATTACCGGTCGCTCACCAGTCGCTACCTATCGCTATCCCTTGTTAAATAAGGGCCTTAGTCTGCATTTTTTGTACATGTTTCTGGATATATTGGTCCGGGCACAACATAATTGAAATAATAACTAAGGTGGTGCGGGATCTGTTGTTTATTGTTAGGTTTTATGGTTTTTGTTATTTTTTTTTCTTTTAAAGTGGACCAACACCCAGGATTTTCACTATCCTGGGTTTTGGTCCACTTCTGCGGGGCACCCCGATCGGCGTGTTGGTCCACTTTAAAGGTAACTGCGGCTCTTTATACCAGGGTTTGGTGACCTTTCTATTCCTTTACAAATGTGATTATTATTATTTTTATATAAATCCGAAGAAAGAGCATTGAAGGCCATTACAGATTTGTTCCGCTTCCTGGCGCAGTCACGTCTTCCTTGTCCTCGCTGATGTAGCGATATTCCATTACAGATGTTATTATCATTATTACAATGATTGTTGCATCTTGAGTGCACCGGGGGGAAAAAAAAAATAACCGCATACATTTAGTAAAATGATATTCCCGAAAGACAAATGTGGCTGAGAGCCAATCTCTTTCAGCGACAACACCTGCGTAGGATGGGGGGGCATCCCGCTCTATTATTTGGGAACAGTAAATGGAGGCTAGAGGAGTTAATGGCACCTGAAAGGGAAGTACCTGACAATTAAAACAATGCAGCATATCACAATTGTTAAGCTGCGGCTTTCGGGAGGATTTAAAAGGTACAATAGGAAAACAAAAAAACATGAAAAAAACAGATCACAGGGAGGAGGAGGGGGAAACACTCACAACAATTTGCATAAACATAGTTTGGAGTAGGGTTGATAATGGGCTCCGGATACGTACAACATTTCCCTAACAAATATGAAATGTGTCTGAGGGGTTTATTCATCAAGGGATAGCAGCAGATAGTGCCTAGTAGCGCAATACCACATTTATCGAAGCGATTCCGGTTCTAACAGCGCCATGTAGCGTCCAATTCCTGATCACAGAGAGCTCAGCGTATATCGCCGGCGCTCTGCCTTCCAGAGCGCCTGGTATTTCCTGTCGCTACCTGTCGCTCTCCCATACATTTCAATGGAAGTTACTTTTCTTCTCTTTAAACAGGGTTTTCTTTAAATATAAATTATATATATATATATATATTGTAGGGATCTTCCCGGGGGATGGTGTGTTTGGACACAGTTCACGACAGACTTAGGTGTTATAAAAGCAGGTCTTGGCGTTTATTCATGGCATAAACAGTCCAGTAAACAAAACATACAGCAGCAGTGTGCTTCTTTAGTGTACAAAACAAAATAAAGACCTAGCCCGTCTGGGCGCTTACTAGCAGGTTCTTCTCACCTAGCTGACACTTTCAAAATACAGAGTTCGCCTGGACATCGCAGGGTGAGTTTTTAGCTCCAGCAGTGGCTGCGTTCGCAGCTTCCTTCACACACACACTCAGGCTGTTCATTTCAGGCTCAGAGCAATAGCCTGCAGTCTCTGCAGAGCTTTTACCTCCCAGGCTAATTAGGATCAGAGCTCACCTGATTCAAAACCCAAACCGGATCGGAGGGGTGTGGAATGACAGGTCCCTCTACCAAACCTACCTGCCATTCCATATAAATCCAGGCCCGGCAAAATTGAACAACACCTCAGCAGCATACCACTGCTGGGAAACAAATCAACCCTGGACTTACCATCTCACCCAGCGTAGTAACCTAGGTGAAATGTACACCCCCTCGATCACTTCTCCAGTGACATGTCTACATATCCCCCCCCTCTTCTTCAGACCGGAGGGCTGAGCATTTTGTCCCCACAGACAATGTACCCTCGACAATGCGTCAGCATTTGCCTGTAATTTCCCTGGCCTGTGTTCCACAGTGAAATTAAAGTTTTGTAGGGACAGAAACCATCTAGTCACTCTTGCGTTTCTCTCCTTGTTTAACTTCATCCATGTTAGGGGGGCATGGTCTGTCACTAACTTGAATTTCCTTCCTAGCAAGTAATATTTTAGGGATTCGAGGGCCCACTTCACTGCCAAACATTCTCGCTCCACAATGGCATAATTTTTTTCGGCCGGGGTTAGCTTTCTACTCAAGTACATCACCGGATGCTCCTCACCATTTACTACTTGTGAGAGTACTGCACCTAAGCCTGTGTTAGAAGCATCTGTCTGGACCAGAAATTCTCGCCTGAAATCGGGGGTAACTAACACAGGTTGTTGGCACAAAGCAGACTTAAGGCTTTGGAAAGCCTTCTCGGCCTCTGGAGTCCACGTGATCATGGCTCTCTTTCCGCCCTTGGTCAAGTCCGTTAGGGGAGCAGCAACTGAGGCGAAGTTCGGCACAAATCTACGGTAATAGCCCGTAATACCAAGGAAAGCTCTGACCTGTTTCTTTGTCAGGGGTCTAGGCCAATTCTGTATTGCCTCCACTTTATTAAGCTGTGGCTTAATCAACCCTCTTCCAATAATGTAGCCCAGATACTTGGCCTCTTCTAGGGCTATTGCACACTTCTCTGCATTTATGGTCAACCCTGCACCACTTATGGTATCCAATACAGCCTGTACCTTACAGAGGTGACTTTCCCAATCAGGGCTAAAAATGACCACATCATCGAGGTAGGCAGCTGAGTAATCACGATGTGGTCGCAAAATCAAGTCCATCAACCTCTGGAAAGTCGCAGGTGCTCCATGTAACCCGAACGGCATCACTACATACTGGAATAGCCCATCAGGGGTGGAGAATGCAGTTTTCTCTTTAGCCTCATTAGTAAGTGGAATCTGCCAATAGCCCTTTGTGAGATCGAGGGTGGTTATGTATCTGGCATTACCCAACTTCTCAATCAACTCATCTACCCTGGGCATAGGATAGGCATCGAATTTTGAGATCTCATTCAACTTTCTGAAATCGTTACAGAACCTCCAAGTTCCATTAGGCTTTGGGATTAATACAATCGGGCTGGACCATTCACTCTGTGACACCTCAATTACTCCCAGATCAAGCATACGTTTTACCTCGGCAGATACGGCTTCCCTACGGGCTTCCGGGATCCTATAGGGCTTGAGGTTTACTCTGCTTCTAGGCTCAGTTTCAATGTGATGATAGATGTGTACGCCCTGGGAGGTCAGAAAACTTGTCTTTGTTTTTCTGTAAAAATTCCTGAGCCTCCTGTTTCTGTGACACTGATAGGGTATCACCAACCTTGACTGGAGGGATTGGTTGTGACAAATTACTAACAGTATTTGTCGCCCCCAAGGATTCCCTGTCTTTCCAGGGCTTAATCAAGTTTACGTGGTAAACTTGGAAAGGCTTCCTTCTACCTGGTTGGTGCACCTTGTAGTTCACCTCACTGACCTTTTCCACAATTTCATAGGGACCTTGCCACTTCGCCAGGAATTTACTCTCAACAGTGGGAACTAGTATAAGAACCCTATCGCCTGGGTTAAATGTCCTGATTCTTGCAGACCGGTTGTAAATTCTACTTTGGGCCTCTTGCGCCCTCTAGAGGTGTTCCTTTACTAGGGGCATTACAGCGGCTATACGGTCCTGCATTTGTGCTACATGCTCAATAACGCTCCTGTATGGGGTGGACTCGCTCTCCCATGTCTCTTTTGCAATGTCCAGTAGACCCCTAGGGTGACGACCATAGACCAACTCGAATGGTGAGAACCCTGTGGACGCTTGGGGCACTTCCCTAATAGCAAACATGAGGTAGGGTAACAAATGATCCCAGTCACGGCCATCTTTTTCCACCACTTTTTTCAGCATATGTTTCAAAGTTTTGTTAAATCTCTCCACCAATCCGTCCGTCTGGGGGTGGTATACAGAGGTACGGATGGGTGAGATTTTAAATAGTTTGCATAACTCCTTCATCACCTTTGACATAAAGGGTGTACCTTGGTCAGTTAGGATTTCTTTGGGGATTCCAGTCCTAGAGAACATATAAAACAACTCACGTGCAATTGTTTTAGATGCGGTGTTTCTTAAGGGCACAGCTTCAGGATAGCGGGTCGCATAATCCATGACCACCAGAATATATTGGTGTCCTCTAGCGGATTTTACAATGGGACCCACTAAATCCATGGCTATACGCTCAAAAGGCACCTCTATAATAGGGAGCGAAACCAAAGGACTGCGAAAATGTGACACTGGGGCACTAAGCTGACATATGGGGCACGACTCGCAGTACTTTTTAATATCACCATATATCGCCGGCCAGTAGAACCTCTGGAGAACCCTCTCCTGCGTTTTGTCAGTCCCCAAGTGTCCCCCAAGAACATGGTTATGTGCCATGTCCAGCACCTGACGCCGGTACGGCTTAGGCACCAGAAGCTGTTCCACAATCTCATCCTTAACCTTAGTGACTCTATAGAAAAGATCATTAGTCACAGAAAAATGTGGAAATCTTTTCTCAGCATCTGGTTCCTGAGGTACCCCATTCATGACAGCAACCTGCTCTCTCGCATTTTTGAGAGTGGGGTCCTGTAACTGTGCAGTCCCAAAATTATCTCTAGACACCTCTAAGTCGGGTATATTTTGCTCAGTGGGAGGAGCCTCCTCCTCTCCAGCCAGGACCTGCAAAGGAAAACAATTATTTTCATCCTGCACACTTTTATCATTTACAGGGGGTAACGCAACAACCTTAGGAGTATCCTCACTCCTTTCGGGGGATTTTCTTTTTCCCCAGAGAGCCCAGAATAGTGGAAAATCGCGCCCCAGTATTACGTTGTGCATGAGATTTTTAACCACACCCACTTCATATTGTACGGTGCCTTGTTCAGTCCCGACTTCAGCCAGCACTATAGGGTACACTTTTGTATCCCCATGTATACAAACAACACTCATATGCTTTTTACACTCAAAGTCCCCAGCCACCAGGCTGGCATGCACCAAGGTTACGAGGCTTCCTGAGTCCAGCAACGCCTTAACAGGAAAGTCATTAATTGTAATGTCGCAGATTTGCGGTTCAGTCTCTAGTCCAGGAACTGCAACACAAGATGGTTCCGCAAATAGCGACTGACGCCGACTAACCTCACAGTCCATGGGCTCAGTGGTAAGAGGGCAATGGGCAGACACGTGTCCCGTCTCATGGCATCTCCAGCACTGGATAGAGCCTGTTCTCCTTGGCCAGGAGTCCTTTTTAGGGCTACTTAGCCACCCGGGACCATCTCCAGTCTTTTGCCCCTGAGACACCACTTGAGCCCTTTTTCCTCCCTCAGCACCCCTCCACACTCCCCCAATAGATGGAAGTCTCTTACCAGCTGATGGCACAGATCTGGCACTCCGGGGAGGTGAGGAGGCTGCAGAAACATCACGGAGGTAGTCCTCAGTCGCCTGGAATCTCTCCACAAGGTTGACAAGTTCGTTTGCATTCTTAGGGTCACCTTGTCCCACCCAGCGTTGCAGGTCAGCAGGAAGTGCTCGGAGGTAGCGATCCATCACAACCCTCTCTAGGATCTGTGCAGGAGTAGAAGTGTCTGGCTCCAACCACTTCCTCGCCAAATGGATCAGGTCATACATCTGGGACCTCGCCGATTTGTCCAAACTGTAGCTCCAGTTGCGTACCCTCCTGGCACGGACCGCAGTAGTAACGCCTAGCCGGGCAAGTATCTCCGCTTTTAGCCGAGTATAGTCCTTAACCTCTTGCTCACTGAGGTCATAGTAGGCCTTTTGAGGTTCCCCTGTTAAATAGGGCGCAATTACCTCTGCCCACTCAGCGACGGGTAACTTCTCTCGCTCAGCCGCACGCTCAAACCCAGTTAGGAAGGCCTCAACATCATCCTCAGCAGTCATCTTTTGCAGCGCTCGCTGCACAGCTCTTTTCACATCAAAAGTCTCTGGAGCGGCTCGCACCACTGTGTGGGGGTTAGCAACCACAGGCGCCTCTTGTTTTGCAATCAGGTGTTCAATAAGTTGTTGTTGGGCAGCCATGGTCTGTTCATGGCGTCTATTAGCCTCTATCTGAGCCTGTTCATGTCGTCCATTAGCCTCTATCTGGGCCTGTTCATGTCGTCTATTGGCCTCTATCTGAGCCTGTTGTTGTTGTCTATTGGCCTCTATCTGAGCCTGTTGTTGTTGCAAACTTACTTGCATAAACTGCTTCAGCATCTCCTCCATGTTGCCCGACTGTTCTTGGAGTGTAGTTGCAGCTTTCACCCAAGACATAGGCAGCTGTAGCCAAGTCTGTCCACACCGTTGCCCCTAGCAACCGTTTTGCCCGCTCCGCAGCACCAATTGTAGGGATCTTCCCGGGGGATGGTGTGTTTGGACACAGTTCACGACAGACTTAGGTGTTATAAAAGCAGGTCTTGGCGTTTATTCATGGCATAAACAGTCCAGTAAACAAAACATACAGCAGCAGCGTGCTTCTTTAGTGTACAAAACAAAATAAAGACCTAGCCCGTCTGGGCGCTTACTAGCAGGTTCTTCTCACCTAGCTGACACTTTTAAAACACAGCGTTCGCCTGGACATCGCAGGGTGAGTTTTTAGCTCCAGCAGTGGCTGCGTTCGCAGCTTCCTTCACACACACACACACAGGCTGTTCATTTCAGGCTGAGAGCAATAGCCTGCAGCTCTGCAGAGCTTTTACCTCCCAGGCTAATTAGGATCAGAGCTCACCTGATTCAAAACCCAAACCGGATCGGAGGGGTGTGGAATGACAGGTCCCTCTACCAAACCTACCTGCCATTCCATATAAATCCAGGCCCGGCAAAATTGAACAACACCTCAGCAGCATATCACTGCTGGGAAACAAATCAATCCTGGACTTACCATCTCACCCAGCGTAGTAACCTAGGTGAAATGTACACCCCCTCGATCACTTCTCCAGTGACATGTCTACAATATATATATATATATATATATATATATATATATATATATATATAAATATATATATATATATTAGAATATAATAAAAATAATATATATTTTTTTTTTTTTTTATCAAATAATTGTGTGACCTCTCCTGGCCTATTAAAAGTCATTGTTTACATTTTTATGCAGCATTGTCATTACAGGTCTGGTATTAAAGTGTTAATGTCACAATGTAATAACAATGTCATTGCATGTGTCTTTGCTTTGTTACTGGTGGATATGTGGTCAAAAACGGACTTTATTCACACAGCGTCTGGCGCTCTGGGCTACAGCAACCTAATTTTGAGCACCGGCGCTGCTTGTGTGAGGCTGTTATTTTTATGAATATGGTTTGAGTCGCTCACACTGACAAGTCGCTACCGTTCGCTTCCATATAGCGCTGTATTGGTGTTATAGCAACTCAGACATCAAATTCATCAATGCCGGCCAGCGACTGAGGCGCTCGGTAACAGCGACCCATAGCCGATCACAGCGTCTGCTAGCGGTCGCTCTGAGCGCCTCGCTACAGATGCTCATCTGCCGATACCTGGCGCTAGTAATGAATCAGCCTGTGAGTTTCTGTAGAATCTGGACACTCTGGAGATTCACTAAGAGGCTGATTCATTACTAGCGCCAGGTATCAGCAGATGAGCGTCTGTATAGCGGCGCTTAGAGCGACTGCTAGTAGACGCTATAAGCGGGTATCAGGCGCTGTAACAGAGCGCCTCAGTCGCTGTAGTATCCTGGCCCGCATTGATGAATGTGATGTATGTTGGGCGCTCTAATGCCAGGACAGCGCTGCAGCGAGCGAGAGGTAGCGCCAGCTCAGTGCGTCTGGCACTTGGTGCTCCACACCATATTTAACAAAACACTAGACACACACAGCATCGGCGCTCTAAAGCTGGTCGCTATATCACAGAGCGCCAGACGCTGTGTGATTAAAGTCTGTTATTGAACACATATCCACCAGTAACAAAGCGAAAACACATGGAATGACATTGTTATAACACTGTGACATTAACACTTTAGTACCAGACCTGTAATGACAATTCTGCATAAAAATATAAAAAATATATTAATATATATTATTATATATATTAAAAGTGCAGCCAGGAGACGTCACACAATGATTTGAGCAAAAAAAAAAAAAAAAATTAATTGGCATACACGCTATTTATACACAACTAATAAAGCCCCATTGAAATGTATGGAAGAGCGAAACTGAGCGAAAGGTAATACATGGCGCTCCTGAGCCTAGAGCGCCGGCGCTTTACACTGAGCTGCCTGTAATAATACATGTGACGCTACATGACGCTGTTAGAGGCGCTATACACTGACCTGCCTGTAATAATACATGTGACACTACATGGCGCTGTTAGAGGCGCTATACACTGACCTGCCTGTAATAATACATGTGACGCTACATGACGCTGTTAGAGGCGCTATACACTGACCTGCCTGTAATAATACATGTGACACTACATGGCGCTGTTAGAGGCGCTATACACTGACCTGCCTGTAATAATACATGTGACGCTACATGACGCTGTTAGAGGCGCTATACACTGACCTGCCTGTAATAATACATGTGACGCTACATGACGCTGTTAGAGGCGCTATACACTGACCTGCCTGTAATAATACATGTGACGCTACATGACGCTGTTAGAGGCGCTATACACTGACCTGCCTGTAATAATACATGTGACACTACATGGCGCTGTTAGAGGCGCTATACACTGACCTGCCTGTAATAATACATGTGACGCTACATGACGCTGTTAGAGGCGCTATACACTGACCTGCCTGTAATAATACATGTGACACTACATGACGCTGTTAGAGGCGCTATACACTGACCTGCCTGTAATAATACATGTGACGCTACATGACGCTGTTAGAGGCGCTATACACTGACCTGCCTGTAATAATACATGTGACGCTACATGGCGCTGTTAGAGGTGCTATACACTGACCTGCCTGTAATAATACATGTGACGCTACATGACGCTGTTAGAGGCGCTATACACTGACCTGCCTGTGATAATACATGTGACACTACATGGCGCTGTTAGAGGCGCTATACACTGAGCTGCCTGTAATAATACATGTGACGCTACATGGCGCTGTTAGAGGCGCTATACACTGAGCTGCCTGTGATAATACATGTGACACTACATGGCGCTGTTAGAGGCGCTCACCATAATTGTGGTTTTGCGTACAGCGCCTGGCGTTTACCAGACGCTGCCGGCCGCTATGAGGCGCTACCTGGCGCTATCCCTTCTTATATAACCCCCTTACCGACACATTTCTTCCCTTAGGTGTTCGTGCAGCGAGCAGCCGTCTCATATGAGATGTGAGCACATTACCTCCATAAATGCGGATTCTACAAACCCTCTATTTAGGCATCTGGTGTTTTTTTTTTCATGATAGTGACACGAAATCGCGGCGGCTTGACGAATAATTATTTACGCTACTTTACATTCAATTAGCGCGGCAGGAGAGATGACAGCGCTCATTGTAAATTGACGGAACGGTGTAAGTAAGTGCAGCGCTGAAACTCGGCGGATGACACGAAGAGTGCGGCGAGGAACGCGCGGGAAGCTTTCGTGTTAAACAGATAAATCGCACAAAGTGTAAAGAGACCCGGCCGGGAAGACGATGGCGGCTAATGGTGCCGTAAGGAATGAGGGAAATCGGTTGTGTGGCTACAATCCTATGGGCCCCCCAAACACTCACACATGTGACCTCCTCTGTCTCCGCCCTACCCGGCCCATTATAAAAACAACTAACTCACCTAGCTGGCAATCCCATGATGCATGTGTGGGTAGCACACCTCCCAAGTGTCCCTGATTTGGAGGGACTGTCCCTCTTTGGAGTCCATGTCCCCCTGTCCCTCATTTTTCTCATTTGTCCCTCTTTGAGGTGTAACATGCAGATCTGCAGCAATAAATGATTTGCCTATTCAAAGTGTTTCTATTGTTTTAACTGTTACAATGTATCTCCCATCTATTATTATTTATTATTATTATTGTTTATTTATATAGCGCCATCATTTTCCGTAGCGCTTTACCAGCTATGATTACAGACAAGGTAAAAAATATAGCACAGGGAACAAGACAAAATTCAATGCCACAAGGTTTAAACTGGCAGGCTGATTCATCCCTAACGCCAGGTAGCGACAGATGAGCGTCTGTAGCAGGCATTTTCAGTGCGCCCGCTAGTAGTCGCAGTGCTCGGCCGTGAGTCGCTACTTTATAGTGACTCAGTCGCTGTTCAGTAATGTTGAATACATTGTGAGGAGTCGCTATTTGACCAGTACAGCGCTGTATGGGAGCGCATGTTAGCGACTGCTCATAGCGACCGACTCACACCATATTCAGCAAAAAAAACAGCCTCACAAATCTCTGGCGCTGAAAAATGCTTCTCTGAAGCCCAGAGCGCAGGAGGCCGTGTGATTAAAGTCTGTTTTCCAGCTTCTATCCACTAGTAACAAAGCGAAAACATATGGAATTACATTGTAACAACATTGTAACATGAACACATTAATGGCAGACCTGTAATGTCATTTCTGAAGAAATATATAAAAAATGAAAAAATTGTGAAAAAACAGCTTATTCAATGTCAGGAGAGGTCACAGAATTATTTAAGATTAAAAAAAAAAAAAAAAAAAAAAACAACGCAGTTTAAAGAGAAGGAAAGGATCGTCGTTTGAAATGTATGGGAGAGCGACAGGTAGCGAGAGGTCATACCTGGCGCTGTGCAAGGCTGAACGCCGGCGCTGTTCGCTGAGGCTGTGAAAATGATGAATCCGACGCTACATGGCGCTATCCCTATCGCTAAACAGATTCTGCTTGATAAATGTGTAATTGTGTGCTGTGTCCGGCGTTCACCTGTCGCTACCTGTCGCTATCCCTTCATGAATAAGGCCCCAAGTGTTGTGTGGACAGGAGACAATAGGAAGGAGAGCCGCGCCCTTGTGAGCTTATCTATCCCTCAATGAGGGGGTGTGGCCTAATTTAACAAATGTCCCACCCTGAAATGCAGGTAGGTATGCCTAAGGCCACCCTAAGGTCCTACACCTAATACCTCCAATTCCTCCTTTCCCCGTCTGAGGAGCCTTGAACGTACATAATATATATATATATATATATATATATATATATATATATATATATATATATAGTATATATAGTGGTGCGGCCTAATTTAACTAATGTCCCTCTTTGCCACCCTGAAAAGGTGGTAGGTATGGGGCTGCATTGCATCCCCGCTATATTGTGGGTGAGCCATGGTAGAGACGGGCGGCGCAACCCCAGCATTCCTTTAGTGTCGCACCTAAGCTGGATTATGAGGAAGGGGCAAGGGGCGCGCTCCCCTAGGCCTCCACCACTTGCCCAGGAAAGGGGGCCTCCACCAACCTTTGGGTTATGATCTGGTCCAGGAGGCTTTTCAGTCTTTGGTCTGACAGGCCGCAGGGCCGGCAACAAAGCTATCGGCGGCAGTGGGGTTGCGCCTGGACAAGCCATTTTTTTGGTTTTGCAAACCTGCAGCCAAAGCCACCACAGGGCAGGATGGAGAGTCTAGAGCAGCAAAGCCGCCGCCAGCAACGCTACAGTGATGGGTGCAGAGCTGTCACTGCACATAAGCCACCAAGCACAGCCGCTGGCAGCTCAATGCAGGGAACCAGCCGGGCGACTACACCTCCCCCCACCCAGAATGGCAAAGCAGCAAAGAAGAAGGAACAAAAATGTGGAGGCTGATTTTAGACTAGCGCCGCGGATTGCCATGTGAGCACGTATTTACATGGTGAACACACAGCACCGGCGCTATACACTGTGTATCACTGCTAGTGATACATGTGACGCTATATGGCGCTGTTAGAGGCACTCACCAGATTCGCTTTTATATATGGGGTTTTCACATACTGCGCCCGGGGTTCACCTGATGCTATGTGGTACTACATGGCGTTAGCGTTTCTTAAATAACCTCCTAAATATAAGAAATAAAGAATACTAAAGGGGAGGAGAAAAGAAACAAAGAGGGAAAGAAGACAGAAAGAGAGAAAGAAAGAAAAAGAAAGAAAGAAAGGAAGGAGGGAGGGAGGGAGGGAGGGAAGAAGGGAGGAAGGAAGAAAGAAAAAGAAAGAAAGAGGAAGGAAGGAAGAAGGAGAGAGGGAAGGAAAGAGGGAGGAAGGATGGAAGGGAGGGAGGGAGGAAAGGAAGGAAGAAAGGAAGGAAGACTGTGAGAGGCATGGAGGGAGGGAGGAAGGAAGCAAGAAAAAAACAAAGAGGGAGGGAGGGAAGGAAGGAAGAAAAAATGAAAGAAAGAGGGAGGGAGGGAAGGAAAAGAAGGAAGGAAGAAAAAAGAAAGAGGGAGGGAGGGAAGGAAGGAAGAAAAAAAAAGAGGGAGGGAGGGAAGGAAGAAAGAAAGAAAGAGGGAGGGAAGGAAGGAAGGGAGAAAGAAAGAAAGAAAGAAAGAAAGAAAGAAAGAAAGAGAAAAAAAAAGAGGAAGGTAGGAAGGAAGAAAGAAGGGAGGGAGGGAGAAAGGAAGAAGGAGAGAGGGAAGGAGAGAGGGAGGGAGGCAGGATGGAAGGGAGGGAAGGAAGGAAGACGGTGAGAGGGATGGAGGGAGGGAAAAGGGAGGGAAGGAAGAAAAAAAGAAAGAGGGAGGGAAGGAAGGAAGGAAGGAAGAAAGAAAGAGGGATGGAAGGAAAAGAAGGAAGGAAGAAAAAAGAAAGAGGGAGGGAAGGAAGGAAGAAATATAGAGGGAGAGAAGGAAGGACGGAAGGAAGAGAGAAAGAAAGAAAGAAAGAGGAAGGAAGAAAGAAAGAGGAAGGAAGGTAGGAAGGAAGAAAGAAAGAAGGGAGGGAGAGAGGAAGGAAGGAAGGAAGGAAGAAGGAGAGAGGGAGGGAGGAAGGATGGAATGGAGGGAGGGAAGGAAGGAAGAAAAAAATAAATAAAGAAAGAGGGAGGGAAAGAAGGAAGAAAACAAAGGGAGGGAAGGAAGAAAGAAAGGGAGGGAAGGAAGGGAGAAAGAAAAAAAAGAAAAGAAGATAAAAACGTAGATAAAAGGATTGGGGAACAGCAAGAGAAAGCAGGTCATAAGTAAAAACCAAATAAATGGAAAAAAATGTAAAGCGAACACAAAGCCCAAATAAATATTCAGCGCGCTCCTGCGGTGAGATAATATTGTCGGAGTGGTGACACTCCAGAAAGAATATATAAACAGAAAAAAGGAAGCAGAACCCAGACATTGAAAAGTTCCCATAAAGTCAGCGCCATCTGATCCGCGCCCGAGGCTGCTGAATAATGCATTCGCCATAAATCTCGCCGTCTCCTTACATCGCATTGGAGATTGCGGGGGGGGGGGGGGAGGAATAATGGCGACTGTCCACACTTATCACTAATAACAAATAGCCTCGCTCACACCGCTGCCAACCATTAATGTACAACCCCCCCCCCGCCCCCCGCACCCCCCCCCCCGCCCCGCACGCCCCCGCACCCCCCGCCCCAAACTAAAGAAATACAATATTCGACTTTCCAAAGGGTCATCTCTACTTTGTCTGAAATATTTGCTATAAAATAAGCAGCACAGACGGCAACACTGAAACCAACCTGACAAGGTCAGCTATATGACAGTGTCACACTGGCCCACCAGAACACCACAGGATCTTATGGTGGGCCCCAGGTTCTGATCTAAGGTTGCTATTACGGAAGTACAAGAGACTGTGTATCTGGCTTCACTGGAATGTTGGGTCAATAAACATCAGATTTTATATTAATACAGTCTAATTGTTTTAGCTAAAGGTCGGGCCCCGAGAAAAAAAAAAAAAAGATCCTCTAGTGTGCCCTAAGGTGCTTCAGTCTGACCCTGTCATAACTCTGTGCAAAGCATCATCTGCTGAATCCACCACCTGCCATCTGCTGCCCCTCTCTGCTGATTCCACTACTCTCTATCTGCTGCCCCTCTCTGCTGATTCCACTACTCTCTATCTGCTGCCCCTCTCTGCTGATTCCACTACTCTCTATCTGCTGCCCCTCTCTGCTGATTCCACTACTCTCTATCTGCTGCCCCTCTCTGCTCATTCCACTACTCACTATCTGCTGCCCCTCTCTGCTGATTCGACTACTCTCTATCTGCTGCCCCTCTCTGCTGATTCGACTACTCTCTATCTGCTGCCCCTCTCTGCTGATTCGACTACTCTCTATCTGCTGCCCCTCTCTGCTGATTCCACTACTCACTATCTGCTGCCCCTCTCTGCTGATTCCACTACTCACTATCTGCTGCCCCTCTCTGCTGATTCCACTACTCACTATCTGCTGCCCCTCTCTGCTGATTCCACTAATCACTATCTGCTGCCCCTCTCTGCTGATTCCACTACTCACTATCTGCTGCCCCTCTCTGCTGATTCCACTACTCACTATCTGCTGCCCTTCTCTGCTGATTCCACTACTCACTATCGGCTGCCCCTCTCTGCTGATTCCACTACTCACTATCTGCTGCCCCTCTCTGCTGAGTCCACTACTCACTATCTGCTGCCCCTCTCTGCTGATTCCACTACTCTCTATCTGCTGCCCCTCTCTGCTGATTCCACTACTCTCTATCTGCTGCCCCTCTCTGCTCATTCCACTACTCACTATCTGCTGCCCCTCTCTGCTGATTCGACTACTCTCTATCTGCTGCCCCTCTCTGCTGATTCGACTACTCTCTATCTGCTGCCCCTCTCTGCTGATTCGACTACTCTCTATCTGCTGCCCCTCTCTGCTGATTCCACTACTCACTATCTGCTGCCCCTCTCTGCTGATTCCACTACTCACTACCTGCTGCCCCTCTCTGCTGATTCCACTACTCACTATCTGCTGCCCCTCTCTGCTGATTCCACTAATCACTATCTGCTGCCCCTCTCTGCTGATTCCACTACTCACTATCTGCTGCCCCTCTCTGCTGATTCCACTACTCACTATCTGCTGCCCCTCTCTGCTGATTCGACTACTCTCTATCTGCTGCCCCTCTCTGCTGATTCGACTACTCTCTATCTGCTGCCCCTCTCTGCTGATTCGACTACTCTCTATCTGCTGCCCCTCTCTGCTGATTCCACTACTCACTATCTGCTGCCCCTCTCTGCTGATTCCACTACTCACTACCTGCTGCCCCTCTCTGCTGATTCCACTACTCACTATCTGCTGCCCCTCTCTGCTGATTCCACTAATCACTATCTGCTGCCCCTCTCTGCTGATTCCACTACTCACTATCTGCTGCCCCTCTCTGCTGATTCCACTACTCACTATCTGCTGCCCTTCTCTGCTGATTCCACTACTCACTATCGGCTGCCCCTCTCTGCTGATTCCACTACTCACTATCTGCTGCCCCTCTCTGCTGAGTCCACTACTCACTATCTGCTGCCCCTCTCTGCTGATTCCACTACTCACTATCTGCTGCCCCTCTCTGCTGATTCCACTACTCACTATCGGCTGCCCCTCTCTGCTGATTCCACTACTCACTATCTGCTGCCCCTCTCTGCTGAGTCCACTACTCACTATCTGCTGCCCCTCTCTGCTGATTCCACTACTCACTATCTGCTGCCCCTCTCTGCTGATTCCACTACTCACTATCTGCTGCCCCTCTCTGCTGATTCCACTACTCACTATCGGCTGCCCCTCTCTGCTGATTCCACTACTCACTATCTGCTGCCCCTCTCTGCTGAGTCCACTACTCACTATCTGCTGCCCCTCTCTGCTGATTCCACTACTCACTATCTGCTGCCCTTCTCTGCTGATTCCACTACTCACTATCGGCTGCCCCTCTCTGCTGATTCCACTACTCACTATCTGCTGCCCCTCTCTGCTGATTCCACTACTCACTATCTGCTGCCCTTCTTTGCTGATTCCACTACTCACTATCTGCTGCCCCTCTCTGCTGATTCCACCACTTGCCATCTGCTGCCCCTCTCTGCTGATTCGACTACTCTCTATCTGCTGCCCCTCTCTGCTGATTCGACTACTCTCTATCTGCTGCCCCTCTCTGCTGATTCCACTACTCACTATCTGCTGCCCCTCTCTGCTGATTCCACTACTCACTATCTGCTGCCCCTCTCTGCTGATTCCACTAATCACTATCTGCTGCCCCTCTCTGCTGATTCCACTACTCACTATCTGCTGCCCCTCTCTGCTGATTCCACTACTCACTATCTGCTGCCCTTCTCTGCTGATTCCACTACTCACTATCGGCTGCCCCTCTCTGCTGATTCCACTACTCACTATCTGCTGCCCCTCTCTGCTGATTCCACTACTCACTATCTGCTGCCCTTCTCTGCTGATTCCACTACTCACTATCGGCTGCCCCTCTCTGCTGATTCCACTACTCACTATCTGCTGCCCCTCTCTGCTGAGTCCACTACTCACTATCTGCTGCCCCTCTCTGCTGATTCCACTACTCACTATCTGCTGCCCTTCTCTGCTGATTCCACTACTCACTATCTGCTGCCCTTCTTTGCTGATTCCACTACTCACTATCTGCTGCCCCTCTCTGCTGATTCCACTACTCACTATCTGCTGCCCTTCTCTGCTGATTCCACTACTCACTATCGGCTGCCCCTCTCTGCTGATTCCACTACTTGCCATCTGCTGCCCCTCTCTGCTGATTCCACTACTCACTATCTGCTGCCCCTCTCTGCTGATTCCACCACTTGCCATCTGCTGCCCCTCTCTGCTGATTCCACCACTTGCCATCTGCTGCCCCTCTCTGCTGATTCCACTACTCACTATCTGCTGCCCCTCTCTGCTGATTCCACTACTCACTATCTGCTGCCCCTCTCTGCTGATTCCACTACTCACTATCTGCTGCCCCTCTCTGCTGATTCCACTACTCACTATCTGCTGCCCCTCTCTGCTGATTCCACTACTCACTATCTGCTGCCCCTCTCTGCTGATTCCACCACTTGCCATCTGCTGCCCCTCTCTGCTGATTCCACTGCTCACTATCTGCTGCCCCTCTCTGCTGATTCCACCACTTGCCATCTGCTGCCCCTCTCTGCTGATTCCACCACTTGCCATCTGCTGCCCCTCTCTGCTGATTCCACTACTCACTATCTGCTGCCCCTCTCTGCTGAGTCCACTACTCACTATCTGCTGCCCCTCTCTGCTGAGTCCACTACTCACTATCTGCTGCCCCTCTCTGCTGATTCCACTACTCACTATCTGCTGCCCCTCTCTGCTGATTCCACTACTCACTATCTGCTGCCCCTCTCTGCTGATTCCACTACTCACTATCTGCTGCCCCTCTCTGCTGATTCCACTACTCACTATCTGCTGCCCCTCTCTGCTGATTCCACTACTCACTATCTGCTGCCCCTCTCTGCTGATTCCACCACTTGCCATCTGCTGCCCCTCTCTGCTGATTCCACTGCTCACTATCTGCTGCCCTTCTCTGCTGATTCCACCACCTGATATCTGCTGCCCCTCTCTGCTGATTCCACCACCTGCCATCTGCTACCCCTCTCAATCCCTATTGATTAGATTTTGCCCACATTAATCCTAATAATCCACATATATATATATACCCTATCAAAAACTATTAAAGTGCCAATGTGCAAAGTGTCAAAGTGCCAAATGAATATGCCAATCAATTATGTAATTAAGTATAAAGAGGGTAAAAACTACCTAAAAAAGAAAACTTCGCCTCTGTGTAAAAATGATCCCCTCCTGCTGAGCCAAATACTCGATTCACCCACGCGGTCCGTGACAAAACGTCACTTTCTCAAGGTGCCATACATAGCGCAGCCAGTGCTCCTACCTTTATAGTCCAGGGGAAAGAAAAACGCGCCACCATGCGCCCAAATACAATTCATACTAATATTAGTAAAGTGGCATGTGCTGAAATGTAAACAACCAAATAAAAACAATGTGCAGGGTATAGGGCTGGCTGCCAATGGACAACCAAAAATAAGACAAGGGCTCACAAAAGGCAAATTTACAACATGTGATCAGACATGGAAAGAAATCAGAGAGGTAAATACCGCCAAGTATATGATGAGATAAAGCCTGGAGGCCACACCGCTGCCCATCGCTGGGGCTACCTATCGCTCGCTGCAGCGTTGTCCTGTTGTTAGATGTAGAGTAGCCTTGGGCGCTTTGACCTTGGGACACCATCTAGTGTTCTGATTGACTCTGCAGTGAATCAGGGAGAGGCTTCTACAGCGCCCCCTACAGACATCACATTCATCAATGCTGAACAGAATTCAACAGCGTCACTTGTCCACCGGCTAAGCTAGGTCACAGCGCCCGACACCCGTTTACAGCGTCTATATGCGATGCTATACAGACGCTCACATGGCGATACGTGGCGCTAGTATTAAAACAGCCTCTGCATCTATCACGAGTCTATGATGTGACCAACAAAACAAATATCCCGAATGATCCCAGCTTTATAGCGCCACATCTTTAGGTTAATAAACAATCTGTTCACCGTGGCGTGTTACCTCGTCAGTGATGTGCGTGTGGCCCCTGTGCTCCGCCAGTGTCGGGTTTACTCAGTCTAATGTTCGCGCTGCTGTAGCGTCGGGTCATTGCAGATGTTTCCTCCATTAGACTAAAAAGAAATGTTTACTGAAGAGCGTCTATGGTTTTACGCACTTAAACCAGACCTTCACCATGATTTCATGAAAAGCCCAAACCCTTAAAAAACTTCCCCAGCATCTAAAATTAATATAGTTTACGTTTTTAGCCACTTACTTATTATTCTTTCCCCCACTGGGCTGCAACTCTGTTCAGGACTCTAGGAATACGGGCACCGCCATCTTGCCTCAGAAGCATCACATACTGAGGAGAGGAGAGAGTGGGATAAAGTGCTGGGGGCGGGATTATAGCTGTGCTTTGCACAGACAGAGCAGAGCTGGGGGTCAGGGAAAGGACAGCAATCCCAGAATGCAGAGCGACACAGTCAGAAGACACTTCCCGTTTGCAGGCTGCCTGGTGCTTCATGAGCCACCATCTTGGATGTTTAAAGGCTCATAACATGCAGTAGATGCAGGTAGGATGATTTTTAATGTGAGCAATCTGTATGTAAAGGGTGTGGGAAACATATAAGATAGGCTCTTATTCAGGGTGAAGGTCCGGATTAATGTGAGCAATCTGCATGTACAGGGTGTGGGAAACATATAAGATAGGCTCTTTTTCGGGGTGAAGGTCCGGATTAATGTGGGCAATCTGTATGTACACGGGGGGAAACATATAAGATATGCTCTTATTCAGAGTGAAAGTCTGGATTAATGTGAGCAATCTGTATGTACAGGGTGTGGGAAACATATAAGATAGGCTCTTATTCAGGGTGAAGATCCGGATTAATGTGGGCAATCTGTATGTACAGGGTGTGGGAAACATATAAGATAGGCTCTTATTCAGGGTGAGGGTCCGGAGAATATAGAATACACCTTTTATTAATGTGCATACAGTAATAAGGTGGCAAACAATAATAAAAACTTTTGAAAATCCCATCAAAAGTGGAATTACCTTTTAACTGAAGGGACATCCCAATTTGGGCCATATGCTGAAAGCGATGCTAGGTCTGCTTTAACAGAACCTCCATCTCCAAAAAAAAAATTCCGCATCCATCTCTAATGATCTTTACCCATCGTCTCAGTTTTCTCGACATTTTTTTTTAAATTGGCCGATTCATTAATAGCGCCAGGTAGCGACAGTTGAGCGACAGTAGCGGCATTTTCAGAGCACCCGCTAGTAGTCGCTGTGCTTGGCCGTTGTTCGGTAGTTGATAGCGACTCAGTCGGTGTGCAGTAATGTTGAATATTGGGTGAGGAGTCGCTATTTGACAGGTTTCGCGCTGTATGGGAGCGCATGATAGCGACTGGCCCTAGCGATCGGCTCCCACCATATTCATTAAAAAATCAGGCTCAAAAAATTCTCGCGCTGTGAAATGCATGTTTAAACCCCAGAGCGCTGGCGGCGATGGGTTAAAAGTAGTTTTTTAACCCCCAAACAACCATATTTTTGGAAACCAAAAAAAAAAAAGTATTTTAAATAATTTAGTAATATGAATACATTAATATCAGACCTGTAATATCAATTCTGTACAATTTATTTATTTTTTTTTTTCCCTTAAAATGGCAGAAGTGGTCACAGAATTTTTCACATTTAAAAAAAAATAAATAAAAATTAATAACAATTAATTATTAATAATTAAAGATTGTTCCATTGAAATGCATTGGAGAGCGCCAGGTAGCGAGAGGTCATACCTGTCGCTGTTCAAGGTCGGACGCTGGCGCTGTGGGGTGAGGCTGGAATAATGATGAATGATTCGCTATCTGGCGCTCTGTCAGTCGCTAAGCAGGATTGGCTTGATAAATGTGTGATTGTGGTGGGGAGCCGGCGTTCTCGTGGCGGGGCCCGTCATTACCGGCCGCTCACCAGTCGCTACCTGTCGCTATCCCTTCATAAATAAGGGCCTAAATAAGCCTGTATGCGTTGTGTTATTCAGTTGAGCGTCTCAGTGGTCTCTGGCTCTCGTGTTCCTGGAAGCTTGGGCGGGAGAGCTGTATGTAGCTGGCGGGATTACCGGGAGGCCATAAAAAGATGATGTATGGCGGTCGGCGCTCATTTTCTAGTTACACACCAGTGTTGGCAGCGAGCGGCTATAAACAGACCGGCACCGCGGCTATGGAACAGCTCCTTCCATCTCCTGCTCTTCATTTCTACTGACTGGTGCAAAACAATGGCTCTCCGGGGAGACTCATCACAGTAATTGAATCACACCGAACTGAAGACTTTCCAATCAATAGGAAAAGGAGTGCGAGCCTATTAAAGGATCCATGCATGGAAGAACAAGAGACGCCAACACGAGAAGCCATGTCAGAGCGTTCAGCGGGCAGGCGGCGCGGCTCTGATGCCAGGAAACCAACCAAGAGCTATTACCAAGAGCTCGTGACCATAATCTGCTATAGGAGATGAGGATGTAAAAAGTATTTATTTTCTCTTAAATATCATCCTAACTTTACATATTTTCTTGGTACTGGCAATAATTAGCATTTTAATTAGATGTTTAAAGTGGACCTTCACCCTGAATAAAAGTCTATCTTGTATGTTTCAACTTCCCCTGTACATACAGATTGTCCACATTCATCCGGACCTTCACCCTGAATAAGAGCCTATCTTGTATGTTTCCCCTCCCCCTGTACATACAGATTGCCCACATTCATCCGGACCTTAACCCTGAATAAGAGCCTATCTTATATGTTCCTGCCCCCCTGTACATACAGATTGCCCACACTATTTCGGACTCTCACCCTGAATAAGAGCCTATCTTGTATGTTTCCCCCCACCCTGTACATACAGATTGCCCACATTAATCCGGATCTTCACCCTGAATAAGAGCCTATCTTGTATGTTTCCCCTCCCCCTGTACATACAGATTGCCCACATTCATCCGGACCTTAACCCTGAATAAGAGCCTATCTTGTATGTCCCCCCCCCCCTGTACATACAGATTGCCAACATTAATCCGGACCGTCACCCTGAATAAGAGCCTATCTTATATGTTCCTGCCCCCCACCCTGTACATACAGATTGCCCACATTAATCTGGACCCTCACCCTGAATAAGAGCCTATCTTATATGTTTTCCACACCCTGTACATACAGATTGCCCACATTAAAAATCATCCTACCTTCATCTACTGCATGTTATGAGCCTTTAAACATCCAAGATGGCGACTCATGGAACGTCAGGCTGCCTGAAAACAGGAAGTGTCTTCTGACTGTGCTGCTCTGCATTCTGGGATTGCTGTCCTTTTCCTGACCCCAGCTCTGCTCTGTCTGAGCAGAGCACAACTATAACCCGCCCCCCTGCACTTTATCCCGCTCTCCTCTCCTCAGTATGTGATGCTTCTGAGTCAAGATGGTGGCGCCTGTATCCTAGAGTCCTGAACAGAGTTTTAGCCCAGTGGGGGAAAGAATAATAAGTAAGTGACTAAAAACTTAAAATATATTAATTTTAGATGCTGGGGAATAGTTTTTTAAGGGTTTGGGCTTTTCATTAGGTTTAAGGAGCATTATCACGAAATTGTGTAATATTAAACATCCATATAAACACATCGGCTAATGAGAGGAGGGGTCACTTACTCACCAGAACTGGCACAGGCACGCGCCCTGCTAGAGCATACCCCCAACTGTCCCAATTGTCGCGAACGGCTCCTTGTCCCGCGGCCCTGGACCGCTATTCAGTGTCCTGGGACAGGCTGCTAAGTAGGCGGGGACTCGGAAGCTGCGGCATGTATGGGGCGGAGCAAGTGGCAGGGCCTGTTTCCGCTTCCTGCCCGCTGCCCCGTCAGTGGGGCGCTTTCGCAAAGATCTGCCTGGGCGGTAAAGGTGGGGGTCGGGGGCGGACCTGTGTGTGTGTGTGTGTGTGTGTGTGCGTGTCTGCATGTGTGTGGGGGCTTGCATGCATGCATGGTGTGTGCGTGTCTGCCTGTGTGTGGGGGCTTGCATGCATGCATGGTGTGTGCGTGTCTGCCTGTGTGGGGGGGCTTGCATGCATGCATGGTGTGTGTGCGTGTCTGCCTGTGTGTGGGGGCTTGCATGCATGCATGGTGTGTGTGCGTGTCTGCCTGTGTCTGGGGGCTTGCATGCATGCATGGTGTGTGTGCGTGTCTGCATGTGTGTGGAGGCTTGCATGCATGCATGGTGTGTGTGCGTGTCTGCCTGTGTGTGGGGGCTTGCATGCATGCATGGTGTGTGTGCGTGTCTGCCTGTGTGTGGGGGCTTGCATGCATGCATGGTGTGTGCGTGTCTGCCTGTGTGTGGGGGCTTGCATGCATGCATGGTGTGTGCGTGTCTGCCTGTGTGGGGGGGCTTGCATGCATGCATGGTGTGTGTGCGTGTCTGCCTGTGTGTGGGGGCTTGCATGCATGCATGGTGTGTGTGCGTGTCTGCCTGTGTCTGGGGGCTTGCATGCATGCATGGTGTGTGTGCGTGTCTGCATGTGTGTGGAGGCTTGCATGCATGCATGGTGTGTGTGCGTGTCTGCCTGTGTCTGGGGGCTTGCATGCATGCATGGTGTGTGTGCGTGTCTGCATGTGTGTGGAGGCTTGCATGCATGCATGGTGTGTGTGCGTGTCTGCCTGTGTGTGGGGGCTTGCATGCATGCATGGTGTGTGTGCGTGTCTGCCTGTGTGTGGGGGCTTGCATGCATGCATGGTGTGTGCGTGTCTGCCTGTGTGTGGGGGCTTGCATGCATGCATGGTGTGTGCGTGTCTGCCTGTGTGGGGGGGCTTGCATGCATGCATGGTGTGTGTGCGTGTCTGCCTGTGTGTGGGGGCTTGCATGCATGCATGGTGTGTGTGCGTGTCTGCCTGTGTCTGGGGGCTTGCATGCATGCATGGTGTGTGTGCGTGTCTGCATGTGTGTGGAGGCTTGCATGCATGCATGGTGTGTGTGCGTGTCTGCCTGTGTCTGGGGGCTTGCATGCGTGCATGATGTGTGTGCGTGTCTGCCTGTGTGTGGGGGCTTGCATGCGTGTGTGTGTGTGTGTGTGTGTGTGTGTATGTGTGGAGGGGGCTTGCATGCGTGTGTGTGTGTGTGTGTGTGTGTGTGTGTGTGTGTGTGTGTGTGTGGAGGGGGCTTGCATGTATGTGTGTGTGTGGAGGGGGCTTGCATGCATGCGTGTGTGTGTGTGTGTGTGTGTGTGTGTGTGGAGGGGGCTTGCATGCATGTGTGTGTGTGTGTGGAGGGGGCTTGCATGCATGTGTGTGTGTGGAGGGGGCTTGCATGCATGCGTGTGTGTGTGTGTGTGGAGGGGGCTTGCATGCATGTGTGTGTGTGTGTGTGTGTGGAGGGGGCTTGCATGCATGCATGTGTGTGTGTGTGTGTGTGTGGAGGGGGCTTGCATGCATGTGTGTGTGTGGAGGGGACTTGCATGCATGTGTGTGTGTGTGGAGGGGGCTTACTGCACGCAGGGTATATGTTTGCCTGCACGTATGTGTTTGCCTGAATGTTTATGTTTGCCTGTGTGTGTAGGGGGGCTTGCCTGCATTCATGTGTGTGGGCGCTTACCTGTCTGTGTGTGTGTGTTTTTCGTTATTATGTATTTATTAGGTGGCATTTCCCTTTAAAGTGGACCAACACCCTCCCTGATCGGCCCGAGAATCTATAAGATTCCCAGGCCGATCCGATCCCTCCCTGCGGGGCATCCAAAATCAGGATGCGCCGTAGGAGCGGGGTGAGGTGAGTTTTATCGGGCGTTCTGGGGGGTTTCATGCAGCCGGGCACCCCCGCTGGGTGTTGGTCCACTTTAAGGGTGTGGCTGGGGGCTTGGCTTGGGTGTGACTGGGAACCTGGATTAAGGACAACAAGTGTCCCTCTTTACTGTTTTCAAAAGTTGGGAGGTATGCTAGAGGGAAATCGGGGTTGCGGCCGTGGCTCGCACATGCACCGTTGGACCGGGAGGCAAGGTAAGTGTATGGGCGACCTGGGGGTTTCACTCAAAATTGCGATGCCCCGGGGGGAGGGAATCGATCGGCCCAGGAATGTTATAGATTGGGTTTTGGGTCCACTTTAAATAGGTAACAAAGCGAAACCAGCCAATATCCGTCTTAGAAAATTTCCAAAAGTTTTCAAATTCCATCCATGTTCCACACAGGCGATATAAAAGGCATAGAGAAGTAGGTCTTAATGTCTACGCGTTTCGACGCGCATGTCATGAGTAAGAATAAGGCGAACACAATATAAAAAGCCTTTTCTTGTAGCACAGTGTAACTAGGGGCCAGTTGTAGAGGGAGGAGGGCGGCTTAGGATACAGGACATCGCCCCTTGGGAGAAATGTGACTGAATCTGGATGGAATTATCCGGCATGTCCTCATCCCCGCTCGCGTTCCTTCAGGTCACTGTCAGGTTTAATGGGGTCTTTATGTGGCTCTAATATCTTGTGGCATTTGGCGCTAAGTGCTCGCCTGCGCCTCCTCCCTGCATGTTCGCCTCTCCTCTTTCCCTCCCTGATAATATTTGCACATGAAAGTCCTCCGTGCGCTTTGAAGTGACAGGCTGGGACCCCGAGGGGGAGGGCGGCGTGTCTCTAGAGGGAGATAAAAAAAATTCCCTCTCGCTGCTCGTTAAACAATCATCATCCGGAAATATCCCGGGTAAATATTCCTACATAGGCGGAGCCTGGTAAAGAGAACCTGTCATCTGCCTTCTGAAACAAGGGAATAATCAGAGGAGCAATACTGTATGTAATAACATAAATAACTGTATGTAATAAAATAAATAACTGTGTGTAATAAAATAAATAACTGTATAAAATAAAATATATAGCTGTATGTAATAAAATATATAACTGTATGTAATAAAATATATAACTGTATGTAATAAAATATATAACTGTATAAAATAAAATATATAGCTGTATGTAATAAAATAAATAACTGTATGTAATAAAATATATAACTGTATAAAATAAAATAAATAACTGTATGTAATAAAATAAATAACTGTATGTAATAAAATAAATAACTGTATGTAATAAAATAAATAACTGTATAAAATAAAATATATAACTGTATGTAATAAAATATATAACTGTATAAAATAAAAGAAATAACTACATGCAATAAAATAAATAGCTGCATTTAATAAAATAAATAACTGTATAAAATAAATAAATAATTGTATGTAATAAAATAAATAACTACAAAATAAAATATATAGCTGTATGTAATAAAATATATAACTGTATGTAATAAAATAAATATCTGTATAAAATAAAATATATAACTGTATGTAATAAAATATATAGCTGTATAAAATAAAATAAATAACTGTATAAAATATATAACTGTATAAAATAAAATATATAACTGTATAAAATAAAATATATACCGTATTTTTCGCCCTATAAGACGCACTTATTTTTCCCCAAAAGTGGGGGAAAAATGTCAGTGCGCCTTATCGGGCGAATGTAAAAAAAAAAAAAATAAAAAAATAAAAACTCACCCATCCCCGGCGCTCCCACGTTGTCTGGCACACTGCGAGAGGCCAGAGGAGCGGCGGGGGCTCTGTCCCGGCCCCGCCGCTGCGATCGCTGTCTTTTCAGGCAGCGATGACAGCGGCGGGGCCAGAGACAGAGCCCCTGCCGCTCCTCCATCTGCTGCCGGGCTCAGAGCACACGCGAGCACGAAGGTCCCGGCAGTGGGTGGGCGTGGCCTGCACCGGCGCAGGCCACGCCCACCCGCTGCCCGGACCTTCGTGATCGCATGTCGGGGAGCAGATGGAGGAGCAGCAGGGGCTCTGTCTCTGGCCCCGCCGCTGTCATCGCTGCCTGAAAAGACAGCGATCGCAGCGGCGGGGCCGGGACAGAGCCAGCTCGTGAATGGGGTGGGCGTGGCCTGCGTCGACGCTGCGGCGCAGGCCACGCCCACCCCATTCACGGAGCCGGCCGCTCAGCGCAGCGGTGTCAGCGGACAGGTGAGTTTAAGTTTTTTTTTTTTTTTACTATGGCGCCTAATGGGGGGAGGGGGGTGGGAATGGGGGGAGAGCGGCCACACTGCCTATGGGAATGGGGGGAGGGGTATGCCACACAGCCTTTGGGAATGGGGGGAGGGGTATGCCACACAGCCTTTGGGAATGGGGGGAGGGGTATGCCACACAGCCTATGGGAATGGGGGGGAGGGGGATGCCACACAGCCTATGGGAATGGGGGGATGGGGATGCCACACAGCCTTTGGGAATGGGGGGAGGGGTATGCCACACAGCCTATGGGAATGGGGGGAGGGGTATGCCACACAGCCTATGGGAATGGGGGGAGGGGGATGCCACACAGCCTATGGGAATGGGGGGATGGGGATGCCACACAGCCTATGGGAATGGGGGGATGGGGATGCCACACAGCCTATGGGAATGGGGGGGATGGGGATGCCACACTGCCTATGGGAATGGGGGGAGGGGGATGCCACACAGCCTTTGGGAATGGGGGGAGGGGTATGCCACACAGCCTATGGGAATGGGGGGATGGGGATGCCACACTGCCTATGGGAATGGGGAGAGAGGGATGCCACACAGCCTATACTAATGGGGGGATGGGGATGCCACACAGCCTATGGGAATGTGGGGAGAGGGGGATGCCACACAGCCAATGGGTATATGGGGAATGGGAGGGGGGGATGCCACACTGGATATACAGGGAATGGGATGGGGGCATGCTACACTGTCTATGGAATGGGGGCATCCCACACTGCCTATGGGAATTGGATAGGGGAATGCCACACTGTCTGTAATGGTGCGTTTTTGGTTTAAATTTTTTTTTTCTTATTTTCTTCCCCCAAATCCTAGGTGCGTCTTATGGGCAGGTGCGTCTTATAGGGCGAAAAATACGGTAACTGTATAAAATAAAATAAATAACTGCATGCAATAAAATAAATAACTGCATGTAATAAAATAAATAAATGTATGTAATAAAATAAATAACTGTATAAAATAAATAAATAACTGTATGTAATAAAATAAATAACTGTATGTAATAAAATAAATAACTGTATACAATAAAATATATTACTGTATGTAATAAAATTAATAACTGTATAAAATAAATTAAATAACTGTTTGTAATAAAATAAATAACTGTATAAAATAAATAAAATAACTGTTTGTAATAAAATTAATAACTGTATAAAATAAATAAAATAACTGTTTGTAATAAAATAAATAACTGTATAAAATAAATAAAATAACTGTATAAAATAAATAAAATAACTGTATGTAATAAAATAAGTAACTATATAAAATAAAATAAAAAATAACTTCCACCTATAAATTATTAAATTGGTTGAACTTGATAGACATATGTCTTTTTTCAACCATATTAACTGGCAGGCTGATTCATTACTAGCGCCAGGTATCGGCAGATGAGCGTCTGTAGTGAGGAGCTCAGTTCGACCACTAGTATACGCCTGTGCTCGGCTATGGTTCGCTATTACTGAGCGCCTCAGTTGCTGGCCGGCATTGATGAATTTGATGTGTGAGTTGCTATAACACCAGTACAGCGCTATATGGGAGCGAACTGGTCAGTGTGAGCGACTCAAATCATACTCATCAAAATAACAGCGCCGGCGCTCAAAATTGTGTCGCTATAGCCCAGAGCGCCAGGCGCTGTGCGATTAAAGTCTGTTTTTGAACACATATCCACCAGTAACAAAACACTGTGAAATTAACACTTTAATACCAGACCTGTAATGACAATTCTGCATAAAAATATAAAAAAATCAATAAAGTTTTCAAAAATGACTTTTTCTAGGCCAGGAGACGTCAAAAAAAAAAAAAAAAGAAAACCCTGTTTAAACAGAAGAAACACATTGAAATATATAGGAGAGCGACAGGTAGCGACAGGTAATGCCAGGTTCTCTCAAAGCCAGAGTGCAGGCGGTATACACTGAGCCGTCTGTGATGATGAATCAGACGCTACATGGCGCTGTTAGAGTCGCTCACCGGAATCGCTTTGATAAATGTGGTATTGCGTACAGCACCCGACGTTCAACAGACGCTGCCTGCCGCTACGAGGCGCTATCCCTTGATGAATAAAGCCCTAAGTAATTATGGGGGTTATTCAAGCCATAGCGCCAGGTAGCGCCTCATAGCGACATGTAGCGTCTGATGAACGCCGGGTGCTGTACGCAATACCACATTTATCAAAGTGATTCCGGTGAGCGACTCTAACAGCGCCATGTAGCGTCCGATTCATCATCACAGACGGCTCAGTGTATACCGCCGGCGCTCTGGCTTTGAGAGAACCTGGTATTAGCTGTCGCTACCTGTCGCTCTCCTATATATTTCAATGTGTTTCTTTTGTTTAAACAGGGTTTTCTTTTAATTTTTTTTTTTCTCTCAAATAATTGTGTGACGTCTCCTGGCCTAGAAAGAGTCATTTTTGAAAACTTTATTAATTTTTTATATTTTTATGCAGAATTGTCATTACAGGTCTGACATTAAAGTGTTAATATCACAGTGTTATAACAAAGTCATTCCATGTGTTTTCGCTTTGTTACTGGTGGATATGTGTTCAAAAACAGACTTTAATCACACAGCGTCTGGCGCTCTATGCTACAGCGCCCAGCTTTAGAGCACCGATGCTGTGTGAGGCTGTTTTTTTGATAATTATTGGTTTGAGTCGCTCACACTGACCAGTCGCTACCGTTCGCACCCATATAGCGCTGTACTGGTATTTATATCGACTCACACATCAAATTCATCAGCGAACCAAGGCAGATCACAGCGACTACTAGCGGTCGCTCTCAATGACTCGCTACAGGCGTTCATCTGTCGGTACCTGGCGCTAGTAATGAATCTGCTTCCATGTAACTATGAGAGAAAGGGAAGAAAATGGAAAAATAAAAGGAAAGGAAGAAAGGGAGAGAAAGAAAGAAAGAAAGGTAAAAAAAAGGTAAAAAAGAAAAGAAATAAAATAAGGAAGGAAAGAGCAAATGGAGGAGGAAGCAAAAATCCCAAGAATGTAAGAAAAAGAAAAAAGGGAAGGAAGAAAAAAATGAAGAATGAGAGGAAGGAAAGTGAAAAAGGAAAGATGAAAGAAAGAAAGGAAGGAAAAAAGAAAGAAATAAGAAAGAAAGGAAGGAAGAAAGAGAGAAAGAAAGAAAGAAAGAAAGGAAGAAAGAAAGAAAGAAAGAAAGGAAAGGAAGAAAGAAAGAAAGAAAGAAAGAAGAAAGAAAGAAAGAAAGAAAAAAAAAGAAAAGGAAGGAAGAAAGAAAGAAAGAAAGGAAAGAAAGAAAGAAAGAAAGAAAGGAAGGAAGGAAGGAAGGAAGGAAGAAAAAAAGAAAGGAAGAAAGAAAGAAAGAAAGGAAGGAAGGAAGGAAGGAAGGAAGGAAGGAAGAAAAAAAGAAAGGAAGAAAGAGAAAGAAGAAAGAAAGAAAGAAAGAAAGAGGAGAAAGGAAAGAAAGAAAGAAAGGAAAGGAAGGGAGGAAGGAAGGAAGAAGGAAGGAAGGAAGGAAGGAAGGAAGGAAGGAAGGAAGAAAGAAAGAAAGAAAGAAAGAAGAAAGAAAGAAAGAAAGAAAGGAAGAAAGGAAGAAAAGAAAAAAAGAAAGAAAGAAAAGAAAGAGAAATAAAGGAAGGAAGGAAGGAAGGAAGGAAGGAAGAAAGAAAGAAAGAAAA
>CM051236.1:509448543-509454931 GCA_027917425.1 Gastrophryne carolinensis | reverse complement strand
TGCTATCAGGATAATAGCCCCGCGTGTCTAGAACGCCGACTAATTACTGCGTTCACTACAACACACCCGCACAGCCTGTAACTATGTCCCAATGGCCATCCTATAATCATGCATCATGGAAAGAAGAGGATACAGGGGAACTTACACTCTATTAGGGTATAAGGGAGGATACAGAAGGAGAAGAGCTTACACTCTATTAGGGTATAAGGGAGGATACAGAAGGAGAAGAGCTTACACTCTATTAGGGTATAAGGGAGGATACAGGAGGAGAAGAGCTTACACTCTATTAGGGTATAAGGGAGGATACAGGAGGAGAAGAGCTTACACTCTATTAGGGTATAAGGGAGGATACAGGAGGAGAAGAGCTTACACTCTATTAGGGTATAATGGAGGACACAGAAGAGCTTACACTCTATTAGGGTATAAGGGAGGATACAGAAGGAGAAGAGCTTACAATCTATTAGGGTAATTAGGTGGGTGTGGTCACACACTGTGAGAGCCAGAGCACACAACTGCTCCTAATTACCTGAGGCCTGTGAAGCCTGGGGCTTTCCTGGGAGTGCCTCCCCAGGCAGCATGGATGATTCCGGGGGTTAGTCGCGCCGGTACCCCCGGAGGAATATTAAACCTCCGGATCCCGGGTCTGCTTCCACTAGCGGCGCTAGTAACACCACGGTGCCCCAGCCCGGTGAGAGTTTGTCAGCTTTTCGCAGCCGTGTGTGCAGTAATTTGTGCAATGTGGCGAAGGAGGAGGAGAAGCTGTGTAAGATGAAAATCTCATTAAAGAAAAAGAAAATGGACACCAGCAAGGTTCGGGGACTGGATCGGCGGGCAAGTAAAGCAGACTTAGCTGAGCTTGAATCAGCATGTCGGCAGCAGGAAAAGCTTGTTTCGTCCCTTAAAGCAAGCAGTGGGGCCTTTAAAGAAAAATATAAAAACGAGGAGCGATTTAAGTCCATTGCAGCGCTCAGGCCCCACTGTGAAGGAGGAAGAGGCCGACCATGTGGATGAGACCCCGATGGTGGAGGATTCTCCAGCTGTACCTCCACCCAAAGTTGCAGCAGTAGCAGAGCCGGGAGCCCGGAACCAGCATTGGAAGACTTTCTTGCTGAGGCAACACATCAGGAGTGCGTGACATCGCTGGGCATCCAGGAAGCCCCTACTGGAGCAGATCTTCCTGAGGACAGCCGCCAGCCTGAGGAGCCCATGCCAGCTAAGGACGACGTCCATCTGTCCAGCCAACCTGCGGAGTGCGCCATAGGCGCTGTGTCAGGGAGTATAGAAGACTGTGGCGCTCCTTGCCCTGAAAAGGGTGAGGTGGCGCCAGCCGTAAGTACCATCCTGGCACCCATCCGGGTTCCTGGGTGCGCCGAACTTGGTGGGCCTGGGGCCATGGGGGACTCACCCGCAGGTTTGGGTCTTGCTGGCAGGGCTTCTATTGTTTCTGCTTCAGCTGCTTTGGGTGCTGTTACTGATGTTGTTGCTCCTGTTACTGCTGCTGTGTCTGGGGTTGAGTCCACAGGGGTTAATTCTATTGTTGGACTTTCTGCTGTGACTGCTGCTGATGTTGTGACTGTCCCCTCACCTGCACCTCAGGTGGACTATAAGAAGACTGTGCCACCTAATGCTGGGGCCCCTGCTGTCCGCCCTGCCCTGTATTTTATCCAGCGAGGTGGCACAGGGAGTAGGGCCAATAATGCTGTTGGTGCTGCAGTGCAGTCCCCTGTGTCCTATGCTCAGGTTGCCAGGCGTGGTGGAGAAGCTGCTGGTGAAAGGGCATCTGTGCCCAGTGAGGTCAAAGCCCCTGCCAGCGGATTCAATAGGCGCAACCTGGTCCAGCTTAGGTGGGAGGGGGAGGGGCCAGTTATCACACGGCGGGCGGTGGTGGATCTCATCCTTGGCATGGGATTCGCAGCCGCAGACATTTTTGCCCTGATCAGTCCAGTGGGGAGCGCAGAACATGACTTGAGTTTCGTCAGACCAGAAGGGATGGATTTATTTTGGGAGCGGTACGAGCTGCTGAAGCAAGATCCTGCCTGGAAGGGGTTAACTCCCATCCAGGTCTCCAGACAGCAGCTCGTGAAAAATGTTACCATACTGGTTAGAAATGAGTCCATTCCCCCTTCTGATTTGACTGTCTGGCTGAAGCGTTATGGTGATGTTCTCACTCCCCTGAAGAAGATCCTAGACGATCGGGATATCTGGACTGGGGGCTGGTCAGTGACCCTGAGGCTCCGCAGGAATGGCAACCAGGTCACCCACTTGCCATCTTCTGCCTATATTGGCCGTGACCGGCTGACCATCTTTTATCCTGGTCAGCCCAAGGTTTGCCATAAATGTGGGGCCAAGGGTCACTTCAGCTCCTCCTGCTCGCTTCTTAGGTGCTCGTTGTGCCAGGGCTTGGGACACTTGGCTAAGGACTGCAATACTATCCGCTGTAATCTATGTAACCAGCTCGGCCACCCTTATAGTCAGTGTCCTGAGGCCTGGCACAACCTGGACAGGGAAGTGGTGCAGGAAATGCTGCGGCTGGATAGGGAGGAACATTCCCATGCTGTCCCGTCTACAGTCCCTCCCCCCACTCAGCTGGGGGTTCCTGAGGCCCCTGCGCCCGCTCCTGTACCATCTGCAAGGGCCCCTAAGGTGAATCCACAGTCTGCCCCCAAGTCAGCAACCACCAATGTAAGATCTAGTAATTTAATAGCTGAGGCGGCCCGGGGGGCTGGCACTGCAAGTACCAAGGGGGTCCCAGTAATTGTGGCCCCTGCTGTAAAACCTCGCAGGCTGGGGCTAGGTGATCCTGATCCTGCACCCCCTTCTGAGCAGGGTGGGAGTTCAGATCCCAAGACAGCGTGGTCTGGACTCTCCCCCGAGGATCAGGATTACCTTGCTCTCAGGTTTGCTACCAAAAAGAAAAGAAAAAAGGACAATGGAGTGCCAGAACCCGGGGAAGAGCCATGGGGTGCAGCTCTTCAACCGGTTTGAGGTACTTTCTGAGGACTCAATAGAGATTTCTTCTTTTGATTCTGAGGCCTCAGATATGGAGGAGGAAACACCAGCCTCCTCCAGTAAGCGTTTAGGGTCAGATAGTGAGGCCGGAGGGAAGGCTAAGAGACATTCTCCCGAATGACTCTGATGGCAGTTCCCCCTCCGATAAAGGTGGCAACCATTAATGTTGCCAGCATTAAATCAGTAAGCGCTCGTTTTATGGCCTTATTTTTTCTCAGCCAGTTTGATGCTGACATTTTGTTTTTGCAGGAGACCAGATTGGCCAGTCTGGCCGACCTTCACGCTGTGAAGCGGGAGTGGAGGCACGGACCCTCTTTTTGGTCTCTTGCGGCCGAGCCTTACAGCGAAGTGGCGGTGCTTTTTAAAACCGACATGGTAACTTGCCGGCGGGTCATTGAGGTGGAGATCGGGAGGTGCATGGTCTTGGACGTCATTGTAAGGGGGCAGGACCTGCGCCTAATAAATATCTATGGACCCCAAACTAAGTGGGACAGGAAATGCCTCCTTACAAAGATCAAGCCGTTCCTTTTTACAGCCCGGCCAGTAGTCTTTGGAGGTGATTTTAACACCGTGACTAGGCCCATGGACAGGAGAGGCTTCAAAGGCAAGCTGGGCTGCGATAGTCTCTTTTTGAATAGCATGGTTAGAGAGGCAGGTCTGGAAGATGTGCACATTAAGCACTCCCCAGACCTCACGGGCTTCACTTTTCAGCGAGGTAGCAGTCAGAGTAGAATAGACAGGTTTTTTTTGAAGGAGGGCTCGGCTTCACAGCCTCCGCGGCTGCAGGCGGTCGAGTTCTCCGATCACCTTTTGCTATCGATGGTCTTGAATGCCTTTGATACACCCCCTAGAGGAAGGGGCATCTGGAGGATGAATTCGGCTCTCCTTGAGGAGGAGTGGGTAAGACAATCTTTTGAGGATTTTTTTCAGGCACAGGTTTCCATTAAGGATTTTTGCAGCAGCAGGTCTGAGTGGTGGGAGCTGACCAAAATGAGAATTGCTGGGCTTTTCAGGGGCCTAGGAAAAAGAAAACAGCTTAATAAATACATTGCCTACCAGCGCTTGCGGAGGAAACTTGACATCCTTGTCTCGAATGGTGGAGATCAAGGGGCAATCTCTGAAGTCAAGCTTCTCCTCAGGAAGTGTCAGTATGACCGGCATGCTTCTCTGGTTCTGGAAAGGGATTATGGGAAATACCACTCACCCGATCCCTATCAGAATTGCAGACAGGCTGCAGCTCTCAAGACTGTCCTTGGTCTGAAGGATAGCACAGGTTCCCTGGTAAGATCTAAATCTGGGATCCTGGAGATTATTAGGTCCTTTTATGCTGACCTCCTGGGCAGAAAGGTTCTTGACCGGGCAAAGATGGAAAGTTTCCTGGATTCTACTCCAGGATTGGAAAATGGTGACCGTTCTATCACTAGCTTGACAGAGCCGGTCACTGCCAATGAGGTGGTAAGTGCGATTGATCACCTTGCCATCAAAAAGTCGCCCGGGTCAGATGGTCTGACAGCTGAATTTTATAAATGTTTTAAGACCACCCTGGCACCACATTTGGTGGAGGTCTTTAATTGCTGTCTTTCAGAGGGTTCCCTCCCTCCCTCCATGAGGCGCTCGGCTGTGATCCTTCTGTCAAAAGGAAAGGACTCTTCGATGATTGAGAACTGGCGCCCCATCAGCCTTCTCAATGTCGATAGAAAGATACTGGCAAAGATTTTGTTCTGGCGCTTGTCATCAGTAGCGGAGCAACTGCTTTCCCGTCATCAGCACTGCTCCATCCAAGGTAGAAGCACCTTCTCAGCGGTTTTAGCTGTCCGGGAGGCCTTGGAGCGATGCAGGGCTGCAGGCTGGGGAAAGTACTTGTTGGCGTTAGATCAGGCAAAGGCTTTTGATAGGGTCAATCATGAGTACCTATGGCTGCTTCTTGGTAAGTACGGCCTGCCAGGGCGGTTCATTAATTGGCTACAAACCCTGTATGAAGGGGCTGAGAGCTTCCCTCTTGTTAATGGTTGGGTTGGAAGGCCTTTCAGAGTTGGCTCTGGTGTGCGACAGGGATGCCCTCTGAGTCCCCTACTGTATGTGTTTGCAATCGATCCCTTTATAAGGAGGGTCGAGAGCAGCTTGTTATGTGGGGTTCCTCTGGGTGTGCCTGGTGAGCCTCCTCTGAAGGTCATTGCCTATGCTGATGATGTATCTGTGATCGTCTCTGGGACAAATGAGGCAGAGGAGGTGGCCTCTCTAATGGCACAGTATACAGAAGCGTCGGGCTCCAAGGTCAATCATGAGAAGAGTGAAGTTTTCTGGATGGGTGAGGAGGGTGAGGGTTTCGAACTTCCGGACGCCTTCCCAATGCCCCAGCAGGAAATTAAGATCCTTGGCATTAATTTCGGTCCTGGTGATTATGGCCAAAAAAACTGGGAGAGCAGGCTGGAAATTGCCAATGCCAAGGTTGCAGTCTGGAAGAGCTGGAAAATGTCTCTCAGGGAAAGGGTTGACCTTATCAAGACCTACCTGATCCCCATCTTTTTATACGTCAGCTTCGTCTGTGTTTTGCCAGTATCTCTCTACACCAGGGTCTACAGCGTGTTTTTCCAGATGTTATGGGGAAACCGCATGAACCTGGTGAAAAGAAATGTCACTTACCTATCCAGGCGGGAGGGTGGCCTAGGGATGGTCAACCCAGTAGTGTTTTTCTCTCTCTTGTTTCTGAAACATAATTTTGGAAGCATGTTGGCAGAGAGCCCGCCTGGCTGGGTGGGTATTTTCCAGTCCTGGTTTAAGCCCTTCCTGCGAGACTGAGGGAATGGTGGCCGGGTGAAAAGCCCTCGAGTTCCTCAGGCTCAGCTCCCGGCCTATGTTGCCCCGTGCTTGAAAATACTTCGGCAATGGCAATTGACGGCAGAGGACCTGAGATCTACTCCGAGGAAGCTTCTGGTGAGTCGGGTCCTGGGTCTGGCTTTTCATGAGCCATTGTCCCTCAGGGATTGCCCAGGCTCCATCATGAGGGAGGGTTTGAGGCTTATTAACTCCTCAAGAATTCCTTTGAAATACCGGGATATAGCCTGGCTCTCCTTCCAAGGAAAACTCTACCTTAGGGGGATCCGGAAGAGCCGCAGCCTGCCAGAGATAATTTGTCTCCGTGAGGAGTGTCAGGATGAGGTGGAGACTATGGACCACTTCCTGCTCCGGTGTCCCTTTAATGTAGATGTGTGTAAACAGGTGGGGTTGGCCCTCGGTGCCCCCTTCTTCTCCCAGCTTTCCTATGCTGAGTGGGTGTACGGGGCATTCAAGAACAGAGGGGATTTTTGTTTGGACACTTTATATATAGTTAGTCTAGTGATCCGCTATTTCACGTGGAATGCATGGTGCCAGCTCTGCA
>CM051236.1:509171043-509443543 GCA_027917425.1 Gastrophryne carolinensis | reverse complement strand
GGTCAGCTGTACTAAGGAAACACTCTTCAGAACCGATCTAGTAACCCCTCATATCTTGGTAATTACCTGTAGCTCATATAGTCTTCTAGCTTGACATAGCATTAATTGTACTGACAATATCATTTCATTTGAGGTGGTCTACGGTCCTGGAGAATGGACATACCATTGCAGTTTTTGAACCTACACATTGTATCCTTTTCCATATTCTGATTGTTGCCTGAATATCTATATGACTTATATACAATATACTTTTAATTGCAACAAAAACACTTGCATTAATCCATAATTCTCGTTCTATGGTTCATAGAAGTGACTTCTGGAGAGACACCTCAGGATTTGATTGCACCCTAACGTTCTATCATCTGTTCATACTTTGTGTGCCAATACCTACCCTTTTGGTTAATGTCTGGCTAAACATTATTACTGAGCCTTGGCTGGAATAAAGTCACACAGAACTTTTCTATACTAAATATAGTGTACAGTGTTTCTCTTGGTTGAATGTAAAGTCTTTGTACACATGAGCAGCTTCATTAGAAGTCATTCAGCCCCTGGCCGGCCCCAGACATCCTTGCTAAGGTCCCTCAGCCATGATGCCGGGCTATGGCATTAGAGGCTGGGGTTCCATGGCTTGTTGGTCCATTGGGGCTGGGTACAGAGGGCTTAGAGAGAGTCTAAGGGAGCAGGCATTGAATGAGGGTGTTAAAAGCAGAAGCCCAACTGGCCCCAAAGCAGTGCAGCCCACCTGGCATTGTCCCAGGTCTCCCTATGGTCAGTCCGCCCTGGTTGTGTTTTCCTTAGAAAAATATCCCGGCTACCTTCTGACTATTGCTGCTCTTCTCTGATAAGTAAAGCAGAAGTTTGCACTTTTTTTTTTTTCTGTATCTCAGAAGTTTCTAGGAAACACATCTTGTGCCTTTTTTGTCTGTAAAATTTGTACGTTTCCATTCTAAATTTCCATATGATGTATCACTTTTTGTTTGAGGCATTTATATTTTTAGTGTGTTGTTTTTTTTTTAGAATACATATATGACATAAGAGAACAAAAAATCCCCATCTGTTACACAATGCTGAGAACAACAAGACACGAAGGACCGATGAAGAAGTCTTCCAAAGCCAAAGCCGTGCTTTCGCTCAACCAGAATAAAGTAAAACACATTTGTTTGCTTCTTTCTTGTTACGGAACTGAGAAGTTTAAGGGTAAAATATGTTCAAGCCAATATTGGGATTTGGAAAGCTTCGGCAAGCTGCTGGTGCCCTCTGGTGTGCTCAATGTACCCTGAAACAGTTGGAGAGATCCAGGGCTGGCATTTGAGGCATGCGAGGTGTGCCATCGCATAGGGCGCCATGGTCAGAGAGGCCATGGTGCGCCCAACCTTTAGGTGCCCAAACCCACCTGCCAGCTTGATTGCTCCCACCTGCCCATTTTACTGGTTCGCCGTTCTCTCAGTTTACAGGTACTTTTGCGTGGACAATTGGAGCTGCTGGGGGTGCGCTGTTGGTTTGGTGAGAAGGAAGGGGTGCCCTTCCATTTTAAAGCAGGTGGCAGTCAAAAATGACTGTCGGTCCTCCCGCCCCAAACATCATGCCCGATAGTGGAGGAACTCCCTCACTTCTGCACTGCTTCCCCATTATCTGCCAGTTCACCACACCACATGGGTGGTCACTTGACAGGGCAGTAACTGCAAGCCGATGGCTAGGGGACGATTCTGTGAGTGGGTACCTATGCCTGGCTTGATGCTAAGTTATGAGCAGGTGGCTTCTGGTGGACCCCCTGTGGCTGTTGGCAAGTAGGAAGTGCAGAAATGTATTGGTATGTTGCCATTCTGTATTGTATGTTGCCATACTGTATAGTGGGGCACTTATGGGAAATCCCAGGGGGTTTTAACATTGCGGAGAATGTGATGTGACACCAGGGGCCCACTAACACTATGTTGCTCGGGGGCCCACAAAACCCTGAAGACGGCCCTGCACTATAGGATCAGCAGCATAGATCCTAAAGCATTAAGGTTCATGCTTTTAGCTTCAGTGGTGTTGATAGTGGTTATCAAGTTGACCATGATGGTGACGGCTTGATCAAGGCTGGAACATTAGAAATTGTTGTAAGCCAGCCAAGGTCAGCATAGCAATGGTGGTGGAAGAGGCGATGTACCAAGAGGTCAGCAACAAGCTGGGGTTTACCAACAAGTGCCTGGCCCAAAAACTAGAAAGCAGAAATTGTTGTCCATGGCAGTAAAATCTTTGTACTATGGGTAAGTGCCACAGCTGGACGCATGAATTGGCCATGCAGCTACTGAGACAATGGCCGATTTATTGGGTGTTTAGGTGCAATGAGCTGCCCACATTACAGAACTTCACTCCAGCCAAGAAAATCTTCATAAAAACAGGTCACGTAAACTACGTTTTGTTTTTTGAAGCACAGCTCCCATACCAACAAACAAACCTCTTTTATAATTCTTTTAGTAGCCAACTGACAGAAGCTGTTACATTTAGGGCAAACACAAAGCGCAATGCTCACACCTTATGTCAGCTGGCCTGATGAAGGGAGACAGATGCAAGCAATACTTGCTGATAAATTGGCTTCAAACTTCGTCGTGACAGACTGTGTGCGGCAGATGCCAGGGCGGCTGATAGAACACTGCGCGGAGATGTTACATGAGCCATACATGATCCTTTCTTCTCCGCAAGGATCTGATGGGGTTGACTAATTTTTCAAACTGAAATATTCATTTTGTTAAAGTAAAAGAGAACATTTCTAAAAAGAGGATTCCCAGGTGGTAAGAACACTTAATTGAGGTCAGTAAAAAAAGGGGGTCAAAGCTGGTGTAATGCTATTGCTCCCACTGCGGAGATCTGGCTTACAATACTAATTGGTCACAACATATATAAAGTTAAATACAATCATAGTAACATAGTAACATAGTATGTAAGGCTGAATAAACACTTTAGTCCATCCAGTTCAGCCTGTTTATCTCCTTCCAGTGGTCTAGTAGCCATAGCTGGTAATGTTATTACATGGAAGGAGGGCATCCAGGCCACTATAGATCTCCTTCCAGTGGTCTAGTAGCCATAGCTGGTAATGTTATTACATGGAAGGAGGGCATCCCGACCACTATAGATCTCCTTCCAGTGGTCTAGTAGCCATAGCTGGTAATGTCATTACATGCAAGGAGGGCATCCCGGCCACTATAGATCTCCCTCCAGTGGTCTAGTAGCCATAGCTGGTAATGTTATTACATGCAAGGAGGACATCCCGGCCACTATAGATCTCCTTCCAGTGGTCTAGTAGCCATAGCTGGTAATGTTATTACATGCAAGGAGGGCATCCCGGCCACTATAGATCTCCTCCCAGTGGTCTAGTAGCCATAGCTGGTAATGTTATTACATGCCAGGAGGGCATCCCGACCACTATAGATCTCCTTCCAGTGGTCTAGTAGCCATAGCTGGTAATGTTATTACATGCCAGGAGGGCATCCCGGCCACTATAGATCTCCTTCCAGTGGTCTAGTAGCCATAGCTGGTAATGTTATTACATGCCAGGAGGGCATCCCGACCACTATAGATCTCCTTCCAGTGGTCTAGTAGCCATAGCTGGAAATGTTATTACATGCCAGGAGGGCATCCCGACCACTATAGATCTCCTTCCAGTGGTCTAGTAGCCATAGCTGGCAATGTTATTACATGCAAGAGGGGCATCCCGGCCAATATAGATCTCCTTCCAGTGGTCTAGTAGCTATCGCTGGTAATGTTATTACATGTAAGGAGGGCATCCCGGCCACTATAGATCTCCTTCCAGTGGTCTAGTAGCCATAGCTGGAAATGTTATTACATGCAAGGAGGGCATCCCGGCCACTATAGATCTCCTTCCAGTGGTCTAGTAGCCATAGCTGGAAATGTTATTACATGCCAGGAGGGCATCCCGACCACTATAGATCTCCTTCCAGTGGTCTAGTAGCCATAGCTGGCAATGTTATTACATGCACGGAGGGCATCCCGGCCACTATAGATCTCCTTCCAGTGGTCTAGTAGCTATCGCTGGTAATGTTATTACATGTAAGGAGGGCATCCCAGCCACTATAGATCTCCTTCCAGTGGTCTAGTAGCCATAGCTGGTAATGTTATTACATGGAAGGAAGGCATCCCGGCCACTATAGATCTCCTTTCAGTGGTCTAGTAGCCATAGCTGGTAATGTTGTTACATGCAAGGAGGGCATCCCGGCCACTATAGATCTCCTTCCAGTGGTCTAGTAGCCATAGCTGGAAATGTTATTACATGGAAGGAAGGCATCCCGGCCACTATAGATCTCCTTCCAGTGGTCTAGTAGCCATAGCTGGTAATGTTATTACATGCAAGGAGGGCATCCCGGCCACTATAGATCTCCTTCCAGTGGTCTAGTAGCCATAGCTGGAAATGTTATTACATGGAAGGAAGGCATCCCGGCCACTATAGATCTCCTTCCAGTGGTCTAGTAGCCATAGCTGGAAATGTTATTACATGGAAGGAAGGCATCCCGGCCACTATAGATCTCCTTCCAGTGGTCTAGTAGCCATAGCTGGTAATGTTATTACATGCAAGGAGGGCATCCCGGCCACTATAGATCTCCTTCCAGTAGTCTAGTAGCCATAGCTGGAAATGTTATTACATGCCAGGAAGTCATCAAGGCCACTTTTGAATGTTTTTACTGAATCATTCATAACTACCTCCTCTGGCAGCGAGGTCCATAGTCTCACTGCTCTTAGAGAGAAGAATCCCCTCCTATGTCGTTTCTAGTTTGCATCCAAGCAGTGCACAACTACTGCTCCCTCCTGCAGTCTACAGTCTTTTTACCTGCTGCTGTTATGGGATTACATCACAAGGTTCCTGCTGTATTGAACATACATTTCAAGATTCCTGCTGTAAGAAGTTTTAATTGCAAGATTCTCTACTGAAATAAAGCTTTTGAAATGTATCTACGTGACTCATAAACAGCCGAGTAAGCTATCTGCCAAGCCTTATGGAGTAAGAGCACATCCGTCACGGACACACACAGGCAAGGTGAAGCTGTCTTCAGGATCCACATTACTGCTATCTGGTGAGTCAGAATAATTCATTCAGTTCATAATATACAGATGTGTCCACTTCTACCTTAACTTAGATTTGGATAAAGCCAAGTCAAAGTGGTACCCTGCATTCAAGGAGTTTATAGCTACACCATTAGGGCTCTTTGTTTTTGCATCATGGTCCAGCAGCTACATGTTACACCAGTGTGGCTTAGGTAAGTGTACAGCCACTTCCTGCTGGCGCACACTGCATTAGGTTAAGCTGGTTGATGGGCTGCTCCGGGTTGCTTCCGGGTTCGGCCATTTGTGATGCACTCTATATTTAGTATGTTGACTGTCAAACTACAAAGTCCCTACTACTACTTATGTTTAATATCACAAAACTTTGTTTTAACAAAAAATTCATGAGAAGCTTCAAAAATATGAAGGTGAGCCGCAACCCCTTTTCATTTTCCAAAATTGTATCACTTTTATGTTCATAGCTTATCATCATTGCCCCAAATTTATTTTGCCCTCCATCTCCTGGCCACCATGAAGGATTGAGACCAGTATTTGATAAATTACTTAGAAAGGCACAAAATTTAATTTGTCTTCATAAGGCCCGGCTTCATGTTTATTTATTGCTTTGCTTGTAGACATTATAAATAACTGTGTCATTTATGGTTATTTTCAAAGACTTTTTGCATTAAATCTCCTCCTGAAGAACAATAGCTCATTCCAGAATAGGACTTTGTTGTCAACCCATCATGTGAACATGTTCGGCGATGGTAGAGGGGGGGGGGGGTGCTTACGCCAACGCAGGGCAAAATGAATCCGCGTCCTGTTATTTAATATTTATTTATAATCTTAATTGGGGGAACAAAACATGGAGAAAACGAAAATTTAGAATTTTATTGTTTTTCTGGAATAACTCAATTTTTAATCCAGGTGCGACAATGCTTCTGTATACTGAGCATTTTCAGTCCCGAGGCCCATGGATAGATTATTTGTAGGCCACAGTGAAGCAGGCAAGGGTTTTTTGGAAAGTACATGATGATTCATAGACATCACAGATAGTAGCAACTTATTTCACAGCGTGTAGATCCTTTTGTTTGAGTTCTACCTGCAAATTCTACCTAGACAACTTAACATGCAACAGCCAAGCTGGTCAAGTTTGCAATGCAGGACCTTTCTTGGACTACTTGATCTGCAAAGGTCTACTTAGACCTCTTCAAACGCAAAAGACACATTGGCCCAGTTTGCAATCCACAAACTCTCTTGGACTAAATGCAACATTCCACTTGGGACAGCTTGATGCACAGACACAATGCTTGTCATTTTTTTCCTTCAATGCAGTAGCTTTCTTGGACTACCTTTTTGGCTAACTTGTCATGCAGAACCCAAGTTGGCCAATTTTGCAATGCAGTAACATACCCATATTACTTGATTAACAAAGCTTGAATTGCAGGAGCTTTATTGGACTACTCGATCTGCAAAAGCGCTCTTGGACTTCTTGATCTGCAAAGCCTACTTGGAGCACTTTACATGCAAAAGCCAAGCTGGCCAAATTTGCAGATAGGGGCATTCTTGGACTATTTGATCTGCAAGAGAATATTTGGACTACTTGGCATGCAGAAGCCAAGCTGGCCAAGTTTACAGAGCAGGAGCTTTCTTAGACTACTAGACCTAAAGAAGCCATCTAGACTAGTTTTCAGTGCGTAAACATTCTTGGAATACTCTATCTGCAAAATCCTACTTGAACTACTTGACACAAAAGCAGCCAAGATGACCAAGTTTGCAATGCAGGCATTTTCTTGGAATAATTGATCTGCAAATGCCTATATGGCCCACTTGATCTGCAAACGCCAAGCTGTCCAAGTTTTCAATGCAGGAACAATCTTGAAAAATAATATTTGGACAGCTTGAGAAAAGCAAATCTGGCTAAGGAGCCTTTTTGGTCTACTTGATCTGTCAATGGCTACTTAGACTTCCAAGCTGGCCAAATTTGCAGATAGGGGCTTTCTTGGGCTACTTGATCTGCAAGAGAAAATTTGGACTACTTGGCATGCAGAAGCCAAGCTGGTCAAGTTTACAGAGCAGGAGCTTTGTTAGACTACGAAAGAAGCCATCTAGTCTAGTTTGCAGTGCATAAACTTTCTTGAAGTTTGCAATACAGGAGCTTCCTTGGACCACTTGCACTGATTTGCAAACTTGGACTTCTTGACATGGGAAAGCCAAGCTGGCCACGTTTGCGATGCAGGAGCTTTCTTGAATTACTTAATCTGCAAAACCTTTCTTGGACTACTTGATCTGCACTGCATTTCTTACTACTTGATCTGCAAAAGTCTACTTGGACTACTTTACATGCAAAAGCCAAGGTGACCAAGTTTGCAATGCAGGAGCTTTCTTGGACTACTTGATTTGCAAAACCTCTCTTTAACTACTTGATCTGCATAAGCCTACTTGGACTTGTACTTGGACTTGGCATGCGAAAACTAATTTAGGAGCTTTCTAGGAACACTTGAGAGAGTATATTTGGACTTCTTGGCATGAAAAAGCCAAGCTGATCAAGTGTGCAATGCCGGGGCTTTTCTGGACTGCTAGATCTTCAGTAGCTCTCTAGTCTAGTTCGCAGTGTGGGAACTTTCTTGAACTTCTTGATCTGCAAAAGCATACTTGGACTTCTTGACAGGCATAAACCAAGATTGCCACTTAGGAGCTTTCTAGGAATACTTGATCAGAGAGTGTATTTGGACTTCTTGGCTACTTGATCTGCATGGCCTTTCTCAGACTACTTGATCTGCAAAAGTCCACTTGGACTACTTTACATACAAAAGCCACGCTGGCCAAGTTTGCAAAGCAGGGCCTTTCTTGGACTACTAGAGATTCAGTAGCCCTCTACTCTAGTTCGTAGTGTGGGAACTTTCTCAGACTTCTTGATCTGCAAAAGCATATTTCGTTTAGTTGACCAGCCAAAGCCAAGCTGGCCAAGTTTGCACTGCAGAAGCTTTTCTGTCCAGCCTTCAGCATGAAACTTGCAGCTGTGGTAATTCTCTTGCGAACTGCAAAAAAGTCAAGAGTTTTAAAAGTCTTTCCCTGATGCCACCAAATACCCCACTGACCAGCATTACAACACCCATTATAACTTACATTACATGGCATCAAAGGTCTTGAAGGCCCCCATAAACATGTTACAGAAACATAAAACATTCATTTTTACGCTATTCTTATAAAAAACGATTCTCAGCATTATGTTTGCAAGCGCTGCAATTTCATAGCATTCTTTCACAAGTTCCTAGAAGAAATTAATTTGACCCTACGGCATTGAAGCCTACATAGGTTGAAAGAAAATGGAAAGGAATTCTTGCCCTCTTCTTGCCAGTAGGCGAATCCTCAGTTGCCATAGAGAAAATGATTTCCTTTATCTCATACTCGTTACACGCGTCCATCTGGATTGACCATCTCATTTCGTAATTGCTGTAAAAATCTCAGGAAACCTTTCGAGACCTGTACTAAAAAGAGCCCGCTCATTAGAAGAGCCATCCGCACATAACAGAGACTTCCTGTGATTTTCATCTGGGTCGATGACAAAAAAAATCTATTTATTGAACCATTTCAATATTTTTACCCGTAGCTCAAGAAGAGGTGGCACTCCGAGGCACAATAGAAGCAGCAGGATTAATTTGGCCGCGCACAATACATGGGATTTGATCTACGGAGAGCTCTGATCGCAGCTAAGGGTTTTTTTCTCATTAAAAAAGAAAATGTTATATATTTCACTAGGTAACGGCAAGCTGCAGAAGATTATACAACGATGTTGGAAGGGCATTGTAAAGTGGCAACACATTAAAAGTTTTGATTTAACAAAAAGAGCAGGGCTTCTAACCATGGTAGGACACTAGCTCCTACTGTTTGGTATATTTTTGGTACACCAAAATGAACACTCCTGAAAAAGTACTTGGCAAAAGTAATGTACACTGGACTTTTGCACACCTGGAGGTGAGGGGTCCAGGTAACCAAGGGATGATATTGGTAGGCCCATTCTGCCACCCATATAATTTTTAGTGGTATGGGGTACCTGCAACAGGTAAAAACAACAGTAAAACAACCCGTCCCCTTGGTTCACCGATAAACTCTAGAAGTATTTCCTTAGCGCCATCTTGCATTACAGACATGCATGCAAAGCCATATTGGTTGAAGATTAATGCAAGCCCCTGGTCGTCCGAGATAAACATTAACTTTCTTGAAGACCTTCTCTCGAGTGGTTATCCACCACACACTCACTTCACCTATACCCCACTCACCAAAGTCTAAACCACCGCATCTAAAGACCCCTACTCTCATTTTCTTTCTTATTGAACTATGCTCTGCTTTCAATACAGTCAAGCACTTTGCTCAACAACTCATGGCTCTCCTTTTACCTCTCAGATCGCACTTTTTGTATACCACTGCAACATCGTCTCCTTTCCCTTTTTCTGTGTGGGTACATCAATGTTTCATGCTTAGATTTCCTCCTTTCATCCCATAGTCAAAAGTTACTCCAACTCAAGTTATGGATCTGTAATATCTCTACCTGAATCCAAAGTGGCACCATTTCTCCATGCTCCTTATAGCTACCATGCTGTTACACCCAAGAGATATCCCATCTCTCCCCTCCTTCCAGGTTCGCCTCATACAAGGTCGTCGCTGCTAGTGCTCTATCCTAAACTCAGCCTGGCAAGAAGACCACCACTGGTTTGATCGACCAGGAAAATATTAAAACAGAAGTCACCTAGTGAATGGGGAATCACAATACAAAGTAATAAGGTGGCAGCTGTGGCCCAACCAGACCTTTCCGCAGAATCAGAATAAATGTATTTGTCAAGTAATCATTTCAATGTACAGAGGAGACGATCTTTACAGAGTCTTTCCATCCCAAAGCGTGATGCACACATCACATTGCACTGTAAGTTGTCTGCATTCCAATAAAACGCTCATGACTACTTTAAAAAGTGGCAGCTGATCACAATAAAACAATTAAGATAAATGAAATGCTATTTAGTTTAAATGATGTAACACAATGGACACAGCAGGAGGGAGAGATAGCCCATGCCAATGTTTTACCTTACATCCCAGTATATTGTTGGCCCAGTATATTGTTGGCCACTATATAAAGAAATCATCTGGGTTTTAGGCTACTGGGTTATAGGAAGGGAATAAAAACCACAGACAGTGAATACAAGTTTAGAGCAATTGTCTGCAAACTAGTCACCCCACGAATCACGTGGAGTTGAGTTTTGGGAGCCCACCCCACTGCATTCGTGTCTCGGCTGCTTTTAGGTTCTTGGTGTCTGTATTCCCCCACCAGGCTGTGCACGGGTTTATTGGTATAGAGTGCCACCAGTGTATTTCTGTTGTTTCCATTGTCGTTTTTGGCCTTATTGTCTGTGGGAAAACAAAACTGTTCTGAAACAGACTGGTTTTGCTGGCCGGGATTCTGAAGTGACATTGTGAAGAAAATAATTAGACAGTGGGGTCACCCATTATTCAATCGTCCCCGAGATTTTTATTGTGGTACCTTACAGGTCTTTGATTACTGGAACACTAACCTGACACTCTATAGTCAGCAAGCTGGAACCACTGGATATTCCAAAAAGCATCTGTGACTGGATATTCTGTTTTTAATTGGACGGTTACATCAAGTTAAACTTGGTTTATATGCATAAGTATGGAGGGCCACCACCACCGAAAGTGGACCTTCACCCTAAATAAGAGCCTATCTTATATGTTTCCCTGTACATGCAGATTGCTCACATTAAAAATCATCCTACCTGCATCTACTGCATGTTATGAGCCTATAAACATCCAAGATGGCGGCTTATGGAGCACCAGGCAGCCTGCAAACAGGAAGCGTCTTCTGACTGTGTCGCTCTGCATTCTGGGATTGCTGTCCTTTCCTTGACCCCAGCTCTGCTCTGTCTGTGCAAAGCACAGCTATACCCCATCCCCCTGTACTTAATCTTGCTCTCCTCTCCTTAGTATGTGTGATGCTTCTGAGTTAAGATGGCCGTGCCTGTATCCTAGAGTCCTGAAGGGAAAGAATTATAATATATAAGTGACTAAAAACGTAAAATATATTAATGTTAGATGCTGGGGAATTGTTTATTTAAGGGTTTGGGCTTTTCATTAAATGATGCTGAAGATCCATACTTACAGTGTCAGGTATAGGGTTCTTCCACAGCTTGAGTTTCCCCTGCTATATGCCGCTTTACCAGCAGATGGCTCTGTCCTGCAGAGGTGTTGTTAATCAGCCAGCACTTGTGGGACTTCCTGCTCTATATAGGCTGATCCACCCATTCAGCTAGTGGATCAGCATTAAATCTGTCTTATGAACTGTCTACCTGGACTCTCCAAGTCTTTGGACTTCTGAATCTGAACCTGTATCTTGTATGTATGCACTCTGACTCCACATGTAATATATGTTCAGCAGCCTGTTTGATGTGTGTGTTGTTCACTGGTTTTCACAATTAAACACAGTTTGCTGCATACTTATAGTCTCTCTGTCTCGCAGTTCTCGAATTTCTGGTCTCTTTTTAATAGAGGGTTTCTCCATTGAGAAATCCATGACATACAGACTTTTTTTTATTCATCATCCAAATCTTACTACTTTAGTAGTTAATTATTCGCGGTTGTGGCTTAGCCTGTTTTAGATAACTGAAGGTCGGCGTGCAGTTGCAGGCTGTTGCTTCGAATCATGGAAACAGTCTGATCTACTCTCTAGCTCGGAGAGCTCCGTCACTTATCCCGTCATAAGAACTTTTTTTTTCAACTCCTATAAACCGAATATAACGTAAGCTCTTTATGTGATAGGAAATGACCAGATTGAGGAGTTCGGAATTAGGCGGCCAGCCCTGCATTCCATATAATAACACCCTCTACTTTTGAAGGAAGCTTTTGTGAGACAGCGACCACTTCTTTATTGTCTCCCTCCTACATCTTTCTATTACTGGGGAGAAGATGAACTTCTCCTGGGAGACAAAAGAGCTTCATAATTGATCCTCCTTGAGTGTTCTACAGAGGTCTATGGCGGCAGGGATGTTTCCACTTTGCCATTGTTATGCTCGTATATCTTGATCTATTTCTTCGCAATCCTTTTTCTACAGATGTGTCTACTCGGAAAAGCAACTCACTCAAATCTCACAACATATCTAGCCATGAGAAAAGCTAAAGAAGGACGCATCTGAATCATAATACTGTGATTAAATCTTTAACATTCTCAATTTAAATGACAATAAGCCTTTGTCCTCCTAAAGCAGGGATACACAACCTGCGTCCGACACTGATGTTATATGAATCCCCCAACAACCCAAGTGAGTTTGAGAGCTGCGCTTCTGCAGTCCAATGGCTGACCACTAGAGGGTAGTGTTAATTCCTAAAGCAGAAAGTGAGATACAGATTATCTTCTCAGTAGAGGTGGGTGACACACTTGTGGTACTGATGTGTTGTTTGCATTTGGGTTGTCTGGACATGTCTATGTAGAAAGACTCTTCCCAGCTCACCTTTGCTTTAATTTTCTTATCTTACCTGTGCTCCCTTAACCTCTGTATTCCTTTGCCTACTTCTGCTCACCTTTTCCCTTCTTGCCACATTGTTCCACCTTACCTTGCCTTATTTCAACTCACCTCTACATATCTGTACCCATCTCTATCCACCTCACTGATGCCCATCACTTCTTTACCGTCTGTCCTTTGCCCACCTCACTTCTGCCCATCTCTTCTCTTCCTATCTCACCTCTGCCCACCTCACCTCTGCCCATCACTTCTCTTCCTGTCTCACCTTTGCCAACCTCACCTCTGTCCATTACTTCTCTTCCCGTCTCACATTTGCCCATCTCACCTATGTCTATCCCTTCTCTTCTCTTCTTATCTCACCTTTGCCCACCTCACCTCTGCCTATCACTTCACTACCTGTCTTACATTTGCCCACCTCACCTCTGCCCATCACTTCACTTGCAGCAGAGTCAAATCTAGATAGACAATTATGGTGTTACAGCAACTGGCATTACTAGAACATGAGTTCTGTAAGAGAAGGTCACCTCACATGGTGGATAACAACGATGGGCACCGATGGGCTCTTTGTGAACACTAGTGGGCTGAATATGCTAGTTGTTGGAGATGTCTCAATTAAAAACCATCTGCAGGGACTAGCACCACTGACTATATTGTCAGCGTGCTTATTGTTCCAATCACCCCCACTGCCAAGGCTCACCCACTTATCCTGCTGCCTGTTGGTGACTTGTGCTACATTTGACCTCATCCTGTGCCAAGCCATGTTGCTGTTCCGAGCAATTTCTGACCAGAGCCAAAGTGCTGCCCTGTGACATCCCTCACCACTCCCTGTTCCAAGCCATGATCCAAGCCCTGTAGCTCAGTGGTCCCCAACCCTGTCCTCAAGGCCCACCAACAGGCCAGGTTTTGCAGATCTCCACAAAGATGCACAGGTGGAGTAATTAATGCAGCTGCAGAGCAATAGAGCTGGCTATTTGGAGATCCAAAAAACATGACATGTTGGTGGGCCTTGAGGACAGGGTTGAGGACCACTGCTGTAGCTGACCCGTGGCACTTCTGAACATGTCCTGTGCTAAGCCTGACCCAAGCCATGTCTGACCACATCCGGATCCAAACCCTCTTATCGACCTGTGACTTTCCTGACCATGCCCTGTTTCAAGCCAAATTGTCGACTCATGTGCCAAGCCCTGTAGCTGACTCATGCCACCTCTGATCATGTCTAGAGACAAGCTTTGTTGCCGATCCAAGCCACCATGATCCAAGCCCTGTAGATGACCCATGGCACGTCTGACCATGTCCTGTGCCAAGCCCTGCTTCTGACCCAAGCCATGTCTGACCACATCCAGATCCAAACCCTCTTATTGACCTGTGACTTTCCTGACCATGTTCTGTTTCAAGCCAAATTGTCGACTCATGTGCCAAGCCCTATTGTTGACCCATGCCACCTCTGACCATGTTCAGAGCCAAGCCATGTTGCCAATCCAAGCCACATCTGACTGTGTCATACCAAGCCCTGTTGCTGATCCGTATCACATCTGGCCATGTCCTGCTCTAAGACGTTGCCAACTCATGCAATATCTGACCGTATCTTATGAAATACCCTCTTGTGGACTGAACACGTGTAGTGCCAAGTCTTTTTCTCAGTCTCGCCTTGTCTTCTCCAATTCCCGTTGACTGTGTCCTAGGTTAAACCTCCATTTACCATTGCTGGGTTTCCTGGTCTCCCATCACCAAAGCCTGGGATGCAGATCTTGAGCAGCTCAACTGACACATCTCCAGCCACTGTAACTTCTAATATTTAATTCTCTACATTTTGGCTTTATGTAATTGAAGTAAAATCTTTTTTTTAACTTCACTGTAAGAAAAACATCACGTTGGATGCACTAACTCTGTAAAAAGACATCTGTTATTGTTTAAGAGAAAGCGTTTGAATGTGCCGGTGAATTGGGTTGAGCTAAGCTGGTAATTAGACTCACAGTAAAAGGATTTTGTCTTTGCAGCAGTTTCCCTCCGTAATCCCCGCTCTTACAGGCAAAATAACAATTGCTGCTATACTGCTTGTGCTGTATGGGGACAGATTAACTCTATAGATATGCAGCAAGGTAATACAATTTCCCTGTCCTCCTCTCTCACCTTATTTCTGAATAATGAAGAGAAGAAATACTGGAACTTAGGAAGTTCTATAGTTCTATAGAGAAAACTTGCCTTGAGCTACGTGCCTTTTATTTAAGTAAGTTGTATTTATAAGATTACTTAAATTATTTATACTAGAATTTCGAGTGTAAGGCAGTAGCATTCCAGGTGCTCAAAGATTAAAGTCATTGTCCAGGCACTGCTGTTGACCTAATAGCCAAGTAGTCCTACATGTCCTGATGTTCCCAGATTTTTTTTCTTTTTGCAATGTAAAGAAAACTTGCTTTATGTTTTTTGTTGATTTCAACATTTTCCAACTGGTGGGCATGTCCTCTCTCTGGGAGTATTGTTTGTATTAGCATGAGGCTTTCCTTTTCCTGAGCGCAGAAAGGGAGGGGGAGAGCTCAGGAGCAAAAATTCTCTATAACAATTTTGCAATGAAGATGAAGATAAAACTTACTTTATGTTTTTTGTTGAGCCAGACAAGCAGCTAAAGCAGGTTAAGGATCTTTAAAGTCATTGTCCAGACAAGGATAAAATCTTACCATGCAGGTCCCCTGCCTGTAGCACTGCTGACCTTGGTGTTTTCTTTCATTTACAGCCAGAGGATCACTCTTTTCCAGGCTCCATTTGGCAACCTGCCGCCCTCTCTCTGGATATTGTCCATCAATTGATGGACAATATCAACATTTTCCAACTGTGTCCTATCTCTGTGAGTACTGCTTGTATTAGCATGATGCTTTCCTTATGCGTGCAGAAAGGGAGGGGGAGAGCTCAGGGGAATGACATGTAGAGTAAAAGGAGGGATTGGAGGAGGGAGGCATACATTCTGAATAGAGGGGCAGTCCTTAGCCGGTGGATGATCACCTCAATTGATGGACAATGCCCAGAGGGAGGACGACGGGTTGCCAAATGGAGCCTGGAAAAGAGTGATCCTCTGGCTGAAAATGAAAAAAAAACACCAAGGTCAGCAGGGGACCTGCATGGTAAGATTTTATCCCTGTCTGCACAATGACTTAAAAGATCCTTAAAGTGGACCAAAACCCATGGCAATCGGCCCGGGAATCTAGATTCCAGGGCCGATCGATTCCCTCCCCCTGGGACATTCAAAATTGGGATGCCCTGCTGTGTGAAACCACCAGGTTGCCCATACACTTACCTCCTTTCCCGGTCCAGCTGCGCGAGCCGCAGTAGCATCCATGCTGGCATTTGAGGGTAAAGGGTAGCGGGGAATGCGGCTGGCGGAGGCTTAGACGCTGTGTAATCAGCGGCTCCGAGCGCGCTGATTGGACAAGCGGCCGCGCATGTGCCATAGGACCAGGAAGAGGTGAGTTGGTTTCAGCGACCTGAGAAGTTTTCACACAGGGGGGCAACCCGATCGGGCAAGGACCAAAACCCAGGATAGTCAAAATCCTTGATTTTGGTCCATTTTAACCAGCTTCAGCTGCTTGTATGGCTCAGCTGACACTTTACCAAACAGTTAACATGTTTATAGGGATGCTGAGAAACTCAATGTCATGCGTCATGACCAGATGGGGGGTTTAAATCTGAGTGCTTGTGCAAGTCTCATTGTGGCCCGGGCTCCTTCTTGTAGTTTGCCCTGTTGTGCTTGCCATCTGCATCTCCAGCCTTGCCAATAGTAAAAAAATAATTTTTCCCAACCCCTTCTCTTACTTGAACTGGTGTTCTACAGAGAGGACAGATCTGTGCTATAAATTGGGATGGGAGTTAAAAATGTGATGCATTATCTCTCCCTCCTGCTATGACTATAGCAAACAAGATGAGGCATTCTGAAAAGCCTGTCAGCTCCGAGGTGAGAGCTACATTGTGTTTCATTGTTATAGCTGGGCTGCAGCTGATGTATCCTAATTGTTTCTGCGATACATTGTAAAGTAATCATGGGCCAGATCACAGATAGCTCACAGCTGGGCACCCACCTGGCTGCAGCTATAGCTGTGTGTGGCCGCAGCCCACACATGCTGGGTTAGATCGGTGGATATGTACCTTTTACTGGGGATCTGTGGCATTTCACACAGTGGGAAATCCCCAATCGTGATGCCCCAAGAAGAAGGAATTTGTCCACTTTAAAGAGTTTAACAACCTAAACTCAGAGTTAGTCATAACTAAACCTTTGTAATATTGTGATTAGTGTTGAGCTAACCCGAACCCCAAAGTTCCCAAACCCAAACATGGGTTAGAGTTTGTCTTTCGGCTTGAACATGGAAAAGCTGGTTGATGGGCTTATGCACAGCCCACCGTCCCAGCTTACATATGCAGTGTGTGCAGCAGGAAGCAGCTGTAACTCACTTGAGCCCCACGATCTGGTCCCTGGTCTGCAGTCGGCATTCTGGCTGTCAAATAGGCAATGGGCATTGCTAAAGAAAGATGGCCACCGCTCCCATTAGTAAGGACACTGGCAGCTGGCACTAGAAGTGCTGGCTCTAGGAGTGTCCTCATGTACTGATGTACTCATGGGAGCAGCGGGCATCTTTCTGTGTCCCCAGCCCTAGCCCATTTGACAACCAGAATGCTGACCACTGACCAGGGCCCGGATCGCGAGGCTCAGGTAAGTTACAGCCAATTCCTGTTGCACACTCTGTGCCCCCCTCCCACATCCACCATTACATTTTTTTAAAAAACCCTCAATTCTTACTCTGGGCACCTCCTCCATCCAGGTAGGGGAGGAGTGGTAGGGGGCATAAGTGTTCCCCCGAGGCAGAATTGCCACACATATTCTGGGTCCCCATTAATCTCAAAGGGGACCGAGTTCGGCTTCAGATTCCCCAACCAAACTTTTGTTCAAAGTTTGGCCGAACTTGCCGAAACCGAACCTTTGGGGGGGTTCCGCCAACACTACTCATGATCAGACATCTGCTGGACACTAACTGCTTATGACTGTTTGTCCCTTATTCTAGGGTGGGGCGTACACCTACAGCAGATTAAAGAGGAACATCAGAGGCCCTGAAGTCTAAAAGACTCTAGAGCCATCCAAGTTCCACTCCTCTGTATAAAAAAACCCCAGAAGACCCGTTTCACTCACCTTGTCCCAGAGCCCTGGCTCACCTTTAGCCGTGTGCATACCGGCACCCGGCCTCTTTGAATGAGTGGTGAGCGGGGGATGCGTCCCTTCTGCGCCTCTCAGCTGCTTAGCAGTTCAGGCGGCTTAGCCATCAGCGGAGCAGAAGGGAGCGGAGTTAAAGCAAGCACATTGATTGGTTGCACTGGCCGCTCGGCCGATTAGCGCGCTCGTTCTCGGCCGAGTCTGTGTCGTGGGACCGACATTAAGGTGAGTGACCTAGGGGCATAAACACAGAGAGGCATCCCAATTTGGGATTCCCCCACTGATAGGAACAACACCCTAAAAAGTGAAAATTGGGTGTGTTGTTCCTCTTAAATGCATCCTTTTACAGTACTCATCACAAGAACACTGTTTGTTTTGCTTTAGCCGTGTTTTATTCTTGATATTCTAACACTAAACCGTTAAATCATCTCTTTGATGTGTTATAAACCTCTGAACAAATACCCACCATAAATACTTTTTAAAAAAAGTCCCTTGAGTCAAGGTAAGTATTTATTGCTTTTTTTATTTTTGCTTGGACTGTCCCTTTACATTCTGCTTTCTGTGCACGGCCAGTCAAGAAGAATAAAATAAAATGGAATTCCTAAAGGAGGGTTTAAAAGTTTTATCCTCTTTGGATGCTGGACTGATGGGCAGAGAGTCCACTAAGCCGGACAAAGCGGCTAAAGCTGGATAAGAATCTTTAAGCACATGGGACGCTCCGGCACCGCTCATGCTCGATGCCCTCCATCCCGCTGCAGCCCTTAGAAGTTATTTCTGCTCTTTATTATTCAGAAGTAAAGCAGCAGAGAGCGGAAACTTATCGGATTTCTTCTTCCGCCGCCGACGCTCGCCATTTATAAAAGAAGTAAATACTATTACTTGATGGAATGTTGACTTGTCTGTTTGGAGACCAATTACAGGCTGGGTTCACATTTCCACATGGGAAACTAAAAAGGATGAAGGTGAGTTAAGCCTTTAATTAGAGCTATGTCTGGTTTTGGGAAGCCGCCAGGAAATCGCCTGTGCGCAGTCAGAGCGCAGACAGTTGTTAGTGCGCTGACAGCATAGGAACAGCCTGTACGGTATTTCATCTGTAGATAAAAGTATAAAAGAGGGGTGATGGGGAGGAGAGCCCGACCATATATACAAACAGAAAGTCAGAGAAACTACAAAGCTCAGCAACCTCTGCAAGCTGCCTAAGCTATAAAGAGCTGGACTATTTTATTGTGCTATTGAGTATGGAAATATATGTTTGTCTTTATCCCTTTAAGTGCATAACAACCGAAACCTAGAGCTATTCATAATAAAACTGTACATTACAAGGGACAAAAAAAAAAGCCAAAAAAATCAAGTGTCATCAGAGCAGGGCTCTCAATCAGACTTGTTAGACACATACTGCCTATGATTAGACTTCTGTAAGACACTTACTGCCTATGATTGGACTTCTGTAAGACAATTACTGCCTATGATTGGACGTCTGTTAGACACATACTGCCTATGATTAGACTTCTGTAAGACACTTACTGCCTATGATTGGACTTCTGTAAGACACTTACTGCCTATGATTGGACTTCTGTAAGACACTGCCTATGATTGTGCATCTGTTAGACACTTATTGCCCATGACTGGACTTCTGTAAGGCACTTACTGCATATAATTGGACTTCTGTTAGGCACTTACTGTCTATGATTGGACTTCTGTTAGACACTTACTTCCAATGGGTCGACTTCTATTGAACACTTACTGCCCATGGTTGGACTTCTATTAGACATTTACAGCCTATGTTTGGACTTCTGTAAGACACTTACTGCCTATGATTGGACTTCTGTAAGACACTTACTGCCTATGATTGGACTTCTGTAAGACACTTACTGCCTATGATTGGACTTCTGTAAGACACTTACTGCCTATGATTGGACTTCTGTAAGACACTTACTGTCTATGATTGGACGTCTGTTAGACTCTTACTGCTTATGATTGGACTTCTATTGAACACTTACTGCCTATGGTTGGACTTCTATTAGATATTTACAGCCTATGTTTGGACTTCTGTTGGACTCTTACTGCTTATGATTGGACTTCTGTTAGACACTTATTGCCCATGATTGGACTTCTGTTACACATTTACAGCCTATTATTGGGCTTCTGTTAGCCACTTACTGCTTTTAATAGGACTTCTGTAAGACACTTACTGCCTATGATTGGACCTCTGTTGGACACTTACTGCCTATGATAGGGCTTCTGTTAGGCACTTACTGCCTATGATTGGACTTCCGAGGGACACTTACTGCCTATGATTGGACTTCTGTTGGACACTTCCTGCCTATGATAGGGCTTCTGTTAGGCACTTACTGCCTATGATTGGACTTCCGAGGGACACTTACTGCCTATGATTGGACTTCTGTTGGACACTTCCTGCCTATGATAGGGCTTCTGTTAGGCACTTACTGCCTATGATTGGACTTCCGAGGGACACTTACTGCCTATGATTGGACTTCCGAGGAACACTTACTGCCTATGATAGGACTTCTGTTAGACAATTACTGCCTGTGATTGGACTTCTGTTGGACACTTACTGCCTATGATAGGACATCTGTTAGACACTAACTGCCTATAATTGGACTTCTGTTGGACACTTACTTCCTATGATTGGACTTCTGTTAGGCACTTACTGTCTACGATTGGACTTCTGTTAGGCACTTAATGTGTATGATTGGACTTCTGTTAGACACTTACTTCCTATGATTGGACTTCTGTTAGGCACTTACTGTCTGTGATTGGACTTCTGTTAGACACTTACTGCCTATGATTGGACTTCTGTTAGGCACTTACTGTCTGTGATTGGACTTCTGTTAGACACTTACTTCCTATGATTGGACTTCTGTTAGGCACTTACTGTCTGTGATTGGACTTCTGTTAGACACTTACTTCCTATGATTGGACTTCTGTTAGACACTTACTGTCTGTGATTGGACTTCTGTTAGACACTTACTTCCTATGATTGTGCATCTGTTAGACACTTACTGTCTATGATGGGACTTCTGTTAGACACTTACTGCCTATGATTGGAGTTCTGTTAGACACTTACTGCATATGATAGGACGTCTGTTAATCACTTACTGTCTATGATTGGACTGTAAGACACTTATTGCCTACGATTGGACTTCTGCTGTATTCTTATTGCCCATGTTTGGACTTCTGTTGGACAATTACTGCCTATAATTGACATCTGTTGGCCACTTACTGCCTATGATTGGACTTCTGTTAGACACTTGCTGCCTATGATTAGATTTCTGTTAGACACTGCCTATGATTGGACTTCTGTTAGACACTTATAGCCTATGGTTGGACTTCTGTTAGACATTTATTGATCTGTTGGACACTTATTGCCTATGATTGTACCTCTGTTAGACACTTATTGCCTATGATTCGGCAAATAAGCTTAGCACATTGAAGACATCATTTGGGCACACAACAATGGAAACTTTAAAAAATGACATTCGAAGATGAATTTACCCTTCAAGCTTTCCCTAACCTAAACTTTATTTATTATTAGTTATTCAAAGCAAAACAGGGGGAGCAGCTTCACAAGGCCAGGAGTTCCAGCTCTGCCCAAGTCTTATTAGATCTCTAGACTTCTCTGGTCTGCCGTTGATCCATACAAGCTACACCACAGTCCCCAAATTTTTTCAAATCTTGGTAGAGAGTGTGGAAGAATTGCTATAATTTTTTCCATTAAAAACTGGTACGAACTGGACAATCACTTTAAAGAGGAACATCGGATGGTCTGGAATCTAAAAGACTCCAGGGCACTCCAAGTTCCACTGCTTTGGCGCATCCCTCGCTGCGTCTCTGCGCCGCAGCCGCATCCTGGCTCACCTCTAGCTGTGCACGCCCCCAGGCAAGCAGTGGCTAGGAGGTGAGCGGGGGATGCGGCCGGAGGCGCACTTTGCTCCCTTTGGGTGCTGTTCAGCTCCTTAGATGTCCAGGCAGCTTAGCCGTCAGCGGAGCCGAGTGAGAGCGAGCGCGCTGATTATTTGAGCAGACCACTCAGCCAATCACCGTGCTTAGTCTCTCCAGCGGACCCCCCCCCACTGAGAGGAACAATACCCCGAAATTGAAAATCGGTTGTGTAGTTGCTCTTTTTGCGCTGCTTTAGCTTTATTTTATTCTTGTTGTTCTCTAAAGTCACTTTCACTAAACCTTCTGGTAAACGTTACATCTTCGTTCATCTCACAATCTCTTTGAACTTATTTTTTGCTTATAAATAAACCTCTAAAACAAATATCCACCTTGAATAAATAAATAAAAAAGTTCCTTGAGTATATTCTCAAAGCTTCTGTATTTTTTGGCAGTTGTTCGCAGGATCACCAACATAATATAGGACTTTGCTATACCGCCATGGAGAACATTAAGGAAAAACAATGGGACCAGTGATGACACAGTTCATTTTAATCACACATTTGACACTGCTCTTGATTACATTTTTTTATATCAGATAGAAAAATAATATAAATGTATAAATATGTTATTATACTTTGTATTGTAACTTTACAAAAAAAAAAGTATAAATCATTATGGCCAGGCCAAAGCAGGGGCGGACTGGCTATAGACAGACCAGGGACAATGGTGGGCCACACTGCGGGGCCAGTTGGGTTGCTGCTTTAAACACCCACATTCAATCCATGCCCCTTTAGCCGCCCACTGTGCCCACAAGCCAAGGAACCCCTGGACCCCAATGCTATAGCCCCTGCATCTTGGTTGGGGGCAACAGCAGGGCTGTTTTTTGGCCCCATTCCACCACTGCGCCATGGCAATTAAAAAAAAATGGAATTCCACATGCAAGCCCCTTATCCGAACAACTATTCATCAACATTAAAAGCATGAGAACCTGTTTTTTATCCCTTTAGGAGGGACGTTACTTGGATAAAAAATAAAATTTAGGATCTATCGCAAACAGGTTCCTAACAAACTTATATGACAAAAAAATAGAAACTCTGCTACAGGGGCGACAAAGCTTCGAGAGCCATATATTGGGATGGGAGGTAAAACCTCGGAATGGGCTGAATGAGTGAATGTGAAAAAGAGAGTAAGGAGGGATAGGAGGAAAATTGAGAAAGATGGGGAAATGTGGGAATGTGAAAAAATGGGGGAATTAAAAAAAACTGAAATAATGAGGGAATGTCAAAAAGAGAGAAATGGAAAGGGACCGAAACGCGTAGACATTTCTGGATTTTAGTGATACTTTTGGCTGGCCCTATTTTGAAAAGTGAGAAAGGAGGGAGTGGCAAACAGAGAGAAAAATGTGGGGAACGTGAATAAACTGAAAAAATGAGGGGATGTTTAAAAGAGAGAAAGGGAAAGAGTCTGAAACGCTTAGACGTTTTCTTTACTCATATTGAATAAAGTGTTGGATGGATTTTAGTGATACTTTTGGCTGGCCCGATTTTGAAAAGAGAGAAAGGAGGGAGTAGCAAACTAAGAGAAAAATAGGGTGAATGTGGAAAAGAAAATAACGATGGAGGAAATATGAAATATATAAATAAAATATGAGGGACTATGGAATGAAAAAGGGGAGACTATGTAATTTGTAATCATACCTTGTAAAGCGCTACGGAAGATGATGGCACTATATAAATAAACATTCATAATTATTATTAATAATAATAATAATAATAATAATAATAATAAAGGGGGAAATGTAAAAGTAAAATTAAAATGTAAAAGTTAAATTTAGAAGGGATTTAGAAAATATAGAAAGATGGATACACCAAAACTCAATGGGGAGCAGCAAGGCTGGTGGCCAGTTGGCGCCCTGGGCATGACGTCGCCCTAAGTGGCCGCTCCAGTTAATAGGCCCGGGATGGGTTCAGCTCCAGCTCCTTTTGGTGGCACCGCATGGAAGGTGTTATCTCCCTGGTGTTTGCAACACTTCTATCGTAAGTAAAAGCGATGTCATCAAGGTTCAAGAGACAATTGGCAAAATAAATACACATGTCACTGTGCACAGTTGCAAACGGAGAGCGAGGAAGAGCGATTCGACCTCAGAAGATTCAGTAACGGCTTCACCTCTATCGTAACCTATGTAGAATTCCTCATCAAACAGCATCCGACGCCGAAAAGGAGAAACCACATCAAAGAGGCGTCTATTGCACCGGCGAGTTTAGATGTTTCATTGCACATTCTATTTGATAGAGGAAGAAAGGGCCGCGCTGCTCTCGCAGGGGGGAATGGTCGCCCTAGATTCCCCGGGAGCCCCCCGAGTTTCCAGCCTCTTCCCAGCGCTTCTTCCATCGTCTGTCCAACACAATTAGTTACACAGTGACGACGGCCGGGTGTCGCCTGTCCAGAAGGAGATGGCAACAGGCTTCCGGTTCTCTCTTCTACATTTAGCTTTGGCTTATTCACTGGTCAATGAGCAAACTGTTCTCGACAACTTCGTTGTTCTCTCTATCGGTGAGAGCTGTGTTATCGATCGCTCACGGATGGACCAAAGATAGAAAGGTGTTGTGTTAGACGATCCCTAACCTAACACCTGTTTGTTTCTACAGGGTTGACGTCAGCACTTAGCAGGACACGTGCCAGGGCCCCTGCACCTTGAAAGGGCCCAACTTATATGGTGCGCATGTGAAGCACCACTTCCCAATCGTAAGTCATCCCCTCTCAGCCCTTATGCAGGATGCAGGGGCGTGCAGTAACCAGAAGTGGACATCATTCAGGGCCAACTGGCGTTTGGTAGATTGTTTCTTTCTTTTTCACTTTTTCTCTCCTTCTGTGCCTTTCTTTCCTCCTTTTTTGTGGTTTTGCGTACAGCGCCCGGCGTTCACCAGGCGCTGTCTGCCGCTACGAGGTGCTACCTGGCGCTATCTCTTCATTAATAAACCCCTTAGAGAGTATAGAGAGTTATATAACTTAACCGAGACCTAAAAAGAACCGCAAAACATTTCCTAGTAGTTTCAGACCATCATTCCCTCTTAGACCTTAAGCTGCGTGTAATCAGGAGCGGGGTCGCGCCGTTCAATATTTAATGGCTCCGTTAGGCTACTAAATTATTTCTCCCGCTGTGCGGTCAATTCTCCGAGTTTACTTTTCGAGTCAAAACAGCGGGAGAAGGTTAAAAGTGCTTCTGCTCAGACCGACTGCTAGGAACATATTCTGCTTATAAGTCGGCCCTATGACGCCTGCTGATGAAAACAGTTTGTTGCCCCACTGCAACCCTGTGCTAAATGGGCATTTCAGGTAAGGGGTTAGATTCAAGTTCTATAGGGTTTATCAGGGAAGGCAAAATGCTGGGAGATTAAAGTGGACCAAAACCCAGGATTTTGACTATCCTGGGTTTTGGTCCTTTCCCCCAGGGCACCGGGGGATGCACCACCGTGTGAAACCTCCCAGGTCGCCCGATCTCACTCGCTCTTCCCCAGTCCTACAGCACATGTGCAGCCCTCTAGTCCAATCAGCACGCTTGGATCCGTTCCCGCCCCTTTGCCTTGGCAAGCGTATAGGAGCACGCTGGCAGCCTCATCCCCCGATACTCTCTAGGAGCCATTCACAAATGCCTGGTCGCTGGCACGTGCCCTAATAAAGGTATAGCGGGGATGTGGCCGCTGTCGTTGCACTGGGAAAGAAGGTGAGTTTCTGGATGACCTGGGGTGTTTCACACAGTGGGGCATCCCGATTCTTGTTTCCCCCTGGGGGAGGGAATCCAGCGAACCTGGAAGGAGTGAGAGAAAGAATGAGCGAGAGAAAGAATGAGTGAGAGAAAGAATGAGTGAGAGAAAAAATAAGGAGGGAGAGAAAAAATAAGGAGGGAGAGAAAAAATAAGGAGGGAGAGAGAAATAGAGAGTATGGAAGGTAAAAGGCAAGAGAGTTGGATAGGGATGCAGAGAAAAAATAAAGCACAAGATAGGGAGAGAAAAAAGAGCAAGAAAAAAAAGAAAACTGAGAGAGAGAGAGGGAAGGAAAGGGGGAGAGAAAGAGAGAGAGAGAGAGATGGAAAGAGAAAGAAGAGTGAGAGTGCGAGAAAGAGGAAGAAAAGAAAGAAAGCAAGGAAGAAAAAAATGCAAGATAGTTGGATAGGGATGCAGAAAAGAAAGAAAGCGATGGTAGTAAGAGAAAAAAGAACGAGTGAAAAAAGAGAAACTGAGAGAGAAGGAAAGGAAGAGAGAGAGAGAGATGAAAAGAGAGAAAGAGAAAAGAAAGAAAGAAAGAAAGAAGGAAAAGGAGAAAGTGAAAGAAAGGAAGAGAGAGAGAGAAGAAAGAAAAAAAGAAAGAGAGATGGATAGGGAGGCAGAGAAGAAAGAAAGCACAAGGAAAGATAAAAGAGCAAGAGAAAAAAAGAAAACAGGGAGAGAGAGAAAGAAAGAACAAGATAGAGAGATAAATTAACCCTTTGTTAATAATTTATGTATCTCATCAGCTGACCTGTTGACAGAGATGTTGGTCCAGTCTGCGGTAAATAGGTCAGGACCCTAATTTAATGAAACGCATTAGAAATTCAGTGAGATAAAAGGCAGCACCTTTTTCCCCCAATAGAATATTGGGAATAAATAAGTCATTGGCAGGTCACCTTTTACTTTAAATACCAGATTTGCATATTTTCAATTTACTGGAAATGATTAAAAAAAAAAGGAAGAAATCCTAGAAGACTTAGCAGAGGTGCGTAGGAAGGATCCAGCTTGGCGGGGCTGTATCTCCTCCTCTCACCATTCAGCATGTTTAAATGGATTATTTTTAATATTACCTAATTTCCCCATATGGCTTCCTTAACTTTTATTGTAACTACTTACATTGTGAGATGAGTGGCCGGCTTTTTACAGCAATGTATTTTTGCGATGCTCTGTTTTGAAATTCTATCTTACGTCTCTTTTGTAGTAAGCATACGGGAGGCCGTAAAATGACGTTGCCATCTTTAAGATTTAGATTTCCCTATTAGAGGCTCTGAAACTAAAACCCTCTGGTTTCCCCACATACTGACCTTGAACCTTAATCCCACAACTAACGAGGCAAAATCACTCACAGTGATATAAGTGGTGCTGGGAGTTTAAAAAAAGCGTGTTGTATTAGATTTCCATTCTGCTTTGAAGGCAACAAACAAGACGAGTCATTCTGAAAAGCTTGCTGAGTGTTACATTGTGTTACACTGTTATAGCTAGGCTGCAGCTGATGTATCAGTATTGTTTCAGTTGTAATAAGCAACATACATAAGCAGCTTTCTTTGAAGCTCCACTTGGTGCACTGAACTCTTAAATCAGAACTTCAGTAAAGTATGACCCCCCCCCCCGCCCTGGCACTGAGGCAGAACAAGGGGGTTCCAAATAAAAAAAACCTTTACCTTATCAACGTGCCAGCGCTGCTCCCCCCGAGCCCGGGGGTGGCCGCAGGAAAAGATGCAAAGTCCTTGGACTGTCTCTTATTCACTTGAATGGATGGGTGGAAGCGCGCATGGAGCCAGTGGATGCGGCTTTGTGTCTTCTGACAAAGATGGTGGTGTCCAGGATCTGGAGCGCTGGAGGAGCAGCATGGGCGCCTTGATAAGTATGGGCTTTTTTTATTTGTCATGATTAAGCTGAAGTTAAATGCTTTGCAATGGCTTCTTTGTGAGATATTACATTGAGCTGAGCTGTGATGTGCCGGATAACGATTGCTACATCTGTACATTGTAAAGCAGAGCCTGCTACTGAAATGTAGATATCTCACAGCGGGCTTACAGCTTTCCATGGCGTTCGAATCACATGCTGTGACAGAGAGAACACTGTGAAGATTGTCTCCTCTCTAGTAAAAATAGCCAAGTGAAAAGATAAGGAGAACATCTATATCTATAGATATAGCATTGTATGGATAGATGGCGCACACATCACAGTCATCTGTAAGTCATCTGTAAGCTCCTGGCTACTAGGATGTGGCCCGTTACATATTATAGGCCCTAAGCCTTGCTGTTTGCAATGTAACAATGTAACACTGTAGGAAGCAGTAAGGAGGACAAATTTATATCTATCTCGGGGAAAAGTAAGGAGGGACACATCTGTTTCCAGCCATGAGAAACGCTAAGAAGGGAGACAATTGTATATAGCCATGGAAAAATGTAAGGTAAGACACAGTTGTATCTGGCTATAAGTAAAGGTAAGGAAGGACACTAATCTGTAAGATACATATGCATCTAGCCATTGGAAAAGGTAAGGCGCACACATCTGTAGTCGACAGAAAAACAGAGGAAGGACACATCTGTATCTAGCCAGGACAAAGGGAAGGAAGGACACATCGGTATCTAGCTATGAGAGAAGCTAAAGAGGTGGCACATCCGTATCTAGTCATGAAAAAAGTGAACGAAGGAATCTGTATCTAGCCTATGGGAAAAATCAAGAGAGGACACATCTGTATCTAGCCACAAAAAAGGTGAAGGAAGAACACACCTGTATCTAGCCACAAGAAAAAACAAAGAACACCTCTGTATCAAGCCATGGGAAAAGTGAAGGAAGGACACATCTGTATCTAGCCACAAGAAAAACAAAGAACACCTCTGTATCAAGCCATGGGAAAAGTGAAGGAAGGACACATCTGTATCTAGCCACAAAAAAGTGAAGGAAGCATATCAGTATCTAGCCTTTGGAAAAACAAAAACAAAGGAAGAACACACCTGTATCTAGCCACAAGAAAGACACAAAGGAAGGACACCTCTGTATCAAGCCATGGAGAAGAGAAGGAAAGACACATCTGTCTCTTGCCATGAGAAAAAATGGAAAGGACACATCTAAATTTAGCCATAGGAAAAAAGAGAGTACACATCTGTATCTATAGATAAAGTGAAGCCCAGGACTTAATTATTCCCAGGGGTCCCAAAAAAGGAGCACAACCAATATACAATATATGAAAATGTATTAAGCCAAAAACAGACAATTAAAACAACATATAGGACACATTAAAAATAGCCTCCAATAGCCTAAATACTAAATAATTACAAATATGTACAAGTACACAGTCCTCAATAGTAACCCGTTTAGTAAATGTCTGCTACTCTGATGTAAATTGTAGTTTTCATAAGACAATTTTGTTGTCTTGTGGAACACCCCAATGGAAACAAAGAGATATATTAATAAAGTTCTTTTTTGTGCCGGCACAAAAACCCTTCAAAATCTAAACCCCACCAATCAAAAAAACAACACCTAATATCTATAGGCCCAAATGGCCAAACATTAAATTATATAAATATATGTACACTGTCCATAATAACCAAATTAAAGTGAAACATCTAAGTGTAGCCATAAAAAGTGCCAAAAAAAGAGCTGACAAGTAACAATTCAACACACACAGAAATAACAAATGCAAAAAATATATATAATACAAAGTAATGTTTCAAAGAGATACTCAGCCGTGTTGGCATACAGAGTGCAGACACCGGGGAGGACAGCAAAGGCGAGAGGGCGATGAGGATTCGACCTGCACTTCGCGGTGTAAACAACCGCTTCTTGCTTGGGTGCCATCTGTATCTAGCCAAGAAAAATGGAAGGAAGGACACATCGGTATCTAGCTATGGGAGAAGCTAAAGAGGTGGCACATCTGTATCTAGCCATGAAAAAAAGTGAAGGAAGGACTCTGTATCTAGCCTATGGGAAAAATCAAGAGAGGACACATCTGTATCTAGCCACAAATAAAGTGAAGGAAGAACACACCTGTATCTAGCCACAAGAAAAACAAAGGAAGACCACCTCTGTAATATGTCTCTAACCATGGAGAAGAGAAGGAAGGACACATCTGTATGTAGCCGCAAATAAAAAGTGAAGGAAGAACACACCTGTATCTAGCCACAAGAAAAGCAAAGGAAGGACACCTCTGTATCAAGCAATGGGAAAAGTGAAGGAAGGACACATCTGTATCTAGCCATGGGAAAAATTAAGAGAGGGCACATTTGTATCTAGCCACAAAAAATTGAAGGAAGAACACAACTGTATCTAGCCACAGGAAATACAAAGGAAGCACACCATGCGCATTTCTAGCCATGAGAAAGGTAAGGAAGGACACATCTGTATGTGTCTAGCTATGAGAGAAGCTAAAAAGGTGGCACATCGGTATTTAGCCATGAAAAAAGTGAAGGACTCTGTATCTAGCCTATGGGAAAAATCAAGAGAGGACACGTCTGTATCTAGCCACAAAGAAAGTGAAGGAAGAACACACCTATATCTAGCCACAAGAAAAACAAAGGCAGGACACCTCTGTATCAAGCCATAGGAAAAGTGAAGGAAGGATATCTGTATCTAGCCTTTGGAAAAAAACAAAGGAAGAACACACCTGTATCTAGCCATGGGAAAAGTAAAGGAAGGACACATATGTCTCTAACCATGGAGAAGAGAAGGAAGGACACATCTGTATCATGCCATGAGAAAAAAGGAAGGATACATCTGAATTTAGCCATAGGAAAAAAGCAAGAAAGGACAATTAAAATCTGGAACTACTTTTGGGTTCATTTACCTTTAAGGAGCAGGAGACACATTGAGGTTCCAAGACGGAGCATCCTAGGGACCTCATTGTGTCCCCTACCCCTTAAAGGTAAAGTAATCTTAAATTAGCTGCACGTAGTGTGATGACGGGGATGTGTATCCGGGATTACATCCTCGGAAGCACCTAATTGGATTGGATGAGTCATCTAAGCCTTAGCTCTGGCCCAATACGTTTAGGATGTTTATTTGCAATTCTGTTTCCCAGAAATAAGAGCAGGGCCCGAGAGCGCGCACACTCACACATGCGTGCGCGCACGCTCAGACCAGGCTGCCTTATTATTAGCATCATCTTTTTTACCTGCAGCACCTTCGCAGCTCCGCCAAGGAACCTGGGGGAAATCACCGACACACAGAGCTGCCGAGGAAGCCGAATGCCGGCAAAACAAGCCGAGGTGTAGCGAAGAGCTTGACATTAATGAATAGAGACGAGCCAGATCTTCTCCGCAGCTCACTATCCGCCACCTCCTCCCTGTTTGCTGTTTGCTAAGCCGAGGTAGACTAAAAGATATTTGATTGGACGATTTCCCCGATTCTGTACACTTTTAACTATTTTCATTATTGTTTAAATAGCGCCATCATCTTCCGAAGCACTAGTTACATAGTTACATAGTTAATACGGTTGAAAAAAGACATATGTCCATCAAGTTCAACCAAGAGTATTGGGGTAGGGGAAGTTATTTTTTATTTTATTTTATAGGGCAAGCTATTTATTTTATTTATTTATTTATTTTTTTAATTGATACTCGCTAATAGTAACTGTTAATATTATTTTCTTCTAAATAAGCATCTTCTAATCCTTTTTTGAATCTGTCAGCAGTTGATGCTGTAACAAGCTTCTGTGGGAGGCTGTTCCATAGATTTATGGTTCTTATGGTAAAAAGCGATTCTCGCCTCCGGAGACTAAATTTCTTTTTTTCCAATCGAAGGCCGTGCCACCTTGTCTTTAGAGAGGATTTTACCTGAAATAGTGTTCTCCCATATTTTTTATATGGGCCATTTATATATTTAAAAGCACGCCTCACTGCTACACACATCCGGGCATGATGCATAGTGGGGAGACCACGCTGTTTGTCCGTCCCTCAGCCTGCGTTGGAGCTGAGTGGTGAGCGGGGGAACATCTTGCTCCCGGCCTTGCTATTAGCCATCGCCACTACCTTACCCAATAAGTACTTAATCAATAGGATTCAATGATAATTCTCTCTATCTGTTGAGACAAACTTTCCTCATAACATTAGCAATCCTTAATATATATGCTATTGTAGGTGGATTAAAAACTGGTGCTGGAGCTATTTTTTACCCCCCCATAACAAAGCGTTGAACTGTGATATCAGCCATTGAGCCCATCATCTGTCACTCAGGTACTTACCTATACAAAAATTGTCAAATTATTATTTCTTTTTGTGTTTTTTTATGTGTTTTTTCTTTGTTGTGGTTTTCACTTTTTGTCTTTGTTTATGTATGTTTGTTAAGCATTATCTAGGGTATTCACCCAGGCATATGTTGCTGAGAATAACGTAATTGGCCATAATAGGCAAATAAGCACAAAAGGTGTGGATTGGTGCGGAGGAAGCTCCTCTTGGGGCGAAACTAGTTCACCATCACCTCATGCTTCCTTTCATCATTACCTCAATGTTTCCTGTACAATGTGGATGTGAATTAACTTTAATCATGTTTATATTTATGTGCAACTTCGCTGTATATATGCTTTAGACCATTAGATGTACTGATTTATATTCTTTATGTCTCCATTTCATCAATTGTGTATGCTCATTGTTTTTAACTATTTAGGAATGTTATGGTAGGTGCGGCTTTGTGCCTTGTGACACAGCCGGTCCCTACATTTTTTATTATGATTCAATAAAATAGATTGTGAAACTTTCACTAATTATGCTATGATATTTGAATTTGTATGGCGGGGTCACACCCAGAGTTCCTACATAATACTGGGTGGGCCTACACCCAGATAAACTTTTTTCAATTTATATATTTATACAAGTTAATCGTGTCCCCCCTCAGCCGTCTCCTCTCAAGACTAAACAGATTTCATTCTAGTAATCTTTCCTCATAACTAAGATCCTTCATTCCTTTTATTAGTTTGGTGGCTCCTCTGCTCCCTTTCCATAGTCAGAGCATCCTTTCTATGAACGGGTGCCCAGAACTGGACGGCATATTCCAGGTGAGGGTGCACCAGTACAGAGACCAATACAAAATAAATGCTACAAAGGCCTTATTAGCACCAGCTATGGAGCGCCGGCATTTTTGTTATTTCTGGCGCTGAGCTGTGGACTACAATGGCGCAAGAAGTCGCAGAGCTGGATTTTAACTAATGTCCTTATTTAAGAAGCACTAACGCCACGTAGTACCATGTAGTGCTATTAATATGTGGGTTTTGGTCTGCTTTAAAGGTAAACCAGGCAACACAGGATGGCAGGGGAAACAATTAATTGTTAATCTCCCAATGACTACATTTAGAAAGAAAGAACACTGAGGAGCAGTGCCACGTCATAGGTCGCTTTGCACGTAGTAGGGGCCCCTTTGCTCTTGTCCCTGGTGCTTTCTCTGTAATAGTAAGGACAAATACTAGTGATGCCCAGAAGATGTGGATGCTGGGAGCAGATGCTCCATTGCACCAATAATAATCTGACCATCTTCTTAGAGACCATAGAAAAGTGAGTATTTTACCTTATCCTATCTTCCAAGTAATCTTTAACTGGAGGAGGGCATTTCAAATTAGGATATCCCAGGGGTGGTTCTATAAAGGGGACTTCAGTCATTTTTCCCTGTTGGTGTGTGAGTCAAGATGAGAAAACTCAGGTGTTTTTAAAAGTTATGGATAATAGTGGTCTTCAATCTCAGCCTCCATAAGATGAAATTCCACCCATCCACACACCTACTCACTTTGTTGCAATGAAAGGAACGTGCCAAGATGAGGCTATGCTGAGCTCCTATCTGGCGGTAATTGACAAGACTGCAGAACGACCCCCACCCAGGGGCGTAGCTAGGGGGGAGCAGGGGGGGCTCATGCCCTGGGTGCAGCTGCTCAGGGGGGCGCCAAAGGGGGCACTGAGCACAGGTGGTGAGGTGCCATTTTGAATCTTTGCCCAGGGTGCACAAAAGTTTAGCTAATGCTCTGCCCCCACCCTGATATTCTTCCCATCTAGACCTTAGACCGGACCTTCAGCATCATTTAATGAAAAGCCCAAAGCCTTAACAAACTATTCCCCAGCATCTATAATTAATATATTTTACATTTTTAGTCGCTTATTACCCTTCCCCCCACTGGGCTGCAACTCTGTTCAGAACTCTAGGATACGGGTGCCGCCATCTTGCCTCAGAAGCATCACATCCTGAGGAGAGAAAGGGGGGTAGGCAAGTGCAGGAGGGCAGGTTATAGCTGTGCTTTGCACAGAAAGAGCTGTGGTCAGAAAAAGCACAGCAATCCCAGAATGCAGAGCGGCATATCCGGAAGACACTTCCTGTCTGCAGGCAGCCTGTAACTCCATGGGCCGTCATCTTGGATGGTAAAAGGCTAAAAAAATACAATAGGTGCAGGTAGGATGATTTTTAATGTGGGCAATCTGTATGTAGGGGGTGTGGGAAACATACAAAATAGATTCTTATTCAGGGTGAAGATCCGCTTTAACTATACCTGTACAACTGCTCCAAAAAGTGATACAACTATTTCTGCGTATCTTGTGCATTTTAGTTGAGTGATATTTCATACGTCTCATCCAGGTGATATACTTGGGATAATTCAAAAATGTATAATGGTACTTAATGAAAAACAGTTTGGAAATCCCTGTTCCAGAGGGTTCCTGTGACACTTCGTATGAATATGATCCTGGATGCCCTCAGCATAGTGTCAGGAGTCTCTTAGCTCTCCGTACGCGCCTTTTTGGAACATGTAGTTCCTGGGGCACTGGAGCAAAGCAGGTTGGTCATGCTCAAAGTCTCCTGTAGCAAAGGTTTGGCACAATATAATTGCGGAAAATCTTCAGATGAGATATTTAGTCGGGAAGCCTGAGAGATGTCAGCTGGCATTCCGATCACAGGCTATGCACGGCAACAGGCGGCTAACAAGCATGGGCAGCCTCTTTTTAAGTATGACATTTATTTGACTGATGGAAAAAGTATTAAAAGGATGAAATGACACACTTGCGACTTACAAATGCCCGGCAGGGTTGGGGCTAGAATTGCAAAACCTTTCGGAGAATCAGTGGATTCCCTGGAGGATTAATCCTGGGTTTTGCACGCTGCAGATCTTGAACAATAGACGGAATCTGATATGTTATAAATGTGGCCAAGAACAATTCCGATAGGGGAATGTTTAGCCACTTATCACATAAAGCTTGGAGCTATAAATGGATAACAGAATAATCCATTACCCATATCAAGGAAGGAGGTGAAACAAAATCGTGTACCACCCCCTATACTCAGACACTTCAATGATGGTGGGAGTAGCATGAAATGTTCTAAGGTGGAGTCGGTGTAGACAGGCCAAGCCTACCCACCATCCCTGCTTCTCATAGTGGCACATTATGAGTGATGGGCAGCTGGCAGGTAAGCTGGGAGCTTCCTGCCCTTTGTCACTCACTATTTTTAAAGTCTGTGGTACACAAATGTGTACTTTCCCATTGAACTGGTTATTTTAAGCTTGTGGGTAGAGATGAGCGAACTTTTGAAAAATTCGATTCGACTGATTCGCCGAATTTTCCGACAAAAATCGTTTCGACCCGAATAAATTCGCGACGAATCGCTATTAAAAACGGCTATTTCTGAGCCTCCTACAGCCTCAATAGGGTTGTAAACCATTCAGCCTTGCTGTAACACGCACAGGATGCGTGCTGGGTTAGTTAAATAATACTTTTAAGAAATATCACATGCAGATCAGAGGCATCGCTAATAGAATCGCAGAGCGGCACAATTGCAGAGAGTTGAAGTGGCATCACTATGAGGGGCAGAAGGAGCCCAAATATACACTGGAGTTGGCCTCAGGAGCCCAAAAATTGGATGAATCACACCCTGGAGTTGGCAGAAGTTGGCAGCAGCAGCAGCAGGAGCCCAAATATACACTGGAGTTGGCTTCAGGAGCCCAAAAATTGGATGAATCACACCCTGGAGTTGGCAGGAGTTGACAGCAGCAGCAGCAGGAGCCCAAATATACAATGGAGTTGGCCTCAGGAGCCCAAAAATTGGATGAATCACACCCTGGAGTTGGCAGGAGTTGGCAGCAGCAGCAGCAGGAGCCCAAATATACACTGGAGTTGGCTTCAGGAGCCCAAAAATTGGATGAATCACACCCTGGAGTTGGCAGGAGTTGACAGCAGCAGCAGCAGGAGCCCAAATATACACTGGAGTTGGCTTCAGGAGCCCAAAAATTGGATGAATCACAGCCTGGAGTTGGCAGAAGTTGGCAGCAGCAGCAGCAGGAGCCCAAATATACACTGGAGTTGGCTTCAGGAGCCCAAAAATTGGATGAATCACACCCTGGAGTTGGCAGAAGTTGGCAGCAGCAGCAGCAGGAGCCCAAATATACACTGGAGTTGGCTTCAGGAGCCCAAAAATTGGATGAATCACACCCTGGAGTTGGCAGGAGTTGACAGTAGCAGCAGCAGGAGCCCAAATATACACTGGAGTTGGCTTCAGGAGCCCAAAAATTGGATGAATCACAGCCTGGAGTTGGCAGGAGTTGACAGTAGCAGCAGCAGGAGCCCAAATATACACTGGAGTTGGCCTCAGGAGCCCAAAAATTGGATGAATCACACCCTGGAGTTGGCAGGAGTTGGCAGCAGCAGCAGCAGGAGCCCAAATATACACTGGAGTTGGCTTCAGGAGCCCAAAAATTGGATGAATCACACCCTGGAGTTGGCAGAAGTTGGCAGCAGCAGCAGCAGGAGCCCAAATATACACTGGAGTTGGCTTCAGGAGCCCAAAAATTGGATGAATCACACCCTGGAGTTGGCAGGAGTTGACAGCAGCAGCAGCAGGAGCCCAAATATACACTGGAGTTGGCTTCAGGAGCCCAAAAATTGGATGAATCACACCCTGGAGTTGGCAGGAGTTGACAGCAGCAGCAGCAGGAGCCCAAATATACACTGGAGTTGGCTTCAGGAGCCCAAAAATTGGATGAATCACACCCTGGAGTTGGCAGAAGTTGGCAGCAGCAGCAGCAGGAGCCCAAATATACACTGGAGTTGGCTTCAGGAGCCCAAAAATTGGATGAATCACACCCTGGAGTTGGCAGAAGTTGGCAGCAGCAGCAGCAGGAGCCCAAATATACACTGGAGTTGGCTTCAGGAGCCCAAAAATTGGATGAATCACACCCTGGAGTTGGCAGAAGTTGGCAGCAGCAGCAGCAGGAGCCCAAATATACACTGGAGTTGGCTTCAGGAGCCCAAAAATTGGATGAATCACACCCTGGAGTTGGCAGGAGTTGACAGTAGCAGCAGCAGGAGCCCAAATATACACTGGAGTTGGCTTCAGGAGCCCAAAAATTGGATGAATCACACCCTGGAGTTGGCAGGAGTTGACAGCAGCAGCAGCAGGAGCCCAAATATACACTGGAGTTGGCTTCAGGAGCCCAAAAATTGGATGAATCACACCCTGGAGTTGGCAGAAGTTGGCAGCAGCAGCAGCAGGAGCCCAAATATACACTGGAGTTGGCTTCAGGAGCCCAAAAATTGGATGAATCACACCCTGGAGTTGGCAGAAGTTGGCAGCAGCAGCAGCAGGAGCCCAAATATACACTGGAGTTGGCTTCAGGAGCCCAAAAATTGGATGAATCACACCCTGGAGTTGGCAGAAGTTGGCAGCAGCAGCAGCAGGAGCCCAAATATACACTGGAGTTGGCTTCAGGAGCCCAAAAATTGGATGAATCACACCCTGGAGTTGGCAGGAGTTGACAGTAGCAGCAGCAGGAGCCCAAATATACACTGGAGTTGGCTTCAGGAGCCCAAAAATTGGATGAATCACACCCTGGAGTTGGCAGGAGTTGACAGCAGCAGCAGCAGGAGCCCAAATATACACTGGAGTTGGCTTCAGGAGCCCAAAAATTGGATGAATCACACCCTGGAGTTGGCAGAAGTTGGCAGCAGCAGCAGCAGGAGCCCAAATATACACTGGAGTTGGCTTCAGGAGCCCAAAAATTGGATGAATCACACCCTGGAGTTGGCAGAAGTTGGCAGCAGCAGCAGCAGGAGCCCAAATATACACTGGAGTTGGCTTCAGGAGCCCAAAAATTGGATGAATCACACCCTGGAGTTGGCAGAAGTTGGCAGCAGCAGCAGCAGGAGCCCAAATATACACTGGAGTTGGCTTCAGGAGCCCAAAAATTGGATGAATCACACCCTGGAGTTGGCAGGAGTTGACAGTAGCAGCAGCAGGAGCCCAAATATACACTGGAGTTGGCTTCAGGAGCCCAAAAATTGGATGAATCACAGCCTGGAGTTGGCAGGAGTTGACAGTAGCAGCAGCAGGAGCCCAAATATACACTGGAGTTGGCCTCAGGAGCCCAAAAATTGGATGAATCACACCCTGGAGTTGGCAGGAGTTGGCAGCAGCAGCAGCAGGAGCCCAAATATACACTGGAGTTGGCTTCAGGAGCCCAAAAATTGGATGAATCACACCCTGGAGTTGGCAGAAGTTGGCAGCAGCAGCAGCAGGAGCCCAAATATACACTGGAGTTGGCTTCAGGAGCCCAAAAATTGGATGAATCACACCCTGGAGTTGGCAGGAGTTGACAGCAGCAGCAGCAGGAGCCCAAATATACACTGGAGTTGGCTTCAGGAGCCCAAAAATTGGATGAATCACACCCTGGAGTTGGCAGAAGTTGGCAGCAGCAGCAGCAGGAGCCCAAATATACACTGGAGTTGGCTTCAGGAGCCCAAAAATTGGATGAATCTCCTGGAGTTGCAGAAGTTGGCAGCAGCAGCAGCAGGAGCCCAAATATACACTGGAGTTGGCTTCAGGAGCCCAAAAATTGGATGAATCACACCCTGGAGTTGGCAGAAGTTGGCAGCAGCAGCAGCAGGAGCCCAAATATACACTGGAGTTGGCTTCAGGAGCCCAAAAATTGGATGAATCACACCCTGGAGTTGGCAGAAGTTGGCAGCAGCAGCAGGAGCCCAAATATACACTGGAGTTGGCTTCAGGAGCCCAAAAATTGGATGAATCACACCCTGGAGTTGGCAGGAGTTGACAGTAGCAGCAGCAGGAGCCCAAATATACACTGGAGTTGGCCTCAGGAGCCCAAAAATTGGATGAATCACACCCTGGAGTTGGCAGGAGTTGACAGTAGCAGCAGCAGGAGCCCAAATATACACTGGAGTTGGCTTCAGGAGCCCAAAAATTGGATGAATCACACCCTGGAGTTGGCAGGAGTTGACAGCAGCAGCAGCAGGAGCCCAAATATACACTGGAGTTGGCTTCAGGAGCCCAAAAATTGGATGAATCACACCCTGGAGTTGGCAGAAGTTGGCAGCAGCAGCAGCAGGAGCCCAAATATACACTGGAGTTGGCTTCAGGAGCCCAAAAATTGGATGAATCACACCCTGGAGTTGGCAGAAGTTGGCAGCAGCAGCAGCAGGAGCCCAAATATACACTGGAGTTGGCTTCAGGAGCCCAAAAATTGGATGAATCACACCCTGGAGTTGGCAGAAGTTGGCAGCAGCAGCAGCAGGAGCCCAAATATACACTGGAGTTGGCTTCAGGAGCCCAAAAATTGGATGAATCACACCCTGGAGTTGGCAGGAGTTGACAGCAGCAGCAGCAGGAGCCCAAATATACACTGGAGTTGGCTTCAGGAGCCCAAAAATTGGATGAATCACACCCTGGAGTTGGCAGGAGTTGACAGCAGCAGCAGCAGGAGCCCAAATATACACTGGAGTTGGCTTCAGGAGCCCAAAAATTGGATGAATCACACCCTGGAGTTGGCAGAAGTTGGCAGCAGCAGCAGCAGGAGCCCAAATATACACTGGAGTTGGCTTCAGGAGCCCAAAAATTGGATGAATCACACCCTGGAGTTGGCAGAAGTTGGCAGCAGCAGCAGCAGGAGCCCAAATATACACTGGAGTTGGCTTCAGGAGCCCAAAAATTGGATGAATCACACCCTGGAGTTGGCAGAAGTTGGCAGCAGCAGCAGCAGGAGCCCAAATATACACTGGAGTTGGCTTCAGGAGCCCAAAAATTGGATGAATCACACCCTGGAGTTGGCAGGAGTTGACAGTAGCAGCAGCAGGAGCCCAAATATACACTGGAGTTGGCTTCAGGAGCCCAAAAATTGGATGAATCACACCCTGGAGTTGGCAGGAGTTGACAGCAGCAGCAGCAGGAGCCCAAATATACACTGGAGTTGGCTTCAGGAGCCCAAAAATTGGATGAATCACACCCTGGAGTTGGCAGAAGTTGGCAGCAGCAGCAGCAGGAGCCCAAATATACACTGGAGTTGGCTTCAGGAGCCCAAAAATTGGATGAATCACACCCTGGAGTTGGCAGAAGTTGGCAGCAGCAGCAGCAGGAGCCCAAATATACACTGGAGTTGGCTTCAGGAGCCCAAAAATTGGATGAATCACACCCTGGAGTTGGCAGGAGTTGACAGCAGCAGCAGCAGGAGCCCAAATATACACTGGAGTTGGCTTCAGGAGCCCAAAAATTGGATGAATCACACCCTGGAGTTGGCAGGAGTTGACAGCAGCAGCAGCAGGAGCCCAAATATACACTGGAGTTGGCTTCAGGAGCCCAAAAATTGGATGAATCACAGCCTGGAGTTGGCAGGAGTTGACAGTAGCAGCAGCAGGAGCCCAAATATACACTGGAGTTGGCTTCAGGAGCCCAAAAATTGGATGAATCACACCCTGGAGTTGGCAGGAGTTGACAGCAGCAGCAGCAGGAGCCCAAATATACACTGGAGTTGGCTTCAGGAGCCCAAAAATTGGATGAATCACACCCTGGAGTTGGCAGAAGTTGGCAGCAGCAGCAGCAGGAGCCCAAATATACACTGGAGTTGGCTTCAGGAGCCCAAAAATTGGATGAATCACACCCTGGAGTTGGCAGAAGTTGGCAGCAGCAGCAGCAGGAGCCCAAATATACACTGGAGTTGGCTTCAGGAGCCCAAAAATTGGATGAATCACACCCTGGAGTTGGCAGAAGTTGGCAGCAGCAGCAGCAGGAGCCCAAATATACACTGGAGTTGGCTTCAGGAGCCCAAAAATTGGATGAATCACACCCTGGAGTTGGCAGGAGTTGACAGTAGCAGCAGCAGGAGCCCAAATATACACTGGAGTTGGCTTCAGGAGCCCAAAAATTGGATGAATCACAGCCTGGAGTTGGCAGGAGTTGACAGTAGCAGCAGCAGGAGCCCAAATATACACTGGAGTTGGCCTCAGGAGCCCAAAAATTGGATGAATCACACCCTGGAGTTGGCAGGAGTTGGCAGCAGCAGCAGCAGGAGCCCAAATATACACTGGAGTTGGCTTCAGGAGCCCAAAAATTGGATGAATCACACCCTGGAGTTGGCAGAAGTTGGCAGCAGCAGCAGCAGGAGCCCAAATATACACTGGAGTTGGCTTCAGGAGCCCAAAAATTGGATGAATCACACCCTGGAGTTGGCAGGAGTTGACAGCAGCAGCAGCAGGAGCCCAAATATACACTGGAGTTGGCTTCAGGAGCCCAAAAATTGGATGAATCACACCCTGGAGTTGGCAGAAGTTGGCAGCAGCAGCAGCAGGAGCCCAAATATACACTGGAGTTGGCTTCAGGAGCCCAAAAATTGGATGAATCACACCCTGGAGTTGGCAGAAGTTGGCAGCAGCAGCAGCAGGAGCCCAAATATACACTGGAGTTGGCTTCAGGAGCCCAAAAATTGGATGAATCACAGCCTGGAGTTGGCAGGAGTTGACAGTAGCAGCAGCAGGAGCCCAAATATACACTGGAGTTGGCCTCAGGAGCCCAAAAATTGGATGAATCACACCCTGGAGTTGGCAGGAGTTGGCAGCAGCAGCAGCAGGAGCCCAAATATACACTGGAGTTGGCTTCAGGAGCCCAAAAATTGGATGAATCACACCCTGGAGTTGGCAGAAGTTGGCAGCAGCAGCAGCAGGAGCCCAAATATACACTGGAGTTGGCTTCAGGAGCCCAAAAATTGGATGAATCACACCCTGGAGTTGGCAGAAGTTGGCAGCAGCAGCAGCAGGAGCCCAAATATACACTGGAGTTGGCTTCAGGAGCCCAAAAATTGGATGAATCACACCCTGGAGTTGGCAGGAGTTGACAGCAGCAGCAGCAGGAGCCCAAATATACACTGGAGTTGGCTTCAGGAGCCCAAAAATTGGATGAATCACACCCTGGAGTTGGCAGGAGTTGACAGCAGCAGCAGCAGGAGCCCAAATATACACTGGAGTTGGCTTCAGGAGCCCAAAAATTGGATGAATCACAGCCTGGAGTTGGCAGGAGTTGACAGTAGCAGCAGCAGGAGCCCAAATATACACTGGAGTTGGCTTCAGGAGCCCAAAAATTGGATGAATCACACCCTGGAGTTGGCAGGAGTTGACAGTAGCAGCAGCAGGAGCCCAAATATACACTGGAGTTGGCTTCAGGAGCCCAAAAATTGGATGAATCACAGCCTGGAGTTGGCAGGAGTTGACAGTAGCAGCAGCAGGAGCCCAAATATACACTGGAGTTGGCCTCAGGAGCCCAAAAATTGGATGAATCACACCCTGGAGTTGGCAGAAGTTGGCAGCAGCAGCAGCAGGAGCCCAAATATACACTGGAGTTGGCTTCAGGAGCCCAAAAATTGGATGAATCACACCCTGGAGTTGGCAGGAGTTGACAGCAGCAGCAGCAGGAGCCCAAATATACACTGGAGTTGGCTTCAGGAGCCCAAAAATTGGATGAATCACACCCTGGAGTTGGCAGGAGTTGACAGCAGCAGCAGCAGGAGCCCAAATATACACTGGAGTTGGCTTCAGGAGCCCAAAAATTGGATGAATCACAGCCTGGAGTTGGCAGGAGTTGACAGTAGCAGCAGCAGGAGCCCAAATATACACTGGAGTTGGCTTCAGGAGCCCAAAAATTGGATGAATCACACCCTGGAGTTGGCAGGAGTTGACAGTAGCAGCAGCAGGAGCCCAAATATACACTGGAGTTGGCTTCAGGAGCCCAAAAATTGGATGAATCACAGCCTGGAGTTGGCAGGAGTTGACAGTAGCAGCAGCAGGAGCCCAAATATACACTGGAGTTGGCCTCAGGAGCCCAAAAATTGGATGAATCACACCCTGGAGTTGGCAGGAGTTGGCAGCAGCAGCAGCAGGAGCCCAAATATACACTGGAGTTGGCTTCAGGAGCCCAAAAATTGGATGAATCACACCCTGGAGTTGGCAGAAGTTGGCAGCAGCAGCAGCAGGAGCCCAAATATACACTGGAGTTGGCTTCAGGAGCCCAAAAATTGGATGAATCACACCCTGGAGTTGGCAGGAGTTGACAGCAGCAGCAGCAGGAGCCCAAATATACACTGGAGTTGGCTTCAGGAGCCCAAAAATTGGATGAATCACACCCTGGAGTTGGCAGGAGTTGACAGCAGCAGCAGCAGGAGCCCAAACATACACTGGAGTTGGCTTCAGGAGCCCAAAAATTGGATGAATCACACCCTGGAGTTGGCAGAAGTTGGCAGCAGCAGCAGCAGGAGCCCAAATATACACTGGAGTTGGCTTCAGGAGCCCAAAAATTGGATGAATCACACCCTGGAGTTGGCAGAAGTTGGCAGCAGCAGCAGCAGGAGCCCAAATATACACTGGAGTTGGCTTCAGGAGCCCAAAAATTGGATGAATCACACCCTGGAGTTGGCAGGAGTTGACAGTAGCAGCAGCAGGAGCCCAAATATACACTGGAGTTGGCTTCAGGAGCCCAAAAATTGGATGAATCACAGCCTGGAGTTGGCAGGAGTTGACAGTAGCAGCAGCAGGAGCCCAAATATACACTGGAGTTGGCTTCAGGAGCCCAAAAATTGGATGAATCACACCCTGGAGTTGGCAGGAGTTGACAGTAGCAGCAGCAGGAGCCCAAAAAATGGCCTAAAGACATAAATATGTTTTGCACCATTTGGAAAGTGTAAAACGTGGCACCATGCTGAATCTAGTCGCATGCATCAGGCATTGGTGGGTGGAAATCCTGGCTGATCCATCCCTGATTCATTTTGACAAAGGTGAGTCTCTCCACATTTTTAGTTGACAGACGAGTTCTCCTCGCCGTAACTATGGCCCCCGCCGCACTAAACACCCGCTCAGATGGCACGCTACTTGCCGGGCAGGACAGCTTTTCCAGGGCAAACTCTGCTAGTTGCGGCCACAAATCAAGTTTGGCTGCCCAGAAGTCCAGCGGATCCTCAAGGTGTGTTGGCATGGTCATGTCAAAGTATGACATGACCTGCTGGTTCAGGTCCTGCTCCAGGTCTTCCTGCTGCTCATGAGTAGCCTCACTATGCGGGTGTAGAAAGCTACTCATTAGCGACTGAAGACTGAGGCTGCTGCTGCTGATGGAGCTTCTGCTGCTGCTGCTGCCAACCCCCCCAGCGGCCATGGCAGTGGAAGGTGAGCGCAGAGGTCCCCTCGAGTCAGACCTGCGAGAGTATGGACCATGGCGCAGATAGGCATCGGCCAACTGCCTATGTAGAATGTCTTTGTAGTAGTTGAGTTTGTCCTCCCTCTCGGTGGGTTTAAAAAATGCCCCCATTTTGTGCCGGAAGCGAGGGTCCAATAAGGTGGACAGCCAGAAGTCATCCCGCCGACAGATGGAAACAATTCTGGGGTCACTACGCAAGCACGTGAGCATGCTTCGTGCCATTTGCGCAAGTGACTCGGATGGACTACCTGTCTCCATCTCCACTGCATACTGCCACGGTGTGCCCGGGTCCTCTGTCTCTCCTTCCTCAAAAACCTCTAGCTCCTCTGGCTGCTCCTGCTCCTCCTCTCCTGTCCGCTGACTAGATAAACCAGCCATTTCGCCAAGCCTAAACTGTGTTTCGCTGGGCAACTCCTCCTCCTCCTCTTCCTCCTCCTCCTCCTCCAGTTCAGCTCCAAGGGGGTTCATGTGGCCGTAAGATGTAAACGCCATGTCTCCAGTGCCCTGACCAGCCATGGTTTCCAACATGTGCTGTAGTACATGAAGCAGTGGAATCACGTCGTTCATCCCGTAATCCTGCCGACTGACAAATAAAGTGGCTTCCTCAAAGGGCCTGAGCAAACGGCAGGTGTCACGTATGAGCTGCCACTGGTTGACATTGAAGTTACACAGGGGAGTCCCCCTATCTGCTTGGATCATCAGGAAATCCGTGATGGCTTTTCTCTGTTCATATAATCGGTCCAACATGTGAAGGGTGGAATTCCAACGGGTGGAAACATCGCAAATCAGACTATGTTGGGGGATACCATTCTGACGCTGTAGCTCAAGAAGGGTGTGTTTGGCAGTGTAGGAGTGGCTGAAGTGCATGCAAAGTTTCCGTGAAGTTGTTAGGATGTCCTGCAGATGGGGGGAACACTTCAGAAACCGCTTGACAACCAGATTGAAGACGTGAGCCATGCAGGGGGCATAGGTCAGGCTTCCTTGGCGCAGCGCAGACAAAATGTTCTTCCCATTGTCGGTAACCATGATTCCCATTTTAAGTTTTCTCGGAGTAAGCCATGTTTGGATTTCCTGATGAATACATTTAAGCAGTTCCTCCCCTGTGTGACTCCGTTCGCCAAGACAAACCATGTGAAGCACTGCGTGACACCTCCGTGCCCTGCACACATGGTAGACTGGAGGGGCACTGAGACTTGAGCCTACAGTGGAGGGTGAGGAGATGGCGGAGGATGAGGAGGCCGAGTCGCACGGTGTCACAGGCCCAATGGGCAGAGAGCGCGGAGGCCGAAGCGGCGTGACCTGTCCAAGTTGCTGCTGCAAAGGGACCACATTCACCCAGTGGGCCGTAAACGACATGTACTGCCCCTGACCGTAGTTACAGCTCCAGATGTCGGCGCTGCCATGTATTTTGCTACACACCGACAGGCTCAAGGACTGGCCCACCTTCTGTTCAACAAAAGTGTGCAGCGCTGGTACTGCCTTCTTGGCAAAGAAATGACGGCTTGGGACTCTCCACCTCGGCTCGGCACAAGCCATCAGTTCTCTGAAAGGTGCAGATTCCACCACCTGAAAAGGGAGCGACTGCAGCACCAGCAACTTGGACAGGAGCACATTCAGCTTCTGCGCCGTAGGATGAGTGGGCGCATACTGCTGTCTCTTGGACATGGCTTCGCTGATGGATTGCTGGCGGGATGCATGACTTGGAGGAGGAGGAGCAGGAGCGACAGAGGATGGGTATGACGCACAGCTGCCTTCGGCTGAGGTGCTGGAGCCTTGGCTGGCAGAAATTGGGAGCTCACTTGGTGAGGAAGCAGACTGGACCACCCCTTGGGAGCCTCGGTTCTCCCAGGTCGTTTTATGGTGACGCATCATATGTTGACGCAGGGCCGTGGTGCCAACATTTGGACCCTGGCCACGCTTCACCTTTTGCCTACATATCTTGCATGTGGCCATGTTACCCTCCTGCGGATGCCTCAGGAAAAACTGCCACACTGCCGAGTAGCTACTTTTCCCACCCCCTGGCCTCACTGATTCACTGCTGCTGTTGCCAACTCCAGGAACCCCTGCTCCACTACCTCCCGATAAGGTAGACTGCCGCACAGCAGGTGCTCTACCCCGGCCCCGGCCCCGGCCGGCTCCAGCCTTTGGAATTGTGCCCCCATGCTGACTGCTACCACCTTGCTGCCTCAGCTGCTGACTCCGGGGCAACCTGCACCCCTCTTCTCCTGATGATGACGATGAAGCCCCTTCATCACCCGGCTCCCAAGTGCGATCGGCTTCATCGTCATCATCATCATCATCACCGGGTTGTGGCTGTACGTCACTGATGTTCGTGGATTCGTCAACAGTGTCTGGCGCAGGAGCTGGAACGCTCGCAGCACCCACGACACTGTCCACATCACTATTTGTCTGCCTAGCTAAAGAAGCCACCTCCATTTCTTGGCTGGGCAGTAGCTGCTGACTGTCCTCTATCTGATGGTCCTCCTCACTAAAGAGTGGAGCTGAACCCAAAGCATAGGATACGTCGCTGGGGGAGGGAACGGCGTAGGCCAGAGGCAATGGGAGGACAGGGACTGCTCTCGGGGCATGCCAACTCAGGGTTGTGTCAGAGGAACCTACCGACCCTAGACTGGGGGTCTCAGACGTAAGTTGTGATGATGTTGTTGATGAGCGCGTCAACCAATCTACCACGGCAGATGCGTTACTGGTGGAGACCCGACCGCTAGCAGATACTGGCAGATTAGGTCTCTCAGCGTGACTCCTGCTGCTACTGGCCCCCAGTCTGATGCGAGCTCTGCCTGCGGAATCTTGGCCTCTGCCACTCCTCTTTTCACTTCCAGGCACTTGTCTGCCCGACATAGTCTAACTGGCGTGGTAGTAGGTGATATTTATAATAATATAATATTATAATATAATATAATATAAATATAATAAGAGCAAATGCTTATATGGTCTTAAACAGAGGCTGCTTTAGTCACAGAATGGGATGCCCCGGGCAGGAATCGAGCTGGCAGGGTCCAGTAGTGCTTTGGCCAGCAAAAGTGTCTTTATCAGGCCTAATTTCAAATATGATAAGAGCAAATGCTTATATGGTCTTAAACAGAGGCTGCTTTAGTCACAGAATGGGATGCCCCGGGCAGGAATCGAGCTGGCAGGGTACAGTAGTGCTTTGGCCAGCAAAAGTGTCTTTATCAGGCTAATTTCAAATATGATAAGAGCAAATGCTTATATGGTCTTAAACAGAGGCTGCTGTAGTCACAGAATGGGATGCCCCGGGCAGGAATCGAGCTGGCAGGGTCCAGTAGGGCTTTGGCCAGCAAAAGTGTCTTTATCAGGCCTAATTTCAAATATGATAAGAGCAAATGCTTATATGGTCTTAAACAGAGGCTGCTTTAGTCACAGAATGGGATGCCCCGGGCAGGAATCGAGCTGGCAGGGTACAGTAGTGCTTTGGCCAGCAAAAGTGTCTTTATCAGGCTAATTTCAAATATGATAAGAGCAAATGCTTATATGGTCTTAAACAGAGGCTGCTGTAGTCACAGAATGGGATGCCCCGGGCAGGAATCGAGCTGGCAGGGTCCAGTAGGGCTTTGGCCAGCAAAAGTGTCTTTATCAGGCCTAATTTCAAATATGATAAGAGCAAATGCTTATATGGTCTTAAACAGAGGCTGCTTTAGTCACAGAATGGGATGCCCCGGGCAGGAATCGAGCTGGCAGGGTACAGTAGTGCTTTGGCCAGCAAAAGTGTCTTTATCAGGCTAATTTCAAATATGATAAGAGCAAATGCTTATATGGTCTTAAACAGAGGCTGCTGTAGTCACAGAATGGGATGCCCCGGGCAGGAATCGAGCTGGCAGGGTCCAGTAGGGCTTTGGCCAGCAAAAGTGTCTTTATCAGGCCTAATTTCAAATATGATAAGAGCAAATGCTTATATGGTCTTAAACAGAGGCTGCTTTAGTCACAGAATGGGATGCCCCGGGCAGGAATCGAGCTGGCAGGGTACAGTAGTGCTTTGGCCAGCAAAAGTGTCTTTATCAGGCTAATTTCAAATATGATAAGAGCAAATGCTTATATGGTCTTAAACAGAGGCTGCTTTAGTCACAGAATGGGATGCCCCGGGCAGGAATCGAGCTGGCAGGGTACAGTAGTGCTTTGGCCAGCAAAAGTGTCTTTATCAGGCCTAATTTCAAATATGATAAGAGCAAATGCTTATATGGTCTTAAACAGAGGCTGCTTTAGTCACAGAATGGGATGCCCCGGGCAGGAATCGAGCTGGCAGGGTACAGTAGTGCTTTGGCCAGCAAAAGTGTCTTTATCAGGCTAATTTCAAATATGATAAGAGCAAATGCTTATATGGTCTTAAACAGAGGCTGCTTTAGTCACAGAATGGGATGCCCCGGGCAGGAATCGAGCTGGCAGGGTACAGTAGTGCTTTGGCCAGCAAAAGTGTCTTTATCAGGCTAATTTCAAATATGATAAGAGCAAATGCTTATATGGTCTTAAACAGAGGCTGCTGTAGTCACAGAATGGGATGCCCCGGGCAGGAATCGAGCTGGCAGGGTACAGTAGTGCTTTGGCCAGCAAAAGTGTCTTTATCAGGCCTAATTTCAAATATGATAAGAGCAAATGCTTATATGGTCTTAAACAGAGGCTGCTTTAGTCACAGAATGGGATGCCCCGGGCAGGAATCGAGCTGGCAGGGTACAGTAGTGCTTTGGCCAGCAAAAGTGTCTTTATCAGGCTAATTTCAAATATGATAAGAGCAAATGCTTATATGGTCTTAAACAGAGGCTGCTGTAGTCACAGAATGGGATGCCCCGGGCAGGAATCGAGCTGGCAGGGTCCAGTAGGGCTTTGGCCAGCAAAAGTGTCTTTATCAGGCCTAATTTCAAATATGATAAGAGCAAATGCTTATATGGTCTTAAACAGAGGCTGCTTTAGTCACAGAATGGGATGCCCCGGGCAGGAATCGAGCTGGCAGGGTACAGTAGTGCTTTGGCCAGCAAAAGTGTCTTTATCAGGCTAATTTCAAATATGATAAGAGCAAATGCTTATATGGTCTTAAACAGAGGCTGCTTTAGTCACAGAATGGGATGCCCCGGGCAGGAATCGAGCTGGCAGGGTACAGTAGTGCTTTGGCCAGCAAAAGTGTCTTTATCAGGCCTAATTTCAAATATGATAAGAGCAAATGCTTATATGGTCTTAAACAGAGGCTGCTTTAGTCACAGAATGGGATGCCCCGGGCAGGAATCGAGCTGGCAGGGTACAGTAGTGCTTTGGCCAGCAAAAGTGTCTTTATCAGGCTAATTTCAAATATGATAAGAGCAAATGCTTATATGGTCTTAAACAGAGGCTGCTTTAGTCACAGAATGGGATGCCCCGGGCAGGAATCGAGCTGGCAAGGTACAGTAGTGCTTTGGCCAGCAAAAGTGTCTTTATCAGGCTAATTTCAAATATGATAAGAGCAAATGCTTATATGGTCTTAAACAGAGGCTGCTGTAGTCACAGAATGGGATGCCCCGGGCAGGAATCGAGCTGGCAGGGTACAGTAGTGCTTTGGCCAGCAAAAGTGTCTTTATCAGGCTAATTTCAAATATGATAAGAGCAAATGCTTATATGGTCTTAAACAGAGGCTGCTTTAGTCACAGAATGGGATGCCCCGGGCAGGAATCGAGCTGGCAGGGTACAGTAGTGCTTTGGCCAGCAAAAGTGTCTTTATCAGGCTAATTTCAAATATGATAAGAGCAAATGCTTATATGGTCTTAAACAGAGGCTGCTTTAGTCACAGAATGGGATGCCTCACAGCAGACTTAAGATCAGTTCAGTATATATGCACAGTTAGTTACTATAAGCAGCCTGAAAACGCTAACAAAGGCTGGATGAAAAAAAAAAAATCTCCCTGTCAGCCAGCTCCGTTTTTCCTACCTTTCCCTGGCTTTCTGTCTGTCTCCTGTCTGTCTCCTGCCTGTCTCCTGCCTGTCTCCAGCCTGTCCCTGTCTGTCCCTGTCTCCAGCCTGTCTAACTGCCTCAGCTACACAGCGTTCTGTCTGTCTGTCACGAATGCAATAGAGAAATGAGGAAAAGCAAGATGGCCGCCGTTAAATACCGCTGTGTGACGTCACCGGGCTTGCTGGCTGCTGATAGGCTGCATGTGACTGCCCCAGCTTGCACTGGCGCGGGATACATGTCCAGACATGTCCCGCCCACCATCTTAGAATGCCTGTAATGTAAATGAATGGATGTTAAAGGAAAACTTCGAGTGATCGAATCGCGGGGAAATTCGGATTCGATCCGAATCGAATTTTTCCTGAAATTCGGATCGAATCCGGGTTCGTCCGGATCGATTCGCTCATCCCTACTTGTGGGTTTAGAAGCTGCTGCATCTATAGGTCAGAAACGCTAGCAATACCGGGGGATGCATTTCACCTTGGGGATGAAGACTGTGAGTACCATCTTGGGATAGCCTTCCTTGTAGAATAATATAACAATATTAGAACTGTGGGCTGTGATTACCATCTTGGGGAAGCCATCCTTGTAGAAAAATATAACAATTTTAGAACTGTGGGCTTTGGGTGCCATCTTTGGAAAGTCTTCTTCTTAGATTATTACTAGGACATAGAACTGTGGTCTTCCATTCATCTTGGATAAATCTTCCTTGTAGAATAATATAAGGAAATTAGAACTATGAGCTTTGGGTGCAATTTTCTGAAGGCGCCCATATAGAATAATATAAGAATATATGAACAGTGGGCTTTGGATTCCATCTTGGGAAAGTCTTCCCCTTAGAATATTACAAGGACACAGAACTGTGGGCACAGCATCTTGGGAAAGCCTTCTTGGAGAATTGATTGAGCACCAAATTAGTATGATGTAGAATACTATAAGGATAGTAGAACTGTGAGCTTTTGGTACCATCTTGGGAAAGCCTTCCGTGTAGAATAATAATAGGACATTAGAATTGTGGGCTTTGGGTGCCATATTGGGAAAGCTGCCCTTGTAGAATGGTTTTAGGGTATTATTATTGTGAGCTTTGGGTGCTCTCTTCCTTGTAGAAAAATATTAGGATATTAGAACTGTCAACTTGTAGAATAGTACTAGGATATTAGAACAGTGGACTTTGGGTGCAACATTGGGAAGACTTCCTTATAGAATAATATTAGCATTTTAGAGCTGTGGTCTTTAGGTACCATTTTGTGAAAGTCTTCTTTGTAGAATAATATAAGAATATTAGAACTTTGGGTACTATCTTGGGAAAGCCTTCTATTTAAAATAATATAAACAGTGAGCTTTGGGTGCCACATTGGGAAGTCCTTCTTGCCGTGTAATATAAGGATATTGGAACTGTGGGCTTTGGGTGCCATCTTACATAGAAACATAGATAGAAACATAGAAGGTTGACGGCAGAAGGAGACCATACTATCCATCTTGGGAAAGCCCTCCTTGCAGAATAGGATTGTTGGTACCATATTGGGAATGTCTCACTTGTAGAATAATATTTGGATATTAGAACTTTGGGCTTTAGGTGCAATCCTGGAGAAAGCCTTCATTGGAGAATGGGCAATACCAGGATTGTTCTGGACATATAGCAAATAGTTGCGTAGGTGATACTATATTATTCCAAAGCTGTACTTAAACATAAAGCAGAGGAGCTGCCCTATTTCACTCTAATTCTGCAGCTCTGATGTTGTGACAGGTAGTGAGATATGTCCATGTAATTGTTGTCCAACAAGGGACATGATATGCAAGCAGGGTAGGCTCCAGGACAGAGCCAAACCTGTCCTCATAATTATCCTCGCATCTCCTGGGTGTCGTATATAAGACGTTCTGTTTATGGTAAGCAAAGGCAAAGTAGCTTATTGGCAGTACATCTTTGCCTTTGACAGACTTATTAAAACCATCATTCCTGCTAGACAGGGGTGCAGCATCCCCGCTCCGGTCACTGCATTAACCTTGTTACTACAAACACTTAAACTGGAACAAGGTGAACCAAAGGACAGCGCGGGTATAGAGGTAATTAAAAGTAAACAAATACGATCTTCAACTTAACTGTGTCTCTCTAAACTTCTTCTCAGGTAAGAATCTCCAGACAGGTGATTCCAAAGCCAGGTCGGGGTTTATTGAGCCAATTTCCCTAATGCAAAAATGGTTGATAATTGTGAACATTGTACAGAGGCTGGGGTAGGCTATTCTACCTCTGTTCAGAGGATGAGGGATCCTAGATACAGGGAAAAAAATAGGAACAGGTGCGCTTTGGGAAAAATTAGCTTAAGATGGGGTTATAATAATTTAAGGTTGAGAAAGCACGTAACTTGATTTAACTGCGTGGTTTTAGAAATTAATCTAAATACAGTTTTAGTCCATTGTCCAGATCGTGTATGAAATTGTTCCAATAAATTGTTCTGATAAAATTGTGAAAAATGTTATCAGAACAATTTATTGGAACAATTTCATACATGATCTGGACAATTTGCATCACCCATCAAATACCACATTTTACCCAATTTTATCGGAACAATTTCATACACGATCTGGGCAATTTGGACCACTCATCAATGGACTAAAACTGTTTTTAGACTAATTTCTAAAAACAGGAAAATTAACTTTTGAGGATTAACTAAACAAGGCTAACTAACTGGGTTTCCAATGTGTTGGTTTTAAGGCACACCAGTGTCACCCTCATACATTCACCAAACCCGGAACTAATACCAGGAGCCAGCACCGTTAAATCAAGTTATGTACTTTCTCAACCCTAAATTATTATAACACCATCTTAACCTAATTTTCCCCAAAGTGCACCTGTTCCTATTTTTTTCCCTGTACCTAGGATCCCTCATCCTCTGAACAGAGGTAGAATAGCCTACCCCATACCTACAAATAAGGAGCAATGCTCAGCTCCTAACAAGTGCAGCTTACATATACACCCTTCCCAGTGCTGATATACACAAAAATACTTCCCTATTGTACAGAGGCTCATTGTAATAAAACTAAAGCTGGGAGTTTTAAAACTGGAGGTAAAGTTGTGCTGCTGCCTCTCTCCAAAGTGTGACAAGCAGGACTAAGAGGCTGATTTAAGACTAGCGCCACGCAGTGCCATGTGAGCGTCTGTGTAGCTGCTCTTAGAGCGACCGCTAGTAGACGCTGCAAGCGAGTGTGTGGCACTGAGACCTAGCTTAGCGGGCGCACAAGTGGCGCTGTACTATCCTGTCCAGCATTGATAAATGTGATGTCTGGAGGGTGCTGTAGATGCGCTTTCCCTGTTTCACTGCAGAACCAATCACAAACGCTAGGTGGTGTCCCGAGGTCAAAGCGACTACGCTACATCTAACAACAGAACAACGCTGCAGCGAGTGATAGGTAGCGCCAGTTAAGTGCGTCCAGCACTCCGCGCTTAAGCCCGTATTCAAGACAAAACTACACTCAACCAGCGCGGTGCTCTAAAACGGGCAGGCTGATTCATTAATAGCGGCAGGTAGCGACAGTTGAGCAACTGTAGCAGTATTTTCACAGCGCCCGCTAGTAGTCGCTGTGCTTGGCCGTTGTTCAGTTGTTGATAGCGACTCAGTCGGTTTGCAGTAATGTTGAATACGGGGTGACGAGTCGCTATTTGACAGGTTCTGCGATGTATGGGTGCGCATGATAGCGACTAGTCAGAGCGACCGGCTCCCACCACATTCATCAAAAAATCACGCTCCAAAAATTCTTGCGCTGTGAAATGCATGTTTAAACCCCAGAGCGCTGGCGGCGATGGGTTAAAAGTAGTTTTTTAACCCCCAAACAACCGTATTTTTGGAAACCAAAAAAAAACAAGTTTTTAATTACATTTTGTAATATGAATACATTAATATCAGACCTGTAATATCAATTCTGCACAAAGTTTTTTTTTTTTTTTTTTTAACCTTAAAAAAAATATCTAACATTGCAGAAGTGGTCACAGAATTTTTCACATTTAAAAAAATAAAAAAAAAAAAAAACCTTATTATGAATTAATTATGAATAATTAAAGATTGTTCCATTGAAATGCATTGGAGAGCGCCAGGTAGCCAGAGGTCATACCTGTCGCTGTTCAAGGTTGGGCGCTGGCGCTGTGGGCTGAGGCTGGAATAATGATGAATGAGTCGCTATCTGGCGCTATCTCAGTCGCTTAGCAGGATCGGCTTGATAAATGTGTGATTGTGGTGGGGAGCCGGCGTTCTCGTGGCGGGGCCCGTCATTACCGGTCACTCACCGGACGCTACCTGTCGCTATCCCTTGTTAAATTAGGGCCTGGGTGCTCTAGCATAGAGCACCTGAAGCTGTGTGATAAGTCTATTTCTAAACACATATCCACCAGCACCAGAGAGAAAACATATGGAATGACATTGTTTAAACACTGTGCCAATGACACTGCAATGGCCGCACATACAATTCTGCATAAAAATAAAATATAAAACCTATAAAAGTGTTTGGTTGCCGGGCAGGAGAGGACACACAATGATTTGAGCCAAACATTTTAAAGTTTACTTTGGCAACACACTCTTTAAACACAACCAAATGAAACACCATTGAAATGTATGGGAGAGCGACACTGAGCGACAGGTGCTACATGGCGCTGCTGAACATACAGTGCCGGCGCTATACACTGAGCCGCCTCTAGTGATACATGTGATGCTACATGGCGCTATTAGAGGTGCTCACCAGATTCACTTTCTTAAATGTGGCTTTCACATACAGCGCCCGGCGTTCACCCGACACTACGTGGCCCTACCTGGTGTTATCATTTCTTAAATAACCCCCAGAGTTTTGCATCACCGCTGTTTATAATGCAACAAGGGCAGCTGCCTGGTGAGTTACACTGTAAAGCAGCCATGCGTCTGCTATTTCAGTGTAATCAGCTCACAGTTGACTCATAGCTTACTGCAATGTGTGAGTGATCTCCCTGCTACATAGAGAAAGGACGGTAACTGTGGGAATTCCTCTGCGAAGACTCTCATTCATCTAGGTCACACTATTGTAAAGTGACAGAATTGCTTTTTTTTACAGGCTACAGGAATATCTTCCCTCGTTAGTTGCTGAGGATAAGCGGACTAGAGGAGGTACTAATATTGTAATGGTGAATCCAGCAATTCACCCAGAATAGCTCCAAACCACGGCACCCCTTCCACGGTAATCAATAAATCAACTAAATATATATCATGAATTCATAGATTATTTATTGACAAATACCCATAAGAATCACATAACAAACAGTTAAAAAACATATATGACTAGATCGTACATTCCCAGGGGCATCCCAGTTTTACCCATAATCCCAGCCCTATAAACATCATATTTCAATAAAGTGCCAATATTACAACCAATCCATAAAGTGCATTAGTGCTAAATCTGTGCAAATACAATATTATTAATATAAAATGTGGCAAGAGATAAACAGACTCAAATATCAGAATACAACAACCAATTTAAATCATAAACATACACATCACCTGAGTGTATAGCTCTGAGTGTCCCCCAGGAATGCCAAGGTCGAGTAACGATCCCCCCCAATGCGTTTCGTGGCCCCCTGCTCACAGGCCACTTTATCAAGGTACAAGGTATATTGGCGGTCTAGTCTTATATGTTTTTTAACTGTTTGTTATGTGATTCTTATGGGTATTTGTCAATAAATAATCTATGAATTCATGATATATATTTAGTTGATTTATTGATTACCGTGGAGGGGGTGCGGTGGTTTGGAGCTATTCTGGGTGAATTGCTGGATTCACCATTACAATATTAGGATTTCAATGTAGGAAAATCACCCATCACTGCACGGCCACAGGTATTAAATTTAACTTCATATTGTGGTGCGGAATTTGTATATACTTTCGGACTAGAGGAGGTACTGTCTACTGCAGTGTGTCACATGCATCCAACTGTGGGGCTCTGGAGGTTGTTGTGCTTAAACCGGACCAACACCCTTTTTACTTTAGCGGTTGTCGGTCCCGCTGTCTGGTAATTGTAAGAAGTTCAGGGGGCATCCAGAATGCTGCAGCTAACCACACACCAAAGCTTGTAATACTCACCTTCATTATGAGCCAAGGCAGCAGCGAGAACAGAGTCCCACGATGGCTGCCGGGCGGTTACGTGCGACAGCCCGGCAGCCAGTCGTGGGACTCTGTTCTCGGTGCTGCCTTGTAATGAAGGTGAGTATTACAAGTATTACGAGGGGGGCTTCAGCATTCTGGTCCCCCCAGCTGCTTACGATCACCAGACAGTGGGATCAACACCCGTTAAAGTAAAAACGGGTGTTGGTCTGGTTTAATGAGTCAAATAAGACCTTAGGTCCACTGCACACTCTACCCTTAAGATGTCATGTACCATAAAGACCCTTGGAAGCCACAGAATGGCTTTTACTACTCACAGCCGGCGGGAGCGGACAGCCTGGTGCAGTCTACAGCAGGAATTCACCCGCAAGCCACGCCTCGGATGCTCACTGAGCTCTTGCCGCCCAGAGGTCAAGAGCTTACTCCAGTGAACCTCCTCGTTCATCTAAGCAAGCGTGTGAACCTTACATCCAGACCACCATCCGCGGATAATACGCAGCTGGGAAGCAATGGCTGCGGCTTTACGGCATGTATGTGGGGTGTGGTTGGTGAAGAATTTATGTAAAACAGCTGGTGGGAGCGGGCAGCCTGGTGCAAGCTCTAGCAGGAATTCACCCGCGAGCTCTTACCGCCTGGGGATCGAGTGCTTAGTTCAGTGAACCTCCTCGCTCATCGAAGCAGGTGGATCTTCCCTCAGCCGATGCGTTTCACCCCACCCTCTGGGTTTTGTCTAGGTGACGTGGGCAGCGGACAGCCTGGCGCTAGCTCCAGCAGGAATTCACCCGTGAGCTCTTACCGTTCGTGGTTCGAGTGCTTAGTCCAGTGAACCTCCTCACTCATCTAAGGATGTGGATCCTCCGTCCGCTGACGCGTTTCACCCCGCCCTCAGGGTTTTGCCTAGGTGACGTGGGCAGCGGACAGCCTAGCGCTAGCTCCAGCAGGAATTCACCCGTGAGCTCTTACCGCTCGTGGCTCGAGTGCTTAGTCCAGTGAACCTCCTCGCTCATCTAAGCAGGTTGATTTTCCCTCTGCCGAAGCATTTCGCTACACCCTCTGGGTTTTGTCTCGGTGATATGGGCAACAGGCAGCCTGGCGCTAGCTCCAGCAGGAATTCACACATGAGCTCTTACCTCCCGTGGATCGAGTGCTTAGTCTAGTGAACCTTCTCGCTCATCTAAGCAGGTGGATCCTCCATCCGCCGACGCGTTTCACCCTGCCCTCTGGGTTTTGCCTAAGTGACGTGGGCAGTGCGTGGGCGGGATGGAGGCTCCATCTGCTTATCAATCAAATCCTCGCTTAAAGGAGAATTACCCTGCCAAAGTGGATTTTAACCATGAGTCCTCTCTCTCCGTGATTCCGGTATCGCCACCCAATCCTGGCGGTGGTCACGTTGGATATTTGTGCGCGTGGAGGTTTTAAAAGCTTAATTAACAGTTTTTACATCTGCTTTGTATTTTTGTGTTGGACAGTGCAATATATCGCTGCCTCCTGCAATGATGTGCAATACCATAGAGAATGCAGCAGTGCAAATCCTCTATAGACTACTGGACGTCACAAGTTGATGCCGCGCCGAGGAGGGGGTTGGTGCTCTTGAGCCGCTGACACATAGGACAGTTTTGTTTACCAATTAGCGGAGAGCCAATTAACCTTGGTTCTGAACTCTACCCAGTAAAACGCTTAGCTGGCGGCTGCCTTGAAGGTCTACCCTAGAGGATACTCGGCTACGTTCACCCTTGGCTTCTAAAAATACAGTTTCAAAAAAGTTTTTCCTCCAATTCCGACCAAAACTTTGAGTCGGTAAGAGGTAATGTTCTGCTTCTGCCGTGCTCATATATAATGGAGGATGTCCTTAATCTGATTGTCACAACACAATAATAGGAAGTTCTAGTGCATAATAAAAACACACGGTAAGTAGAACATCAATGGCATTGACAGTAAGAGAAGAATTACGGTAAGACTTGGCCATAGGGTTAATGCCAGTGGAGGACTGAGGCCAAAAATCAGCCCCGAACTTTACCAACCCGGGTAGCCCATGACCAGCCACGGCATCCCCACTGAATCTGAGTGTCCTCCAAAGGTGAGGATATAGCGTTGCAGGGTGCAGAGGTTGATATAACCACATGGAAGGTACTCAAGCTTTTGTAGTGTAGGGGCAGATATTGTAACAGGGGTGGGCTGGGAGTCTAAGGATTAGGCATTGGAAGCAGTACATGGGCTAGGGTTACTTGTATCGCAAGATAGAGTTGGGCCATGTGCTAGAGGTAATAGGGATGCAGGCATTGATTGGGGTGTAATAATGAAAAGCACAACTAGCCCCAAAGCAATGTGGCCCACTTGGCATATGCCCGGATCCCCTTATGGCCAGGCCAACCCTGGTTAATTATTATACCCCCGCTGGGTTTCAACTCTGTTCATGACTCTAGGATATGGGCGCTGCCATCTTGCCTCACAAGCATCACATACAAAGGAGAGGGGGTAAAAGTGCAGGGGGAGGAGTTATAGCTGTGCTTTGCACAGACAGAGCAGAGCTGGGGTCAGGAAAAGGACAGCAATTCAAGAATGCAGAGTGGCATAGTCAGAAGACACTTCCTGTCTAAAGGCAGCCTGAGAGTCCATGGGCTGCCTTCTTGGATGTTAAACGGCTCTAAAAACGCAATAGGTGCAGGTAGGATGATTTTTTATGTGGGGAATCTGTATGTATGGGGTAGGGGAAACATAAGATAGGCTTCTGTTCAGGGTGAGGGTCCAGATTAATGTGGGCAATCTGTATGTATGGGGTAGGGGAAACATATAAGATAGGCTCTTATTCAGGGTGAAGGCCCGGATTAATGTGGGCAATCTGTATGTACAGGGTGAGGGAAACATATAAGATAGGCTCTTATTCAGGGTGAAGGTCTAGATTAATGTGAGCAATCTGTATGTACAGGGTGGGGGAAACATACAAGATAGGCTCTTATTCAAGGTGAAGGTCAGGATTAATGTGAGAAATCTGTATGTACAGGGGTGGAAACATATATGACTCTTGTTCAGGGTGAAGGTCCAGGTTAATGTGGGCAATCTGTATGTACGGGGTGGGAACATATAAGACAGGCTCTTATTCAGGTTCCTCATATATCAGATCTGAGATGTTTGGACAATACCTGCTTTAAGGGTAATGTCTGTATTAGTTTGAGCTTTCTCATGGCATCCCTGGCACATATCGGGTGAATTCGAAGCTCTCATCCCGTCATGTATCCCTATGTAAAAAGTTATTTAGTAACATTGTTTATTTTCCCTCTACAACTCATCAATAATCTTCACCAAGAGGCAGCGAATGATTGCCGGCGGCCAAGAAACACATAAATTGCATCAATTGCAGTCTGTGTGTCTTATTGATGGAGCAATAATTATCAAGGGCTAAAAAACAGAGACAAGCAAGCAAAAAAAAAAGAAAAAGATCCATCTGATTCCTCAACTGAAAAATCTGGTAAAGCCCCTATTTTCTTTCAAATAATTTTTATTAAAGAGGAACAACCTGATCTATTTGATCAGGTTCCATTATACAAAAAAAACCCTAGACAGATGTTATACCAACACAATCGTCCTCCAGTCCTCATTGCCTTCCCTATAGCCACCAATCGCCCTCCAGTCCTTATTGCCTTCCCTATAGCCACCAATCGTCCTCCAGTCCTTATTGCCTTCCTTATAGCCACCAATCATCCTCTAGTCCGTATTGCCTTCCCTATATCCACCAATCACCCTCCAGTCCTTATTGTCTTCCCTATAGCCACCAATCACCCTCCAGTCCTTATTGCCTTCCCTATAGCCACCAATCATCCTCCAGTCCTTATTGCCTTCCCTATAGCCACAAATCATCCTCCAGTCCTTATTGCCTTCCCTATAGCCACCAATCGCTCTGCAGTCCTTATTGTCTTCCCTATAGCCACCAATCGCCCTCCAGTCCTTATTGCTTTCCCTATAGCCACCAGTCACCCTCCAGTCCTTGTTGCCTTAACTATAGCCACCAATCACCCTCCAGTCATGGGTGCCTTCCCTATAGCCACCAATCGATGCTGTCCTACGCTGGCACCCAGAGTAGAATGAATGATCGCAGAAGGAAGGGCAGATGATGGGTAAGTTTAATTTTCCAATTGTCAGAATGAAGGCCTAAAGGGAACAGACAGCAAAATCCGGGATGTTTTTGGGAACTCCCCAGACTGTCCAAAGTTCCTCTTTAAAATTTTTCATGCACAGAATTAAAAATAATATGTATATACAAATTAAGAGTCTGGATCACCAACATTCTGCTGATTTTTTCAGGGCCCTGATGTCTTAGCCGTCTAAGGCTTAGCTTTGCCACTCCACTCTGTCCTCCTATTCCCAACCAACCCTGCCGTTCCCCACTCCCCAAGTGGCTCTCGCGGCTTTTCTACAGTCGATCTGGCCAGAGATAAGCGGCACAGACAATACACGTCGCAGGCGTAAGATCCTGGAGGGTGGCGCAGTGCATCCTGGGAAATCAAGATGGCGCTGTCCTATGCTGGCACTCGGAGTAGAAGGAACGAGCGCAGAAGGAAGGTCAGATGACAGGTAAGTTTTATATTCCAATTGTTAGATGGTCTGATTGCCAAGATCAATGGTCCAAGGTCTGCACAAACTTTTAAACGTAGTAATGTTAGGGACGGGGTACTAATTGGACGGCCTTGACGTGGCTACCTCACTTCTACATTCATTGCAATCTATGTTAACTAACAGTCCATGTTCTTAACAAGTGTTAGCTAGGTTTTTCAATAGTATGAGTGTGCAGAGGGTTAACTTTCTTTGTTGCTTGGTGTGTGTGGTCACACCCCTCTAGCACCTCTTCACTGCTATATATCGACTGGATGAGCACATCCTATTTTTCTTTTTGCTGTTGCATTTGCAGGTCAGTGGCCAGATCTGCTGGATTGTAGCTCTCCCAATGTAACAGGGAGTCCAATTGACCTCTACCTAAAAACCCCCTTTTTGAACTTTAACACTGTGCAGGCAAGTAAAGCATTTTTTATTGTGTGTGTGCAAGCAAGTTATTATTGCAAAGTCTTTAGACATTCACGTATTGCATGGCTTGTGCACACACAAGTAAAGAAGTAGCAATGTCTGCACAAACTTTTAAACTTAGTAATGTTAGGGACGGGGTACAAATTGGACAGCCCTGACGTGGCTACCTCGCTTCTACATTTATTGCAATCTATGTTAACTAACAGTCCATGTTCTTAACAAGTGTTAGCTAGGTTTTTCAATAGTATGAGTGTGCAGAGGGTTAACTTTCTTTGTTCCAAGGTCTAAAGGGAACATTTGAGGAGTTTTTAGGTACTCCCCAGACTGTGCAATGTTCCTTTTTTCTTTTTCAATCTTTTTATTGTGTATATTGGGACCATTATTCTATAAGCATAATACTGTTCATACACAGAATTTAAAGATTACAGACAAATAAAGTCACAATCAGAAGCTTATTCACTGCATACAAGAAAAATCGAATAAGATTCAAGAGTTACTAAAGAAGTTGAATTCAAATAAATAAAAGAAAAATAACAACCCCTATGAGGGGGGGAAAGGAGGTAAGGGGGGGGGGAGTAAAGGAAGGGGTCGAGGAAGGATCAGATGATCATTCTTTTTACATCAAAATCTGTAGGCAGAAAATTCTGAACCCAAGGATTCCACACCTGCCTGAACAGCTCCAAAGTGCTATTATGAATGGCGGACATTTTTTTCCATGGCCATAATGCAGTTAACCTTGTTTTTACAATGTTCCTCTTTTAAACATTTTCAAGCACAGAAAAAAAAAAAACTAAGTACAAACAAATCAAAGGCATAATGCAGGGACCAACATGTGTATGGATGAAACACATTGAAGAAAAGCAAAAGAATCCAAGGAAGGATTATTCATAACCTGCCAGAGACAAATACAGAGTTTAATAGCTAAAACTTTTTTTTTTTTGTTTTAGTGTTTTTCGGTGAGGGAGGGGATTTAATATAAGTGACCAGGCGAGCAATAAGGGTGCCCCATTGTGCCTCATACAGTGACATTTGGGAGGGGGGGGGTCCTTAACTGAATTGGACACAGTTATAATAGTAAAGTCTGAAATAGCAAAGACAACTTAAAGAGGAACAACACACCCGATTTTCACTTCTCGGGGTGTTGTTCCATACTGAATTGGGATGTCCCTCTGTGTGTATGCCCCTAGGTCACTCACCTTCCTGTTGTTCCCACAACACAGACTTGGGTGAGAACGAACATGCTGATTGGCTAAACGGCCCCTTCAACCAATCAGCGTGCTCGCTTTCACTCGGCTCTGCCAACGACTAAGCCGCCAGGGCGAGCCGGGTGTGCCACCCGCAACCCCTGCTCATCTCCTAGCCGTCCACTTGTAAAGGCTGGGCCGTGTGTGTGCGCGCGGCTAGAGGTGAGCCGGGATGTGGACGTGGTGCAGAGATGCAGCGAGGGCTCCGGGACATGGTGAGTGAATTGGGACTTCTGGGGGGGGGGTTTACGCAGTGGGGCATCTCAATTCAGGATGCTGCAACTTGGATGGCTTTTAGACTCCAGGGCCTCATTAAAGTGATACAGTAGGTGAAGCCTCCTGGACTTCTCATTTCACTCAGACCAGCTTTCCGGGTAAACTATACATCCCCTACCGCGTATAGCCAGCTGCATGCCTATAGTAGACAATAAAAGTGAATGGCAGTTTTCTTTCCTAAAAAATAAGTGAGTTTTCTTACCAGGCTCTGAATCAACCCCATTGTTCAACACCAGGAAGAGCCTGGCTGTTACAATGTGTTACACAGCAGGGACCTGGCTGTCTTTCACAGTTCAAGAGCACGACTCATCCTGCTTTACAGAGTGAGGCAGCAGCATGACTAAAAATCCTCGCAGAATGAGATTCAGTTCATTCAGTGCTGCCACCTCTGTACTTGACTGTGCAGTCATCTATTTTGTTTCAGCTACACATGGGACAGACTCAAATATACCTGCGCTCAAAACACAGAAGCCATTGAAAAACACTGGAGATTTCAAGATCAAGCATTGCTTACTTAAATCATTTAAAAGGGGTTGGTAGGGAGTGCGCATACACGTGTGATGCGGGCCCTAATACCGCTCCGCACCCGCTCTACGGAAACAGAGGCGAACGGCGGCTAACGAGCGTTGCAGAGACGTTGATACACCTGGCTCGTCCTCCGGAGGGTGTCTGGAGTGTGGGGAAGGTGAAAGCTATATCCCTACCTTGTTGTGTGGAGGTGACTGGCTGGATCCCGGAGACGCGCTGGGCCTGCAAGATGGCGGTGGCCGGGTCTGGAACGGAGGCAGTTGAAGGTGACGCACTAATGGATTGGGCACTAAAAGTGAGTCGGATAAGCGATGCTGGTGCAGGCATGGAAGCACTGGTTAACCCAGCTCTGTTGGAGCAAATAGATTCCCTATTTACTAGGGCCTTGGGCCTCAATACAAAAAAAATAACTGAGCATTTCACGAAGGAGTTGTTTTGAGATGTCTTTCTGCCATGGATGAAAGATTGAGCGATGTTGTCACTATGATTGAGGCACATGAGGAGGATATTGCTAAATTGAAGGAAGATAATAATCTTTTGTTTATTAAGCTGGAGGAAGCGGAAAATAGGGATCGCAGACAAAATTTAAGATTTAGAGGTCTGCCTGAGCACCTTGAAGATCCCCAGTCCTTGCTAACTGCCAGGAGCTTTTACCCGGTGAACCGGGGGATCGCTTGGAAATGGATAGAGCTCATAGGGCATTAACGCGCCGAAGGAATCCTGAGGATCCTTCTCGTGACATTATTGTAAGATTTCATTATTTTAAAACAAAGGAAAAAGTTTTGCAAGCTGCACTTGCTAGTTCTCACCTACCATTCCAAGGCAATAACTTTCAAATCTTTTCAGATCTCTCCCCTACTACAATCAACAAGAGAAAGGAGCTACGTCCACTCCTTAAAGTTTTACAAGATCATAGGGTTAAATATAGAATTTGGTTGCAATTATATGTTGTAGTGGGGTTGGAAGGGAGGGGGGTTTTGGGTTTTGAACATGATTTATAATTTAGGCTGGTTTTATAGGTGGGTGAGGAATAGTTTCTATGCATAGTTGGGTAATTATATAAGTAGCTTTATCTAAGCAAAGATTTGCAGTTGCATATGGGTTGTTGTACTTTTTTATTTTTTTGTAAGTGAAATATTGGGATCCATGGTTGTTACGTTAATTATATAACTTTAATCTTTAGGTTGTGAAGGCCTATGTGGCTTGTGGAGGTTCTTTCTCTTGATGGTTAAAGAGATGGGGGGGGTGGGTATATTGGTTGAATGTACATAGGGGGACATTTAGGTCTCTTTATATAATCTAGAAAGGTAGGATCTTTATTGATATGGGGTATATACATTTCTCCCCCTTACTGCCCTCTGGAGACCGTGTTGGGGAGGTTGAGACTTTAGCAATATAATGATTGTATGTGGTTTTACTCTGCAAATATAATGAGGAACGCCTTCTTCTGTGGAGCGGCCTTGTTTTGCTGCACTCTAGTACTACCCTTGCTGGCAGTTTGTCAGTGGGGTCAGTACATTTTTTGCTTTGTCTGTTCTTCCCTTATCCTTATTTGGTATTTTTGTCTGTCTTTTTTATTTATTTTGCTCTCTTTAGGGAAGCAGTTGTTGCTGGCCGGGACCTACCGCTGAGAGGGGAAGTTCTCTCTTTTCTCTCTTTTTCCTTCTTTTTTCTCTTTCTTTTTTGTATTTTCAGTTTTTTCTGCCTTTTTCTTTATAGCACCCTTAATTGTAATATATAGAAATGATGTGCTCTTTTTTTTCCCTAAATGTACAGGGGTTAAATTCCCCCCAGAAGCGTCATATGGCCTTCAGAAAATTGCACTTGCTTAAACCGGAAGTGGTATGTCTCCAGGAAACACATTTTTCGCAGACCCCGAGACCCAGGTATTTTGATGCATCGTACCCTCAATATTATCTTTCCTGTGCACAGACAAAAGAAAAAGGGATATTTATTGGGTTTAAGAAAAATGCTTTTTTTCCCTGCAATTCTGAAATCTCTGACCCGGAAGGCAGGTTCTTGATACTGGTGGGTACTCTACAGGATGTAGAGATTACTGTGGCGTCATATTATGCGCCTAACATGGGACAATTGAGTTTTATCGAAAGTTTCCTGGAGACAGTATCTAAACACGCTGGGGGTTTGGTGGTTATCTGTGGCGACTCTAACATGATCCTTCAACCACATATTGATAGACAATCCCCTAAAGTTGTAATACCAACTCCTTCAACAATTGCTACTGCGTGGGCATACAGGTCATTATTGGAAAAGCATACTTTGGTTGATGTTTGGAGGGAGGGTCACCCGGGTACACAGTCCTCATTATTCTCACCCACATGATATTTATACGAGGATAGACCACATTTTCACTCCTTTTCAAAATCTTCCCAATGTGGGTAGCTCTTAGATTATACCAATCTCATGGTCAGATCATGATGGGGTTTTCCTAAAACTTAATACACTCTTGGTTAAGCGGCCAGGGAGTATGTGGGTTTTGAATGAATCTCTCTTATCTGATGAGAATTTAGTCGAGGAAGTCCAAAAAGAAATGTCAAGTTATTTTATGATTAATGACGTACCTGAAGTTTCTTCAATTGTTCAATGGGAGGCTCATAAGCCTGTTATACGGGGGAAGTTAATACAATTAGCAGCTAGAAAAAAGAGGGAGAGGAACGCTCCTATAGAAGAGTTAGAGAAAAAGTATGCAGATTTAGTGGAACAAGCCTCGGGTGCTATGACACCTTCGTTAAGGGCTAACCTTACGAGAGTGGCCGAGGACCTTAACTTAGCCTTAGCCGCAAAAGCAGAAAATTGTTTAAAGTGGATTAAGCATAAATATTATGTTAAAGCCAATAAGCCAGATTCTCTGCTGGCTCGGAAATTGAGAACTCCAGATCAGAGTTTTAAACTTAATAAGTTAACAGATTCCAGGGGAGCACCTACAAGCATTCCTACAAAAATTGTGGAAATTTTTAATACACATCTTAAAACGCTTTACTCTGCCCCGCTAGGGAAGCATAAAGACGTGTTTAGTCATTTTTTGCAGGGGATGGATTTGCCGCATATATCTGATGAGATGAGGGAGAAGTTGGGTAGTGACTTTTTAGTCTTTTAGAAATTATTAAAGCCATTGAAGGACTAAAGTTGAACAAAGCCCCCGGTCTGGATGGATTTTCTGCTGGTTATTATAAGAAATTTAGTGCCCTCTTGGCTCCGAAGATGGTGTGGCCTTTAATGGGGTTAATTGTGGGGGGGCTTTCTGAAAAGAAACTTTGACTGCAGCTGTCAGTATGATACAGAAGCCTGATACGGACCATTTCGTTTGGTCTAATTATAGGCCAATATCTCTTTTAAATTTGGATATTAAAATTTATGCCAAAGTTCTAGCGGAAAGAGGGGAACTAGACAGGGTTGTCTTTTGTCTCCCCTGCTTTTCGCCCTGGTGATGGAGCCCTTGGCTTATGCTATAAAAGGGGCAAGGGATAGTTCAGGGTATAGTTTCTCATAAGATCTGACTTTTTGGGGATGATGTAATTCTGTTTATTACCAATCCTTTAATAATGCTCCCTAATTTAACAAAGCTTCTACGGGAGTTCGCTGTGGTCTCAGGTCTGGAGGTTAATACCTCCAAATCTCGGGCCTTATATATTAGCCTATCAGAAGAAGTTTAGGAAAGTTTAGGAAAGACTATCATCTCTGTTTGATTCTAAGTGGAAGAAGGAGCATTTGAAGTATCTTGGGATTTATCTCACAGGAAAGTTCTCTGGTTTATATGCGGCAAACTATCCACCTTTGTTTAGAACACTTTGGGACATGTTAGGGCGTTGGAGGGGTCTGGCGCTATCATGGCTGGGTAGAGTGAATGCGGTAAGAATGACTTTACTCCCAAAATTCTTATACTATGCCAGGGTTTTACCCATTCAAATTTATTTAGCACACTTAGTGAATTTTGAAAGGAAGGTACGGACTTTATATGGGAAGGGAAAAAATCTAGGGTTGCGAGGAGTACTCTTCTAAGACCTAAGGATAGGGGAGGATTAGGGCTTCCGGACTTTTATAAATATTATCAGGCCGCGCAAATAGCTCAGATATGTGGTTATCACGAGAAATTGGATATTCCTATATGGGTGGAATTAGAGGGAAGGCTTATCTCAGGCTTAGAGATAGGAAATCTTTTATGGGTAATACCAACTGTAAGACCAAAATGTGATAATCCAATTGTCCTGCACTCCCTTTCAGTTTGGGATGTGGTCAAGTATTATCTCAATATTTACCTCTCTTGTCCTTTTGGAATAACCTTAGGTTTGCGTTAGCTGTAGATTGTCCGCAATATTTTCTGGGATGGAAAGAAAAAGGAGTAGGGAGGATTTTAGACTGGTTACAGGATGGTAAGGTTCTCACTTTCTAACACTGGGTTGCTTTGTTGCTTTGTTGAATAAACCACTGGGCCAGGGCGGACGGCGATACGGTAAATTGGTACATCATTTATTAACTGCAGCAAAATTAGTTGTAGCTAAAGAGTGGAAATCTGAAAAGCTTTGCTTCGTTGAGTTTCGAAACAGAGTTAATGCATGTATGGCGATGGAAAAGCTCTCTGCTTTGAAGGCAGGAAATATAGGCAAGTTTGAAAGAATCTGGTTGCCTTGGGTTGGGAAGTATTTGCCGGTCAGTTTTGATAAGGGGTTGCTAGTTTTATAGTTTGGAGGATGTATGTTTGGTGTTATGGGGGGGAGGGGGGAGGAGAGGGGAAGGGAATTTCTAAACTTTTTTTTTCTTTTCTTCTTTTCCTCTTTGTCTTAAGGGTTTCTTTGCTTTTTGCGGTGGGTTCTGGCCAGCAGCATCGCTTTAGAGAATGATATGTCATATATATCTTGAGTATGGAGAGGAGGATAGTTGTCCTGTTCTCTATCATGAGAATGACAATATTTTTGGAATAAGTATGGAGGAAGGCGGGGAGGGGGGTATGGGTATATAAAGTATATAAAGTTGATATTTGACAATTTTTTGTGATATGTGATATTCACCTGATACAAGCTTGGTCTTGTTTGTATGTATCTTGTATATATGTGATATTATACATATATTTTTCTATGATTCTTTTTTTGTACCAGGAAAAAATTTTATGATGCCATTGCTTGTATATCTTTATTATGCTCATTGAAAAATAAAATCTTTGAGTAAAAGGGGTTGCTAACTCTGCTCTGAGGTGTTCAGATCCCAAAGGACTTCAACCCACCTAATCCCACTGCCCATAAGCCCCTATTTTAATAATATTCATATTTTTCTCATTGAATTCTGTATGCCAGAGGTGCACTCCTATTAAAGGAATTGTGGCTGCCATTTGTTCCCTGCCTCCTGTTGCAAGGAGCTCTACTAGAAAAGGTTGTAGGTTGGGTTAGTTTAGTGTCTCTGTGGACCAGAACCCTCCCGGTCACAGAGTTTCAAGGACAGGTTTACATCCACTTTGATTGTTTCTTTCCAATCCTACAAAACATTAAAATCCCCACATTTCATTGTGATATTTGTCATTTGAGCGTTACATAATCAGATAACTAAATCTTTTTGCTTTGGAGCCTCGGGATAGATGTTAGGATCAGGCTACGAGTTGGTTACAAGACGGTAAGCAAATAAAAGTGAGCAGATATTCCAGTGATACAATGCATAATGGGAAAGGGTTTGATGTGGAGCATTAGGCATTACCGCTGACACATCCTATTTGGCGATACCTGATAATAAGTCTTGATAACAGTAAATAATGGCGACACTTTCATTTATTTCTCGCCCTCCGGGGCTTCAACAACTGAGTTTCAGGAAGCTTTGTAGAAAACGGATACTGAGGGCCTTTTATGATAAAAAAAAAACAGCGGAGTGTTCTAACCCCGAGCAACCAATCAACAACTATCAAAGGCTCTATAGCAATAAAAGGTAATCCATGATTGTTCGTTCCCGGGGAGTTATGGGTTATTCACGTTTAGTTCAATGTTATTAAAGAAGATTTGCAACTTTCACCCCTTATAAACAGAACCACCTGCTCTTACACAGTAGTTTCCCAAAAGTGGGTTTGTTGCTGATCCTTCATTTTAGCAGGGGCCATGGGCTGCCATCCATGTGAGTATTTATACAGATACAGATAGGAGTGGTCTCTCTATTGCAGTAGCATGATAGAGAGATCACTTACACATCGCAGCTGGAACATTGTAAAAGCAAGACGCTAGACTGCTATACAATGTAACAGCCACATTGTAGTAGCAGCCATGGTCCTAGCTGGTTACAATGTAACACAACAGGGAACTGACTGGATAATTACAATGTGGCAGCTGGACTCCTGCCCTGCTTGCTACACTGTACAGCATGTAATAAACCTTCACCTTTATGACCATCTGTTCTAATGCTTGTATTTGGGACTTATGGTTCTAATGGAGTAAGGGATAGGGATGGCCTGAAAGATAAAGTGGTGGATTAGCACAGAGCAAGAGGGCATGATAGGGCCTGCTTAGCCTACTTTCACTCCCGCCGGTCATCCTGCCAGAGCCCTGGTTTCTGAAGCCAGAAGCTTCACTTCCTGGTTTCAGCTGGCAGTTGGACGTGGCCAGTGTACCGCCGACTCCTATTATCCTGTACACTTGGAAATTTTGTGTACAGGGGCACCCATTAGTTTCAATAGGAGCCTGTCCAACACTGGCTATATTTCCTGGCTTTACAAACTGAGGATGAGGGAGGATGGTCAGTGGCACTGGAGAGGTGGTGGGGTAAGAGGTCCGTTTCATACCCTCTGGCACTGTGCTGGTCTGAGGTCTATAGAAAAGTCCAAGAAAGTTGACTTATATTTTAAAATGTCAGTTGATAAGGAGTGAAGACACCAGTAGTTGGTCAGGAATTGGGACTGTCATGCATTGTTACAAGGGTTAGCTGGGTCAGAAATTAATATCCTCAAAGGTTTTCAGTGGGCAAAAGCTGTGGGTTGTCCAAAAGTATGGGTGGAAGTCATGGGTTGTAATGGGGAAATAAGTGGGCTTGGTGTCAAAAAGTAAAAGAGGTTGTTTGTGCCAGTCTAAGGGGGTACTTATTGGTTGTTGGTCGGTACTTTAGAGGATTGTGGGTTTCCTATTTGGAGTAAGGGCTGTCACAAGTTGTCAGTGAAATACAGATTGTAGCAAAGGTTTGTCAGCAGAAAGTGCTGGGTAGTGAGTTTGTTGCTACAAAATGAAATAAGCAATGTCTCATTCACAATGACTCACATCACAGAAAGCTATGAACAGTTTACTTATTAATAGCAGACTTGTGTATGCTATACAATGTATCACAACAGGGAACGATACTACATATTTGGTGAGAATGCAGGGCTATTAAGGCTCTCTAGATGAAAGTATTAGATTACATAAATTGTATTCAAACAACTTAAGTCCAATGTCAACCAGCCACATGTCTCTTAAATGTACAAACAAATGTTGATTATAGCTTAGTGGAATTAATAGCGCTTGCAAAGACTAGTAGACAGACTGCTATAAGCTGGGCAGACCAAAATCCACCAAGCTTTGATAGATGGAAATGTTTTTTTTTATGAGGAGCTCGAATCCAAATTAAGGGTAACTCATACATAGTAACATAGTATTTAAGGCTGAATAAAGACTTTAGTCCATCCAGTTCAGCCTGTTTATCTCCTTTCAGTGGTCTAGTAGCCATAGCTGGAAATGTTATTACATGCACGGAGGGCATCCCGGCCACTATAGATCTCCTTCCAGTGGTCTAGTAGCCATAGCTGGTAATGTTATTACATGCCAGGAGGGCATCCGGCCACTATAGATCTCCTTCCAGTGGTCTAGTAGCCATAGCTGGTAATGTTATTACATGCAAGGAGGGCATCCCAGCCACTATAGATCTCCTTCCAGTGGTCTAGTAGCCATAGCTGGAAATGTTATTACATGCCAGGAAGGCATCCCGGCCACTATAGATCTCCTTCCAGTGGTCTAGTAGCCATAGCTGGAAATGTTATTACATGCAAGGAGGCCATCCCGGCCACTATAGATCTCCTTCCAGTGGTCTAGTAGCCATAGCTGGAAATGTTATTACATGCAAGGAGGCCATCCCGGCCACTATAGATCTCCTTCCAGTGGTCTAGTAGCCATAGTTGGAAATGTTATTACATGCCAGGAAGGCATCCCGGCCACTATAGATCTCCTTCCAGTGGTCTAATCGCCATAGCTGGAAATGTTATTACATGCCAGAAAGGCATCCCGGCCAATTTGAACGTTTTTACTGTATCCTTCATTACTACCACCTCTGGCAGCGAGTTCCAGAGTCTCATTGCTCTTACAGAGAAGAATACCCTCCTATGTCGGTGGAAAAAGCACTTTTCCTCTAACCTTAGTGGATGCCCTCGGGTTATGGTTACACTGCGGCGTATAGATTGTGGGACAGATCTTTGTATTGACCCAGAATATATTTATACATAGTTATTAGATCACCCCTTGGGCGTCTTTTTTCTAAACTAAATAATTTGATATTAGCCCCCGCACTCCTTTTATTAACGTTGTTGCCCTTCTTTGAACACGCTCCAGTTTTTATATTTTCTTCTTAAGCACAGGTGCCAAGAACTGTACACAGTACTCCGTAAGGGGTCTGACCAGTGACTTGTACAGGGATAAATGATGCTCTGGTCATGAGTACCTATGCCCCTCTTGATGAACCCCATTATACTGTTTGCTTTGGCAGCTGCTGCCTGGCATTTATACTACAGTTGAGCTTATTTTTAACTAAAACCCCTAGGTCCTTTTCCATTGTTGTTTTACCAAGTGTACAATGTGCATAACCTTACATTTATCTGTGTTAACCTTCATTTGCCATTTACCTGCCCATGCTTGAAATTTATATAAATCTGTTTGTAGCTGCCTGCTGTCCTCTTTTGTTTTAATTACTTTACACAGCGTAGTATTATCTGCAAAGACTGAGACTTTACTGTTTAATCCGTACCCAATGTCATTAATAACATAACTCCAAAGATAGGCAATTACTAGAAAGGACAATCCGCATAGCAGCAATACAGCGAGGAAAGCGATAGAAACACTGTTGGAACCCCTTTAACTAATTAGGCATAATAATAGGTGGTCAGGGTAATCCCCTGTCCTCAAATGAGATATACATATTAATTTGGCCTCTCCCTGATGAAGAAGCACTTCAAAGTGTCAACAGATTATTATTAGGCATCAAAATATGGAATTGATGATGGACCATCAAGATGTCAACCATTAAAAGTTGGAGTATTATCTGATGGAAAAAAAAATAAAAAAATCATGACTCACACTGGTTGTTTGCACAGCTGGAGAGAGAGAGAGGCAGCAATGCAAGTTTGAAATACTCCCGGCCCATGTTTCTTTACTTTTAGTGCTACTGCCTCAGGAAATATGAGTCATCAACTGACGACTTCTGTTGGGTGGAGTGTAGTCATTGGTTGAAATTCAAGACAAAAGCTACAGTTGCCCTATTCTTTAAGGTACATGGGGAAAATTGCATTAGACATATGTGCATTGCATGTTGCAGTTTTATTCATTTATTTATCATCAGTGTCTACACACAAGTGATTAAAAGTGGACCAAAACCCACCCTGGAGTCTATCAGTTTAACAGGCTCCCTGTTAAAAGGTAGCGGGGGATGCAGCTGCCAACGTGCTCGGATTCGCTCGTGTTAGACGAAGGGGCAGAGTGGATCCAAGATGAGAGGCTGCGTATGCGCCTTAGGACTGAGGAAGGGTGAGTGCGATCGGGCAACCTGGGAGGTTTCACATCCCAGATCGGGGTGCCCTGTGGATAAGAACCAAAACCCAGGATAGTAAAAATTCTGTGTTTTGGTCCACTTTAAGGGGCAGTGTAGTTCACATGTGCCTGGAGTGGTGGCCAGCCCTATACTCAGTGTCTTGGTAGCGATTGAGGTTTACGTGTCTTGCAGACTTCAGTCATGTCCCGCGGCGGGGAATCAAACCTGCTACCCTCCACTCACATGGCTAATTCCTTACCTCTAGGCCATGACTGCCCAACAACAGGACTAACCTTGGTATAGAACTATAGAGTATAGAATACTAATGACAAGGGAGACTCAGCTGATTCTACATCAAAGTCAACTTTAAGAAACTGTAGGATCAGAAAACTTGCATGAAGTTTTGGAGTAAAGTCTTGGCAATCCCGTTTGTCATCCACATTTACCAAATACAGAGGCTGAAGTACGTCCAGAAAAGTGTCAACTAAATTGGCCTAAATTTCAGGGAACACCTGTTACCCACCCAGCCCGAACTATTCAATCATGGAAACTGTCACTTCCAATTTCATGTCTAACAGATTCCAGCTCTTCTCCTGCAGCCAGCGGGTTTTGGCCACTTCATCTGCAAGCTTTGGCCTCTCCCGCTATGATAAGGTGTAGATGGCTGCAGGGCTTTCTAGCTGGCTGCTAGGGCTTTCAGTGCTTGCTTATTGAATTCTTCGAATACACACTGACATGGAAATTAGATCATAGGCCTAAATCAAACTAGAGTTAGCATCTATCTTATGATAAATATTGGATTTTCCAGTGCTTTTGCCAGATAGTCATTTCGATGGTCGGACCACCTTTCAGGTCAGGAGTTCTCCTCTATTCGGTAAGATTTTCTTAAAATCTCTAACATAAATAAGAATTATTTCCGAACAAGGCATGAGTTAGACTATGGAAGTGAATGCCTAAAAGCAGAGCTGGTGTCAGAACCCGGCAAGGCAGGGCAGCAGCCGGGGCCCATTGATAGGGCCGGCCTTTGGGGTGTGTGACGGCGCTTGACCGGCGGCGGCCTGGGAGGATACCACCACAGCCAGTGTCCAAATTCTCCTCAAATTGCGGGATTCCACACAACAGGGCATCTCGATTTAGATTCCAAGGGCTTTTAAGTTGCCCACCCCAGCTGATTTCCTATCCCTGGAGCATCCCAATCTGTGATACCCTACTGTGTGACACCCCCTGGGATCGCTGGCATACGCACTATGCAAGTGATTCCCCCCCTGGGTTTTGGTCCACTTTACAGGGGCATCTCAATTTGGGATGCCCCTGTTTGTAAAATAACCCCCCTGGTTTGGCCGTTAACTCAAACTGGCGACCCCACAGTGCATTCACCAGTTCCAGGAAAGTAATGAAGAAAGAGGGGGGAGGGGGTCACACACAGGGGCATCCAAAATCAGGAGGAGCTAGATATGTTTAGACTCCTAGGTCCGGATTTCAAGGGGGTATCCAGATTTGGGATGTACCTCCTCACCACAAAGGGGCCCACTGTGACCATGCCGCCCAAGGGCCCACGTAAACCTGGAGCCGGCCCTGCCTAAAAGTGCACATTAGTTGGTTTGTTGTTGGCATCTAAAACTTTCACTCCATTGAGGAAACAGGATAAAGGTAATGTGCTTATATGACCAACTTATGTTTGTCAGTTTTTTACTCATCTGTGCAAATGTGCTTCACACAACATAACAACACACTAGTGAACACACCACTGAACACACTAGGGGGCAGTAAGTGCACACATGCCCAGAGTGGTGGGCTTCCCTAGCCACAGCGCCCAGGGAGCAGGTGACTTGCTTGTGCTGCCTCTTCAGGCTAGTTGAGTTATGATTACTTATAGGTAGTGTATAACTTATAGTTTGTGTAGTGCACCACTGCCATCTAGTGGCAGAAGTTGGTAACAGTTTCTAATTTTATTTAGTAAATTTATCAGACAGGAAATTACCTTTGTTCCAGTAAATTCCTCATCCATTTTAGATTGTCATTCTTTATGGACGCAGCAGGTCTGTTCCTCTCCCATAAGGTTTGGGACATCACCACCTGTAAGTGCCTTTCTGTCGTGTCATTGTCATTTATGCTGGACTAGTGATTCCATGTGTACTGATATGTTGTTATTGTATTGTATTGCAGTTTCACAAAATACAAAAACTTAAAAAAGTTGGACTCCTTTGGTGAACAATACAAGCGTCGGCTTCTGTTTACTAAAATCTCCAACAAGTGTTTAGCTGTCCATTTAGAATCACACACAGTCAGTGGTTTGAGAGAGGAACATTGCTCAATAGCACTTCAGTTATGGCCCAACTGGGAACCAAACCCGCAACCCCTCCCCGACCACACGATTGATTCCCTAACCCTATGTCATGACTTTCACACATTCTACTGACTGTAAAATGTAGACTAAAGTTATCAAAAGTTTTCAGTGCAAATTATACATGGATTTTGACTATCCTGGTGATAGGTCCTTGGGGCATCCTAATATGGGATACACCACTGTGTGAAACCCTCCGGGTTCCCTTATAACTCACCATTCTGCTGGCTCCATGGTGCATGCGAGGGCTCTTATCCAATCATATTAATTTATGGCACACATCTCTGTTTACACACCAGATTAGAGAAAGGGGAGCGGCCGCATACCTGGTCTCCTTGTGGTCTACCATGCACTCCCGTACGTAGCTGAATGATTATAATAAAAAAAAAAAACAAGAAGACCCCTTCAAAAAAGACCCACTGTCAACAACAACCACAATAGACAACGATATTGAATATATTAATAATAAACCATTTTATTATAAGAAAAAATACTAATAAAATTGTATATATTTTTTAATATTGTCTATTGAGGTTGTTGCTGGCAGCGAGTCCAAGGGTGTTTTTTTTAGTAGAGTTTTCCCATCTTTTACTGATACCTGCATGACTGGGCACAGGAGCATTCCTCACCCATGATATTCTGGGTTTGGGGCCCCTGTAGGAGTGGTTGCGGAGAATCGGCATGATTTAACACAGCAGGGGTATGCGACATTGAGATTCCCCCAATGATGGGGGGTATGAATCAGCCGGCCCTGGAGTATTTTAGACTTCAGGGCCGTAAAAACTCTGATAGGTCCACTTCCTTCCTTTCTACTGTATCAGACCTTATTGTAACTCAAGCCTACTTTCGAAATAAAGCAGGAAACTGTCCTTATTTTCAGGATATATTTAAGGCAAGTTTACCCAACCAAGACTCTAAGGAGCGGCGCGGGATGTGACTTGAGACCATTAAGATGACGGAAAGTGATATAAAAGGAATATATATGTTTTTATATGTAAGATAATATATTAAGATTAAGATTAATAAAAAAGATTAATAAAAAAAACATTATGTGCATCCCTTGTATCTTGTTTACTGCTACATTGAGCATATGATCTAAGGCAAGGTCCTACTCTACACTAATTAATGTTTTATTCCTTTTCATTTCTTATCCTACACTGCCATCTTGTATCTCTTTCTGGTACTGCACTGGCTAAGTAAATCCTAAAGCTTAAAGCTATCACTCCTAATGGGGAGGGCTCTAAAGCTTCTTGCTATCGAGGAGTTTCTAACTTTCACAAGCCCCACAATAATATAATATATTCTAATATAATGATAATAATAATAATAATAATAATAATAATATATATATATATATATATATATATATATATATATATATGTGTACACTTTAGTCAACGGAAAAAAATAAAATAAATAAAAAAAAAGTATGTGGTATAAAATATATTTGCTTCCTTTATCGCACATCATCCAAATTTTTAAAAATGAACAGCAATGTTCTAACGGTACAGAGTGAAGGTTGGAGGACACGCCTCGTCCATCCTGTCCATCCCAAGAAAAGCTTCCAGCAACATTAGATTTCGGTAGACACATAGAAGAGCAGGGTGGCCACTTACCTGAAAAACAAAAGAGAAAGGATGTTATGGCCATTCACTAAGAGAACAGGTAGATTTAAACAGGTACATTTGTAAATGTGTTCAATAAAGTCATATGGAGCTGTTAAACGACAATGTATATAACAGGCTATAGACAAATTAATATTTGCTTAATACAGAGGAGACAATCTTAACAGTGGTCTTTCCACAGTAGCATGATGCACGCATCGCAGAAAGCTGTGAGCCAGCTGTGAGCAACATACATTTCAATAACAGGCTTGTGGCTGCTTTACAATGTATCACAGCTGATATTTGATAATTAAAATAATTTATAATGCTTAAAGTTATACTAAATGCGAGTGTTGTTGCACTGTCCTAAACTTCAACTGTTTTCAAAAAGACCCTGTAGTCCCTAAGTTACCGTATATACTCGAGTATAGGCCGACCCGAATATAAGCCGAGGCACCTAATTTTACCACAAAAAAATGGAACAAGTTATTGACTCGAGTATAAGCCGAGGCGGCTTTTTTCAATTGGAATTGGAGTTGACACACAGAAAGAGAGACACACACAGAAAGGGACACACACACAGAAAGAGAGACACACACACACCATACCACCCAAGTGTCCCTGATTTGGAGGGACTGTCCCTCTTTGAAGCTCAAGCCCCCATGTCCCTCGTTGTTCTTCTTTGTCCCTCTTTGAGGTGTAACATGCAGATCTGCATTAATAAATGATTCATTCCCCTATTCAAAGTGTTTCTACTGTAAGTAAGTAAATTGTCCCTATTCCCCACCCTGAAACCCTGTGGGTACCTGCTGCTGCTGCTCAGGGGTCAGGGTTTGGCCGAGGTTACCCTCCTCCCCTCCTCCGTTCCTCACCAGCCGCCGCCGTCGTCATTCTCACACACACATCAGCACTTCCTGGCTGTTGCGTGCTCGTCATAGGTGGGCGTGCCCCATATGGCCATTGACGACCAGCGCGCAGCAGCCTGAAGTGCCGGTCAGTGTGTGAATGTGTGTGCTTGTTTGTATGAATGAGAGCGGCGGCGGCCGGCCCTGGACTCGAGTATAAGCCGAGGAGGCTTTTTTCAGCCCAAAAAGTGGGCTGAAAAACTCGGCTTATACTCAAGTATATACGGTATCTTTAAAAGTGTTAAAGCATTGGAGAGTCATAGAAAAAATGAGGAGAAACAGCGGGTGTGGCAACAGCGATGTGATGTAAGCACACTGTGATGAGGAGAGCAGTGTTTCAGAGCTGCAGAGAGACGCAGCAAATAGGAAAGTCTGGGCAGAGAATGGGGGTGTTTCTGTTCTTGGTCCACTGAAGGTTGATTGATGGACCGGGTCAGGGTGATGCGGACTGAAAGCTGAATAAGGAAGTGATTTTCCTCACTAAGGAGACATACAGAGGTGGAAGCAGAGCACTGAAGTCTTTTGACTCTCCAAACACTTTAAGAAGCAGCCTAGCTATAACAATGTAACACAATATACCGAAGAGCTGGCGAATACCCATCTTGCTTGTTACTGTACATTCACAGCAGGAGGTAGAGTTAATGCAATCCAATCCTTTTTTAGACCCCAATGCAACGTATTCCAATCAAGTGCAAGCCATCAGAAAGTGGCAGGGCTCAGTAGAGTGTGTATTAAGACAACACACTGTCAGGCTGCCCATCCCTGTCACTTTCTGCAGACAGCCATCACTTTCTGCTGACTAGTCCTAGTGACCTTCTGATGCACAAAGTCAAACTCAGGACTTTCTATTCATTTTAACAAAGTTACAAAGTCAATTACTTAGAGCAATATGAGTGATCAATAATTGTGTTACATGAATGCAAGTTATTATCCAATCTAAATATTTAACACTCCCCGCCCCCAATACAATACATTTAAAAGGAACTTGAATAAAGCGCAATTAAACAAGGATGTAGATTATGGGTTGATGTCTGAACAAGTGTTGATGCTTGACAATGGCCAAGTTAAACCGGACCAATGGCCTAGCACAGTTGGAAAAGAAAGGTTGCAGCCATTGTGGAGCTTCCTGTCCCAAGCAGCACTTGGCCTGCAAATACATGAGCCGCCATCTTGTTTATAAAATTAATCACAGAAGGACTAAAGGTAAATACATTTTTATGTGCAGCAATCTAAATTGCCCTGGGGAGGGATACATTTGAGCACTGTTTGCTGTGTTGGTCTGGTTTAAGTCATTTTTGACTGTTGATCCGCTTTAAGTATTAACGTTGCCCAGTAATGTGGAAGAACTCTCCACTCTTTAATTAAATGCCCACAAACCATTAAACATTTGTGTAGCATGACCTTGTTCCTTGTTTCTTTTGACCAATTCTCCAGCCAACTACAGAAAAACAGATCCTTGTGACCCTTTGACGTGTAGCATGACCTTGTTCCTTATGGCCAACTCTTCGGGCAACTACAGGTAAACAGGTCCCAGCGATCTTTTGACATGTAGCGTGACCTTGTTTGTTATGACCGAGTCTCTGGGCAACAACAGGACAGCAGGTCCCAGTGACCTTCTGACGTGTAGTGTGACCTTGTTCCTTATGACAAACTCTCCAGCCAACTACAGGAAAAGAGGTCCTTGTGACCTTCTGACGTGTAGAACAACCATGTTCCTTATGACAAACTCTCCGGCCAGCTACAGGAAAAGAGGTCCTTGTGACCTTCTGACGTGTAGAACAACCATGTTCCTTATGACAAACTCTCCGGGCAACTACAGGAAAACAGTCCCAGTGACCTTCTGACATGTAGCATTACCTTGTTCCTTATGACAAAGTCTCTGGGCAACTACAGGACAACAGATTCTTGTGACCTTCTGACATGTAGCATGCCCTTGTTCCTTATGATCAAGTCTCTGGGCAACTACAAGACAGCAGGTCCCAGTGACCTTCTGATGTGTAGCATGACCTTGTTCCTTATGACCATCTCTCTGGCAAACTATAGGAAAACAGGTCCCGGTGACCTTTTGATGTGTAGCATGACCTTGTTCCATATCACCAACTCTCTGGGCAACTACAGGAAAACAGGTCTCAGTGACCTTTTGATGTGTAGCAAGACCTTGTTCCTTATGACCAACCCTCCGTCCAACTACAGGAAAAAAGATCCTTGTGACCTTCTGACATGTAGCATTACCTTGTTCCTTATGACCAAGTTTCTGGGCCACTTACAGGAAAACAGATCCTTGTGACCTTCTGACATGTAGCATTACCTTGTTCCTTATGACCAAGTCTCTGGGCAACTACAGGACATCAGATCCTTGTGACCTTCTGACATGTAACATTACCTTGTTCCTTATGACAAAGTCTCTGGGCAACTACAGGACAACAGATCCTTGTGACCTTCTGACATGTAGCTTTACCATGTTCCTTATGACCAAGTTTCTGGGCCACTTACAGGAAAACAGATCCTTGTGACCTTCTGCCATGTAGCATGCCCTCGTTCCTCATGACCAAGTCTCTGGGCAACTACAGTTCCTAGGGATCCTCTAATATGTAGCCATGACCTTCTGATGTCCAAACACACAACGGTGACCAAGTCATAGCTTTCTCTCTGGGCAAAGTACTGGAATACTTGAGAACTAGCAGCACTTTATCTCCCATATGAAAGACAGACTTTGTAGCAGCACTGAGCATCTGTTGGGATCCACATTATATGATTCCTATTGAGGACCATTGTTATTCTCTGCTGGTCAGCATTACAGTGTGTGAGTGTGGATGGTCGGGGAGCTTGGTGTGCAGTGGATGCATTGGGAGCCCCCGTGTTTTAGCATTGAAGCAACATTGCGTTTTTAATATTTGTAAAGGATTTGGGTTGGTTGCTATCTATTGTGGCAATTTATGTTTGTCATTCAATTACACATTCTATGTGGCAATAGGTGCCCTCAATGTATCCTTAGTGCCGGCTTCACCATTAACCTTAGTTGTATGTGTGCAAGTTCTATATGTCAGTAGGTTGGTGAGGCACCTGATATGGGGTTCATGTTTCAGGCAGAGCACAGGAAGTGAAGTTTGTGTAGGACCTCCCAAGAGTTTTAATTTGGTCAAGATAATAAAGTTGTCCAGTTATGTGAAAAACCTTTTCACACTTTATTTGAAAGCCCTGATGTCCCGGTACTCACTCTGGTCAATTTAAGTGGTGAAGAACATTTGTGTAGAGCAATAGTCTCCAACCCTCTCCTCTAGAACCACCAACAGGTCATATTTGTGGATCAAATGATTTTTCCACATAGCTAGACATGTTTGGTGCTTAATACTTAGGGCTTTTTTCGTCAAGCCATAGCGCCAGGTAACGACTGGCAGTCACAGGTAACGACAGGCAGTGAACGATGACCGCCGGGCGCTGTACGCAATACCACATTTATCAAAGCGAATCTGGTGAGCGACTCTAACAGCGACACGTAGCGATCGATTCATCATCACAGACGGCTCAGCGTATATCGGCGGCGCTGTGGCTTCCAGAGCGCCTGGTAAGACCTGTTGCTACCTGTCGCTCTCTCATACATTTCAATGGACGTTCCTTTTATTTTCTTTAAACAGGGTTTTATTTTATTTTTTTTTTAATTATCAAATAATTGTATGACCTCTCCTGGCCTAGAAAAAGTCATTTCTGAAAACTTTTTTGATTTATAATATTTTTATGCAGAATTGTCATTACAGGTCTGGTATTACAGTGTTGGGCCCTTATTTATGAAGGAATAGCGACAGGTAGCGCCTGGTGAGCGGCCGGTAATGACGGGCCCCGCCACGAGAACGCCGGCTCCCCACCACAATCACACATTTATCAAGCCAATCCTGCTTAGCGACTGAGATAGCGCCATTTTTTTTAATCTAACATGGCAGAAGTGGTCACAGAATTTTTCACAAAAAAAAAAAAAAAATAATAACAATGAATTATGAATATTTAAAGATTGTTCCATTGAAATGCATTGGAGAGCGCCAGGTAGCGAGAGGTCATACCTGTCGCTGTTCAAGGTCGGACGCTGGCGCTGTGGGCTGAGGCTGGAATAATGATGAATGAGTCGCTATATGGCGCTATCTCAGTCGCTAAGCAGGATTGGCTTGATAAATGTGCGATTGTGGTGGGGAGCCGGCGTTCTCGTGGCGGGGCCCGTCATTACCGGCCGCTACCTGTCGCTATTCCTTGATAAATAAGGGCCTAAGTAACTGTAGTTATCTATCGCACTGTGTATATGCTAAAAAGAATTTCTCGTTTATCTCACAATGTACTTGGCGAACAATAGATTGAATTGAATTGGAGTGGAGATCTGCAAAACCAAGCTTGTAGGTGACTTTCGGGCAGGTGATTGGAGACCACTGTTGCAGAATAAGAGGCCGATTCATTAATAGCGCCAGGTAGCGACAGATGAGCGCCAGTAGCGTGATTTTCACAGCGCCAGCTAGTATTCGCTGTGCTTGGCCGGGGTTTGCTTGTTGACAGCGACTCAGTCGGTGCGCGGTAATGTTGAATACGGGGTTAGGGGTCGCTGTTTCACAGGTTCCGCGTTGTATGGGTGCGCCTGACAGCGAATGGCCAGAGCGAACGGCTTGCTGCAGATTCATTAACAAATCACGCTCAAAAATTTCTCGCGCTGTGAATTCCTTGTTTAAACCCCAGAGTGCTGGCGGCGATGTGTGTAAAGTAGTTTTTAACCCCCAAACAACCATTTTTTTTTATGTAAAAATTATACAAGTTTTTCTAAACATTTTGTAATATGAATACATGAATATCAGACCTGTAATATCAATTCTGCACAATTTTTTTTTTTTTTTACTTAAAAAAAAAACCTAATATTGCAGAAGTGGTCACAGAATTTTTGACATTAAAAAAAAAAAAAAAACATTAATAGCAATTAATTATGATTATTTAAAGATTGCTCCATTGAAATGCATTGGACAACGCCAGGGAGCGCCAGGTCATACCTGTCGCTGTGATGGGATTAGCAGCGGCGCTGTTCGTTGCAGTCGGCTACATGATGAGTCCCGCACTAGCTGACGCTCTCGCCGGCGCTAGCCTCATTTAGCGTGATAAATGCGTCATGTGACCGCCGCCGGGCGTACTTGATTCGGTAGCCGCCGTTAGCTGGCGGTACCTGGCGCTCGTCAGACACTACCTGGCGCTAGCCCTTGATAAATAAGGCCGTAAGATTGTACCTAGTGACCAATCAGGCAACTACAGCAAAGAAAGTGTCCAATGCGCCCAACCAGCCTGGCAGCCGAGTCGTGATGTTCCATTCATGATCAGCATGAAGGATGTATTCCCTGATAAATTACTTTTTTTTTTTTTTAACTCCTTTATTTCGTCTCATCGTACGGATTTATTCAATACAGCGCCAAGACATCGCAATAAATAGCTTTTTTTTTTTTTCCTGGATAAACCTCGCAGGCAGATACATTATGGATGCACAATAAGTGTAGCCCTTTGCACCGTGCAGTGGTACGGAATGAAATATTCCTGACTCAGACTAACAAAAATGTTAATCTACTTTTTATTGTGGCCTTTGGTAGAATAGTTTAAAGGTACAAAAGAAAACTTTGTAATATTTTTAATGCAATCTTTTTTTTTTTTATTTTAAGGTAATGGAGATTTTGAAAGTTAAGAGAAAAGTTGGGTTTTATGGAGGAGTAAAAAAAAAAAGCATATAAAAATAATAAAAGCTTTTTATTAAAATGCCGAACCTGAAAAGGCAGCGGTAAAAACCTGCTTTAACGACCCCATATACAAAGTAAAATATGCTGGAGCGAAGACGCCAATGCTAATATTGGCTCAAACAAGCGCCTGCATGCGGTTCTAAGTCTTTAAGCGGTTCTCAACCTGTGGGTCGGGACCCCGGCGGGGGTCGAACGTCCAAAACACAGGGGTCGCCTAAAGCCATTGGAAAAGACATATCTCCGATGGCTTTAGCCGCTGAGAAGTCGCGCTACTGTCTGCAGCAGCGCTATTCAGCTGGAACGCACGCCGTTATGGATGCGCGATCCAAACTGAATGCCTGCGCGCATGCGCAGACGTGATTGCATCATCCATCCGGGGCCTAATGGGAGGAGGAAGCGGGGGGAACGCTCCACTGTCCATGGCAGCACATTACGTGTGTCCGGCGCTTGCTGATGTCATCAGTGGGCGGACGCAGCAAGCGCCGGAGGACAGAAGCCAAGAGAGCCTGCGAGACGCCTGCTGGTGTAATAACAGTACACACACCATACACACAATACTGTGTAAGTGTAATCATTACACAGTACACAAAGCAGCTTACACTTACACAAAGCACCAAACATTTACATAGTGTCTTATACTATAAGAGACCACTATAAGATGTAGTTCACACTGTTCCCCAATGTATAATTATCTCCCATATCTCCCACTATTTTCCCATATTCTAAATGAGGAAACTGCTGAAATCAGCGGTTTCCGGCATTAAATCCGCCTCCTATTGATTTAATTGTGAGTGCGGCAGATTTTGTGGAAGAGAGCTCCCAAGAATCTCTAGGTTACCGCACAATCCGCCGCAGCCTCCTATTAATTTCAATAAGAGGCGGAGAAATGACAGTTTCCGACACATGCTATGCCATGGCGAAATGTTATTTATTGGAATTAGTAATAAATATTTCTCAACATATAATTAAATATTGTTTTTATGATTAATCACCATGTTTAAATTATGTTTGATTTGTAGCAATGAGAATACATAATGCATATCAGGTATTTACATTCCGAACCATAACTGTAGCAAAATTACAGTTTTGAAGTAGCCACCAAAATTATATTTTGGTTTGGGGTCACCGCAACATGAGGAACTGTATTGCCGGGTCACGGCAATAGAAAGGTTGAGAACCACTGCTTTAAGCGGAACTAAAACCCAGGGCGGCCGTCCGGCACTGGAATCTAAAAGAATTTGGAATGAATTGGGATGCCCTGCTGTGTGAAACCCACCAGGTGGCCGGAATTCACTCACCTTTCCTTGGTCCAGCGGTGCATGCGCAGGCTCTCGTCCAATCAGAGCTATTTGCAGCGCACATGTTATTCGGCAAACGGCTCTGATTGTTTACAATAGGGAGCGAGAGCAGTCGCATCTGTTGGATCCTAGGGTCTGTGTAGTGCTGCTTAGAGCGACCGCTAGTAGACGCTGCAAGCTAGGCTGTGACAAATGGTGCTGTACCATCCTGTCCAGCAGTGATAAACGTGATGTCTGTAGGGGGCGCTGTAGAAGTTTCTCCCTGATTCACTGCAGAGCCAATCGCGAATGCTAGGTAGTGTCCTGAGGTCAAAGCGACCCAAGACTATGCTGCAGCGAGCGATAGGTAAGCGCCAGGTAAGTGCGGCCTGGCACTCGGCGCTGAAGACCATATTGAATAAAAAACTACACACAACCAGCGTCGGTGCTCTAAAACTGGGCGCCAGACGCTGTGTGATAATAGTCTGTTTCTCAACACATATCCACCAGGACCAGAGCGAATACACATGGAATTACATTGTTTTATCATTGTGACAATGACACTGCAATGTCCGACCTGCACATACAATTCTGCATAAAAAAATAAATAAAACTAAAATTAAAATAAATGTAAAATATAACAGTGTTTGTTTGCTGGGCAGGAGAGGCCACACAATGATTTGAGACAAAGATTTTGGGAGTTGTTTAAGAAGGGATAGCGTCAGGTAGGCGCCTGGTTAATGAGAGGTAGTGACAGGTAGCGACTGGTCAACGCCGGACACGGCACGCAATTACACATTTATCAAGCAGAATCTGTTTAGCGACTGGGATAGCGCCATGTAGCGTCTGATTCATCATTTTCAAAGCCTCTGCGAACAGCGCCGGCGTTCAGCCTTGCACAGCGCCAGGTATGACCTCTCGCTACCTGTCGCTCCCCCATTCATTTCAATGGACGATCCTTTTCTTCTCTTTAAACAGGGTATTTGTTTTTTTTTATTTTTCCCAAAAATCACAAATAATTCTGTGACCTCTTCTGGCATTGAAAAAGCTGTTTTTTCAAATTTTTTACATTTTTTATATATTTCCTCAGAAATGACATTACAGGTCTGGAATTAAAGTGTTCATGTTACAATGTTGCTACAATGTAATTCCATATGTTTTCGCTTTGTTACTAGTGGATAGATGCTGAAAAACAGACTTTAAACACACCGCCTCCTGCGCTCTGGGCTTCAGAGAAGCATTTTTCAGCGCCAGAGTTGTGTGAGGCTTTTTTTTTTTCTTGAATATGTTGTGAGTCGGTCGCAATTAGCAGTCGCTAACATGCGCTCCCATACAGCGCTGTACTGGTCAAATAGCGACTCGTCACAATGTATTCAACATTACTGCACAGCGACTGAGTCGCTATAAACTAGCGACTCACGGCTGAGCACTGTGACTACTAGCTGGCGCTCTGAAAATGCCTGCTACAGACGCTCATCTATCGCTACCTGGCGCTAGTATTGAATCAGCCTCCCCGTTTCTGCATGCGCCTAGTTGCATGGTTCATGGCAGTGTGCACGACGGGCAAGCACACGGGAGAAGCACAAATTGCCTCTTCTTGCACCAATTTGCTCCTTCCGCAAGAAAAATCTGCTGTTTTGAAGAGCAAATAGCCCCGCCCCATGCGCATTTGGCGAGCTAAGCGCTTAACTGCTCCCGATGGTCCCCCATGTTTCTCCCCTTTCTTTTACTGTTTCTCCATAGTGATTTGATCTCTCCAGCTTCTGTGTTTTCTGTGAAGCTCTATTCTCCATTTCCAAGTGTTTTCTCTTGAGAACTTGTGTTCTCCATTTTTTGTCCCAACTTTGGGGACTCAAAAGAATAAGTAGAGTAAGGACCCCTCCAATAGGGGCGCCATGATGTGGCATGGGGCCCCTAGTTTCTTTACAGGATTCATAAGCCTGATTGCTAAATAATATATAGTAGTGAAAGGGTTAAACTAGGCTGTTACTTGGTTCCCAGGCTCTAAGTAATAATAATAAATAGTAGTAATGAAGCGACTCCCTCCTCCTTTACTCAGTGCTGGTTATTAGGTTAATATTTAGCAATAAGAGACAATCAGGACCAGATCATTCTATAGGGACAGGTGCAAGTCCTGAAGTGCTGGAATCTGGAGTGTTTTTTTTAGTTTTTTTCTAATGTAACATAGTACCATAGTATGTAAGGCTGAATAAAGACTTTAGTCCATCCAGTTCAACCTGTTTAACTCCTTCCAGTGGTCTAGTAGCCATAGCTGGAAATGTTATTACATGCCAGGAAGGCATCCCGGCCACTATAGATCTCTTTCCAGTGGTCTAGTAGCCATAGCTGGTAATGTTATTACATGCCAGGAAGGCATCCCGGCCACTATAGATCTCCTTCCAGTGGTCTAGTAGCCATAGCTGGTAATGTTATTACATGCAAGGAGGGCATCCCGGCCACTATAGATCTCCTTCCAGTGGTCTAGTAGCCATAGCTGGTAATGTTATTACATGCAAGGAGGGCATCCCGGCCACTATAGATCTCCTTCCAGTGGTCTAGTAGCCATAGCTGGTAATGTTATTACATGCAAGGAGGGCATCCCGGCCACTATAGATCTCCTTCCAGTGGTCTAGTAGCCATAGCTGGTAATGTTATTACATGCAAGGAGGGCATCCCAGCCACTATAGATCTCCTTCCAGTGGTCTAGTAGCCATAGCTGGTAATGTTATTACATGCCAGGAGGGCATCCCGGCCACTATAGATCTCCTTCCAGTGGTCTAGTAGCCATAGCTGGTAATGTTATTACATGCCAGGAGGGCATCCCGGCCACTATAGATCTCCTTCCAGTGGTCTAGTAGCCATAGCTGGTAATGTTATTACATGCAAGGAGGGCATCCCGGCCACTATAGATCTCCTTCCAGTGGTCTAGTAGCCATAGCTGGTAATGTTATTACATGCAAGGAGGGCATCCCGGCCACTATAGATCTCCTTCCAGTGGTCTAGTAGCCATAGCTGGTAATGTTATTACATGCAAGGAGGGCATCCCAGCCACTATAGATCTCCTTCCAGTGGTCTAGTAGCCATAGCTGGTAATGTTATTACATGCAAGGAGGGCATCCCAGCCACTATAGATCTCCTTCCAGTGGTCTAGTAGCCATAGCTGGTAATGTTATTACATGTAAGGAGGGCATCCCGGCCACTATAGATCTCCTTCCAGTGGTCTAGTAGCCATAGCTGGTAATGTTATTACATGTAAGGAGGGCATCCCGGCCACTATAGATCTCCTTCCAGTGGTCTAGTAGCCATAGCTGGTAATGTTATTACATGCAAGGAGGGCATCCCGGCCACTATAGATCTCCTTCCAGTGGTCTAGTAGCCATAGCTGGAAATGTTATTACATGCAAGGAGGGCATCCCGGCCACTGTAGATCTCCTTCCAGTGGTCTAGTAGCCATAGCTGGTAATTTTATTACATGCCAGGAAGGCATCAAGGCCACTTTTGAACGTTTTTACTGTATCCTTCATTACTGCCTCCTCTGGCAGCGAGTTCCATAGTCTCACTGCTCTTACAGAGAAGAATCCCCTCCTATGTCGGTGGAGAAAGCACCTTTCCTCTAACCTTAGTGGATGCCCCCGGGTTATGGTTACACTCCGCGGTATAAATAGATTGTGGGACAGATCTTTGTATTGACCCCGAATATATTTATGCATAGTTATTAGATCACCTCTCAATCGTCTTTTTTCTAGACTAAATAAACCTAACTTGGACAATCTTTCAGGGTACTTTAGCCCCCCACACTCTTTTTATTAACTTTGTTGCCCTTCTTTGAACGCGCTCCAGTTCTGATGTGTCCTTCTTAAGCACAGGTGCCCAGAACTGTACACAGTATTCCATATGGGGTCTGACCAGTGACTTGTACAGGGGTAAAATGATGCTCCGGTCATGAGCACCCATGCCCCTCCTGATGCACCCCATGATCCTATTTGCCTTGGCAGCAGCTGCCTGGCATTGATTACTACAGTTGAGCTTTTTGTCAACTAAAACCCCTAGGTCCCTTTCCATTGTTGTTTTAGCAAGTGTTTCTTTATTTAATGTGTAATCATGACACAGATTTCTCCTTCCCATGTGCATAACCTTACATTTATCTGTGTTAAACTTCATTTATATGTGTGGAATGTCAGTGGAGAACCTAAAGATCCTCACTTGGCGAGAACTCATCTACTACAGCTTCTGGTCCCAACCTTATCCAACATTGGTCAGCTCCTTTCAGCTTCCTCTCCCAGATCACCATTTATCCCCTACCGTCAGCTTCCTTTACTATCACGCTATCTATTTCATACAACAGCACCCACCAGCAGCTGCTCTGAAAACTAAAAGATTCCAGGGCCAACTGCTGGCTTTCCAAATTGGGATGCCCTGCTGTGTGAAATCCCCCAGGGTCCCGGTAATCACATACCTTTGCTTGGTCCAATGGTGCATGTACGGACTCTTGTCCAATGAGGGCCATCTGTTCCCAGTCCAATGGTGCATGTGTAAGCTCTCATCCAATGAGGGCCATCTGTTCCCAGTCCAATGGTGCATGTGTAAGCTCTTATCCAATGAGAGCCATCTGTTCCCAGTTCAATGGTGCATGCGTAAGCTCTCATCCAATGAGGGCCATCTGTTCCCAGTTCAATGGTGCATGCATAAGCTCTCATCCAATGAGGACCATCTGTTCCCAGTTCAATGGTGCATGCGTAAGCTCTCATCCAATGAGGACCATCTGTTCCCAGTTCAATGGTGCATGCGTAAGCTCTCATCCAATGAGGACCATCTGTTCCCAGTTCAATGGTGCATGCGTAAGCTCTCATCCAATGAGGGCCATCTGTTCCCAGTTCAATGGTGCATGCATAAGCTCTCATCCAATGAGGACCATCTGTTCCCAGTTCAATGGTGCATGCGTAAGCTCTCATCCAATGAGGACCATCTGTTCCCAGTTCAATGGTGCATGCGTAAGCTCTCGTCCAATGAGGACCATCTGTTCCCAGTTCAATGATGCATGCGTAAGCTCTCATCCAATGAGGGCAATCTGTTCCCAGTCCAATGGTGCATGCGCGGGCCGCATCTCACGCTTCTCTCTAGCAGGGCGCTTTCCCGCGCCAGCCATTTGTGAATGGCCGGCGCGGGCGGGCTCCCTGTTAGAGGGAAGCGCGAGATGCGGCCGCCAGCGTGCTCGGAACTGCTGCGGTAAGACGTCTCATTGACACGCATACTACAGCGGTTCCAAGCGCGCTGATTGGACGAGCGGCTGTGCATGTGCCGTAGGAGCGTGGTGAGGTGAGCTGGAACGTGCGATCTGGGTGGTTTCACATAGCGGGGCACCCCCAATCGGGGTGCCCTGGGGAAGTGGACCAAAACCCAGGATAGTCAAGGATTTTGACTATCCTGGGTTTTGGTCCTTGCCCCCGGGGCACTGTGTGTAACCTCAGAGAAAGCCCATAAAAACTCACCTCTTTCTTTTTACTATGGCACAGCCGATCAGACGCATTTGCCGTGTTAATTTCATTCGGCAAATGGCTCTCATTGACTTCAATGGGGAGCGTACGCTGCCACCCCAGCGGCGTGGGCACACACAGCCCAAGGATGCAGGATATGCAGCAGCAATGTGAGGCATTTGCTGAATGACATCGTTATGGCAGATGGCTCTCGCACATGCACCGTTGGACTGGGGAAAGGTATGTGATTACCGGGGCCCTGGGGGATTTCACACAGTGGAGCATCCCAATTCGGAAAGCCAGCGGCTGGCCCTGGATTAGGTTGGGGCCAGAATCTGTAGCAGATGAATGTTCACCAAGTGAGGATTTTACCCCACTTGGTGAACACTTTACAAGGATGCCCTTGCTGTCTGAAATCCCCCAGGTCACCGTAACAAACTCACCTCTTCCTGGTCCTACGATGCATGTGCTACCCTATAACAGGGAGCGTGCCCACGCCAGCCATTCACATATGATTGGCGTGGGCACACAACCTGCTAAAGGGATAGAGGGGATGTGGCCGCTGTTCCCGGACAGACATGAAACAAAGTTGAGTTTTCGTGTTGACAGCACTCATAGTGTCATACATTGTGACAGGAGTTTAAAAAATTGGGTTGCATTATCTCCTACGCCTGCCGTGGCTATAGCAAACAAGATAAATTATCCTGAAAAGCCTGCCAGCTCCCTGGTGAAGGTAACACTGTGTTTCATTCTTACAGCCAAGGAACAGCTGATGTATCAAAATTGTTTCTATTGTAATTGCATTGTAAAGCAGTCACAAGCCTGCTGCTGAAATGTTAATAGCTCACAGATAGCTCCCAGCTTTCTGCAACATGTACATCGTACTGCTGTGATAGCGAGAACACTGTGAAGAAGTCACAGTCTGTAATTATGACCTCCCCCTACTTTTGATATTGGCAGGGCCTACAGCGTCTCTCAAAGGAAGTGATGTGTGGTGAGCTGGCTTGGTGGGTTGCCGTCATGGGTAATAGAGGATATTTATTAAAGTAGCAAAAAGGGATGATTTTTGGGTTTCAGGATAAGGATGACAGCCGTGGGCACACACCCTGCTAAAGGGATAGCGGGGATGTGGCCGCTGTTCCCAGACGGACATGAAACAAAGTTGAGTTTTCGGGCGACCTGGGGGGGGTTTCACACAGCGGGGCATCCACGATCGGGTATGTCTGCCCTCGAGTCTCATAGACTCCAGGGTGGGTTTTCTACACCCTGGACTTTTTGTGCCAAACTATAAACCTATTCAAGCCACACTAATTGTATTTTTATTTACAACTAGTTCACCTAATGTCCCTTTATTGTTTGTCTTGTTTGCAATCTCTGTTGTTGTCTCTAGGCCTTTAATGAATTTCTGTTCATCTCGGCTGATGCGAGATTTAATTACACCTCTTCTGGGCAATCCTCCCTCCGTCTCCTGTGTAATACATAAAAATTAAAGTGCGCTCGTTTGCCAAGTCAATGGCACTTTAATCAACTTTCAACGTAGGGAAAAAAATAAAAAAACAAACAAACTTCATCTCGTCCATTTTCTACTGCTTTTTAGGCACTTAAATAATTTGATGAACGCGCAGCATCAAGGTTAAACGTGGTTCGCAATCGCTCCCCTATCTATGCGCTCGAAAAGGGACACTTTAGGGAGGTGGCCAATAAGAAGGAGTAAAGCATTGATCAGAGAAGAACTGTCGGGCCGGGTATTCGACCTGTTCCATCAAAGGTGAACGCAGATGACATTGATTCGCTTACTTTATGGAAGGTCGGGGTGGTGGGTGCCAGAGGATATTAATCATACTGAGGAGGCAGTAAATATCGACAAAAAACAAAGATGGAGTTTGGGTATTTAGAAGTACCTGGAAATGAATTATCTTGTACAAGACAAAAATAACATGACGTACAAAGCACATACGGGGGTGACCACACTCACAGTGCCATACATTGCATTGGGAATTTAAACAATTGAGTGGCATTATCTCCTACTCCTGCTGTGGCTATAGCAAACAAGATGAATTATTCTGAAAAGCCTGCCGACTCCCTGGTGTGGGTAACAATGCGTTTCATTCTTACAGCCAAGGAACAGCTGATGTACCTAGACGGTGCCTCGGAGGCCTTTGGGGTGGAAGCCAAACTGGGGCTCCTGGAGGGTGGAACACAGGGCCGGCCCCAGGTTTATGTGAGCCCTTGGGTGGCATGATCTCAGTGGGCCCCTTTGCGGTGGAGAGTCACGGGTCTATAAATTCCATGGCCAAAGCTAAAAAGGGCTGCTTACCCTCCAACCCCTTATTGGAGCTGTTTTTAAGTTTGGCCCCACAAGAATGGGCAGAGAACTGAGGAATAGGGATTAAACAGGAAGGGCAGGAATGGATGGATGGGCAAAATGAAAAGGACAGGAATGGCTTTGGGAAAGCAGGTAATGAGGGGGACTGGGGGTCAATGGCAAGTCTCATGGACCCCTTACCAGTTCACAAAGGGTTAACAGCAAAAAAAAGACACCACACGTAATTGTAAAAATGTCATTTCTTTGTTTTTTTTCTTTACTCACCTCCCATCTTTGCTGTCCCCTGGCGATCATGTCCCACGAAGCTCAGATGACAGCTGCCGGGTAATCAGTGGAGGGGGGGGCTGGGGGGACAAGGGATCACAGTCCTTCGCCCCTCCAACCCCCTCCGATCTCCCGGTGCTACTGAGCGTCTTGGGGTGGGTGTGAGATGATGTCATGAATTATGTCAAAGATGACGTCATCCACCCGGCCCACAAAAAGTGCTAGGCACCGGGCGATTGTGGAAGTGCTGGAGAGGGCCTATTTTGCACTTTGGGTCAGAGACCCGGCGGGAGGGAAAGCTACCACAGGTGAGTAAATGCAATTTTTTATTTTTTACAGTTTTGTGCCAGATAGTTGGCCCTCGGCAACTGACCGGGTTTGCCGGGTGCTGACGCCAGCCCTGGTGGAACAAGTTAGGAACACTGGAAATAAAGAAGCCCTGTTTGGAAGGTTTTTTGATTGTGTCTTTACTCTTAAGAAAACCGCTACTCACCATGGGCCATGCACCAGGACCCTTTCTTGGAACTAAGTGACTACTACCCTAATACTAGGCCGTGGAAGAACCCCTCCCTCTAAAGTGGGGAGGGGTCACCTCCAGCTTACTGTCCCTAAAGCACACCCAAAAATTAGGGGCATTCCAAATCAAAGGTATCCCATTACATAAGCAGCGATGTATGTTGGTAACTTGACAGACAGCTGCAGGAAATGTTTTTTGAGTATTTGCGTTTTTATGGCGAGAACACTGTGAAGATAGTCACAGCCTGTAATTATGACCTCTTCCTACTTTTGATGTTGGCAGGGCCTACAGTAGATCACAAAGGAAGTGATGTGTGGTGAGCTGGCTTGGTGGGTTGCCGTGGTGGGTTGCCTTCATGGGTAATAGATAGGGATGAGCGAACCGGTTCGGACGAACTGGAATTCGCTCCGAATTTCAGGGAAAGTTCGATTCGGCACGAACCCGAATTTTTTTTGGTTCGTGCCAATCGAATTTTCCCTGAAATAAAAAAAAAAAAAAAATGCCGGCATGGTGGGAGCGTGGAGGCCAGCGCCGCTCTCAGCTGTCATCAGAGGACGCGTTATCAGAGGGTGACTGAGAGCGGCGCCGGCCTCCACGCTCCGACCATGCAGGTGTTTGCTTTTTAAACAAATGCCGGCATGGTGGGAGCGGGCGGGCCGGCTGCGCTGTCAGCGGGCCGGCTTCCGCCGCCCGCTGACAGCGTAGCCGGCCTGCCCGCTCCCACCATGCCGGCATTTTTTTATTTCAGATGAGCGATTCGTGAAAGTTCGATTCGGGCGAACCCGAATTTCTTGGGGAAATTCGGCGAATCGCCCGAATCGAACTTTCAAGAAGTTCGCTCATCTCTAGTAATAGAGAAGATTTATTAAAGTAGCAAAAAGGGATGATTATTGGGTATCAGGCTAAGGGTGGCAGCAGGGGCGGACTGGCCCAGTGGGTCGAACAGCCTTGGGACAGTCTGGGCTGCTACCTACCAATTCATGCCTCCCCCCAGCCACCATCCCCTTCCCCACTCTATCACCTCATCCAAGCAACCTTGGCCCATGTCCTCACCCTAATGATTTAGCCTCAGCACAATGGTTGACTGGCCAGGGAGCAGCAAAGATGCCACTGGCGGGTCATGGGCATGATTTTTGGCCCAAGTCCGGCACTGGGTGAAAGTTATTTCTTAAAATGTGCAGTTTTTAACTGTTTGTGAAAAACGGCACTATGTGACAAATGGCACCATTACGAATTTAGCGACGAGGAAACTGCTGATCAACACAGAGAGTAGAGGTGAATGTCAGCTAGGAAGGTATGAGGGCATCCGACATGTGACAGTGGAGCGCCCCTCAAAAATGAAACAGGGGGCCACCAGACCACCAGACCAAAAGTTTATTGAACCTGACTGTGTACAGGTTGTTGAAGCAGCGCTGAAAAGGTGAGGACCAAAGGGTAGGAATGGGCCCCTTTGTGTCGGCTCCCAACATCAAATAAAGAAGCCTTGTTTGGAAGGTTTATTGATTGTGTCTGATCTTTACTCACCATGCGCCATGCACTAGGACCCTTTCTTGGAACTGAGAGGCTGATTTATTAATAGCGACATGTAGCGACAGTTGAGCGACTGTAGCGGTATTTTCACAGTGCCCGCTAGTAGTCGCTGTGCTTGGCCGTTGTTCGGTTGTTGACAGCGACTCAGTCGGTGTGGCAAAATGTTCAATACGGGGTTACGAGTTGCTATTTGACACGTTCCGCGATGTATGGGTGCGCATGATAGCGACTGGTCAGAGTGACCGGCTTCCACCATATTCATCAAAAAATCACGCTCAAAAAATTCAAGCGCTGTGAAATGCATGTTTAAACCCCAGAGCGCTGGAGGTGATGTGTTAAAAGTAGTTTTTTAACCCCCAAACAACCATATTTTTGGAAACAAAAAAAAAAAAAAAATTAAATAATTTAGTAATATGAATACATTAATATCAGACCTGTAATATCAATTCTGTACATTTTTTTTTTTCCCCCTTAAAAAAAATATCTAAAATGACAGAAGTGGTCACAGAATTTTTCACATTTAAAAAAAAAACATTAATAGCAATTAATTATTAATATTTAAAGATTGTTCCATTGAAATGCATTGGAGAGCGCCAGGTAGCGAGAGGTCATACCTGTCGCTAGTCAAGGTCGGACGCTGGCGCTGTGGGCTGAAATAATGATGAATGAGTCGCTATATGGCGCTATCTCAGTCGCTAAGCAGGATTGGCTTGACAAATGTGTGATTGTGGTGGGGAGCCGGCGTTCTCGTGGCGGGGCCCGTCATTACCGGTCGCTCACCAGTCGCTACCTGTCACTATTCCTTCATAAATAAGGGCCTAAGTGACTACTACTATGATACCACTACCACTAAAGTAGGGAGGAGTCACCTCCAGCTTACTGTCCTAAAAGCACACCCAATAATTAGGGGCATTAGAAATCAAAACGATCCCATTACATAAGCAGTGATGTAGGTTGGTAACTTGACAGACAGGTCCAGGAAATGTTTTTTGAGAATTTGCGTTTTGTCTATAAAGTAGGAAATCCACGTTGCTTACTTGTTGTTAAGAATTTCTCTAAACTTTCCTGGCAGTAGGGAATAGTTCGGAACATTCTGCATATTATTATCCTATGGCCTCTCCTTTGCTTCCTTTGTAACCAATGGGAAAAACAAAAGCAGCATATTGTTTTCCGAAACATTCCTAAGAAAGGCCAACACGACCGAACCGGAGCCGTCGGGGAATCCAGGGGACATGGCCAGGAAACCTCAGCAGGTAACCAAAGAAGCTTGTACCACTGACCCCTTGTTCCCAAAGCGGCTGCTTTTATTGCATTGGATCCAAGGGTTCTCTCTTTACAAGAGACTTTTTGCACTTTTAAAAGTAAGAAATGCATTTGCTGATTTCCACTAAACCACAAGTCCTCCAAATGTTTAGCAGGGATTTTAAAACCGCGGCATGGAAAAAGTAATAAAGCGTAGAACATTAAAAAAAAGAAATCCCATGGAGCTTCTGCATTAATGTATTTATTCATATAGCTGTATAGATGAAGCGGAGGGGTGGAAGGGGGTTAATTATATTCCTTCACCAACTAGATGGCCTTCTATTAAACCCCATGTGCTTCTGCGTAACAAACCAGGGAGGTCATCCCGGCTTCCTACACCCTTTTATTTTTGATCCTTAAATGACTATATTTAGGCGGGCCTGAATAATGCGCGCCCGCAAGGAAGGAATTCATGCAATTTTTTGGGCACCGTCATAATGAGTGGCTTTACGAAAGTCATAAAATGACCAGAATTATTAGTGATATATAACGATGACTGGAAATTACACAATTACACAATGGAAGGAAGAAGAATGAGAAAGGCATGGAAACTGGCAAAAGCTAAAAAAGCTAAAGAAACAAATGTGAAACAATTTTTTGTTCTATTTCCCAACTACAGTATGAACATCATTTGGTCTGGTTTTCCCTCACCCTTAATCAGACCATTTATTATTATTATTATTTATTTTGCGCCATCATCTTCCGTAGCGCTTTACAAGGTGACATATAGTACAGGGAACAATACAAAATTAGATGTCACGAGGTTAAAACCAGGTGTTGTGAGCACCGGAGACAATAGGAAGGAGAGCCCCACCCCTTGCGAGCTTACAGTCTAAAGACCATTGAATTGTTTTTTAATGCACAGACAGGGAGGTACGGTATACTTCTTGCAGCCACACCTCCTATGAGGATGGGGTACAAGTGTTAGACCAGTCCAATGGAGCTAATTTACCTACTGTAAACTGACCATTTTTATGGGACAGTTTAAAGTTGACCAAAACCCACCGCAATCGATTCCCTCCCATCGGGGCGTTCTAAATCGAGATGCCCCGCTGTGTGAAACCCCCCAGGTCGCCCCATACACTTACCTTGTTTCCCGGTCCAACGGCGCATGCCTGAGCGGCAGGCGCATCCCCGCTATCCCTCTACCAGGGTGCGTTATGGGGTAAGTCGAGGTCATAGACAGATAAATAGAAGCTCCGAGGGAAAAACACTGGAAGGCTCAAGCCGGGAAATCAGAGAACTAACGGTACCAGGGATAAGACAGGTTCATAGTCGGAATCCAGGCAGAGGTAGGTTCAGGCAGTGGTCATGAAACAGTCAGGCAAGCTAGGTCAGTAACAGATAATCAAACAGGAACCTGGAGGTGTCTGCAACATGGAAAATGATTTAGCTTTACTGGATAAGTAGTCAAAACTGTGGAAACTAGAGTTTAATGTTTCTATATGTAAAATCCTGCCCTTGGGTAGAAGGAATCCCGGCTCTGAGCACTGTATGGGCAGCACTGTGTTATCCAGGACCTCAGAGGAGAGAGATTTACGGATACTGATTACTGATAGCTGCAAGATGAGTGGACAGTGTAGCCAGGCAGTGGGAAAAGCAAGCAGGATGCTCGGCTGCATAGCTCGAGGCATCACCAGTAGGAAGAGGGAGGTTGTGATGCAGCTGTATAGAGCCCTGGTGAGGCCACAGCTAGAATACTGTGTGCAGTTCTGGAGACCTCCCCTGCAAAAAGACATTATTCAAATAGAACAGGTCCAAAGGCCGGCAACAAAAATGGTAGAAGGACTTAAACTTAAAACTTATCAGGAGAGACTTAAAGAACTTAATCTGTACAGTCTGGAGGAAAGAAGGGAGAGGGGGGACATGATGGAGACCTTTATATATGTGACAGGAGGGAATAAGGTTGAGGAGGGAAGTGTTTTAATAATAAACTTAATGATAGAACAAGGGGCCCAACCTGAAGCTAGTCGGAGGGAAGATCAGGAGCAATGTTAGAAAATATTATTTTACAGAAAGAGTAGTAGATGCCGGGAACAAACTTCCAGCAGAGGTGGTTGGAAAGTTAAGAGTAAGTGAATTTAAACATGCCTGAGATAAGCACACATCTATCCTAAGATAAAGAGAACATACAGTATACACATAAGATACAGAGAACATACAGTATACACATAAGATACAGAGAACATACAGTATATACATAAGATACAGAGAACATACAATATGCACATAAGATACAGAGAACATACAGTATATACATAAGATACAGAGAACATACAGTATACACATAAGATACAGAGAACATACAATATACACATAAGATACAGAGAACATACAATATACACATAAGGGCAGACTATATGGACCGTATGGTCTCCTTCTGCCGTCAACCTTCTATGTTTCTATGAATCTCAGGCATATTACGCTATCACGGGCAGTGAGAGAGTGAGGGGGGAAAACCTTTATAGGACGGGAACAGACGGGATTGGATAGAGAGGAGCTGAGCTCATTGGTAAACTGAAGAACATATGGGCTGATCGGCCGGATAAATCTCTAGGGCATATCACCCAGAGTAATCTTCGGCCTCATTGGCACTTTAAACTAACCACCGGCGGCCACGATGAGTGCAGTTCCGCCAGAGGGCATAAATCAGCTGTGCTCATGCGCGTGCGAGCAGGGGAAGGGGCAGGGAGAGGAGGAGGCGTTTGGCACCGCTCAAGCCGACGCTGCCCAAGTCGGCACCCGCTGTTGGCGCAGCTGGAGGGGAACCCGCACTGCCCGAAGACACCGCGGGACCAAACCCCAGGTAAGTGCTTTGTGACACTCAGAAGTTCCCTGGATTATCTACAAATAAAGTACTGCATACGTTTCCTAGCACTTATCTATCTATAGAGGTTGAGTGAAAAATAACTTATAACATATACCTATAACCGAATATAATAATAAATATAATATATATATATATATATATATATATATATATATATATATATATCAATATATCTATAACCTATAACCCAATACAATAATAAATATTTAGGCCCTTATTTAACAAGGGATAGCGCCAGGTAGCGAATGGTGAGCGAACGGTAATAACGCTCACCGCCACGAGAACGCCGGCTCCCCTCCGCAATCACACATTTATCAAGCCGATCCTGCTTAGCGACTGACAGAGCGCCAGATAGCGAATCATTCATCATTATTCCAGCCTCACCCCACAGCGCCAGCGAGCGACCTTGAACAGCGACAGGTATGACCTCTCGCTACCTGGCGCTCTCCAATACATTTCAATGGAGCAATCTTTAAATATTCTTAATTAATTGCTATTACTTTTTTTTTTTTTTTTTTTTTTTTTAAATGTCAAAAATTCTGTGACCACTTTTTTTTTTTAAGGTAAAAAAAAAAAATTGTGCAGAATTGATATTACAGATCTGATATTAATGTATTCATATTACAAAATGTTTTGAAAAACATGTTTTTTTTTTTTTCTAAAAATATGGTTGTTTGGGGGTTAAAAAACTACTTTTAACCCATCGCCGCCAGCGCTCTGGGGTTTAAACATGCATTTCACAGCGCGATAATTTTTTGAGCGTGATTTGTTAACGAATATGGTGGGAGCCGTTCGCTATGGCCATTCGCTATCATGCGCTCCCATACAGCGCGGAACCTGTCAAATAGCGACTCCTCACCCAATATTCAACATTACCGCACACCGACTAAGTCGCTATCAACTACCGAACAACGGCCAAGCACAGCGACTACTAGCGGGCGCTCTGAAAATACTGCTACAGTCGCTCATCTGTCGCTACCTGGCGCTATTAATGAATCGGCCTCCCCGAAGTTCCCTGGATTATCTACAAATAAAGTGCTGCATACGTTTCCTAGCACTTATCTATCTATAGAGGTTGAGTGAAAAATAACTTATAACATATACCTATAACCGAATATAATAATAATAATAATAATAATAATAATAATAATAATAAATATATAATATATATATAACAATATATAACCTATAACCCAATACAATAATAAATATAAAAAAAAAAAAAAAAATATATATATATATATATATATATATATATATATATATATATCCTATAACCCAATAAAATATATAATATATATAACAATATATACCTATAACCAAATATAATAAATATATATATATATATATATATATATATATATATATATATATATATATTATAATAATTAAAATTGTGGAAAAACATGGATAGCCCAGGAAATTTAATTTTAAGTAAGACATTCTCCGACCGGATCCTGACGAGCGATTGTAGGGATGTCAGCTATTGCCAGATTCAAAAGACTAATAATAAATACACCAAGAAGAAACGGTGGCACTGAAGCTTCCTTGGACAACCAGTTTCCGGAAGAAAAAAAAAAAAACATGAAAAACTGCTGAATGCGAGGCCTTTTTAAATCGACAGCGGTTCTTACAGAGGCGTCCAATTTCCAAAGCGCATATCTCCTTTTTATTTGCCTTTTATCATGGCAGACGAGTTGAAAAGTGCAGACCTAGGTGTTTTCTGTTCGGAGACTTGCGTCTGCTCCTATGCCGGAGTTTTCTAATCAAAGGCGATAATGGGAGGTAGCGCATGCCTCATAGACAGCAAGCGTGCCTCAGGCAAGGGGCTCCGGTGGTTTCTGTCGAAGCAGCATTTTATTTCAGGGCTGCCGGCACATTAGTGATACTGTCGCCTAATTATTACAATTCCTGTAGCTATCTTGGCAAAGTACAACAAACCACCAAGTGCCGCAACCCCTGGGGTGCCAATGTTTTGTCTGCAGAAAGCTACCTGAGATGGAAGGGGGTTTGCGTTCTGACTTTTCCTCTCCCTCTGTTCTCATGTCTGTTAGTTTACTTCATCTAATGGATGGAGCTCTTGTACGAAATGTCAGATACATATTGAGACATGAAGATGCATGCCATGTTTTGGGAATGATGAAGAGATGTGAAGGTTTGGAGGACTCGAGGCAATTTTTACTGTGTCAATCATCGTGGTCCCGATGTGATCAGAATAAGAGAAAGGCTACACCAAGCGTTTTAACAGCTAAGGCCAATGCATGGTGTTGAGTATTAAAGCGAAACAAAACCGATTTTGACTATCCCCGGTTTTGTTCCGTGGCCCGGGGCATCCTGAATTGTCTGAAGCCTGAAACCTCTTCCCGGTCCAGCATCATATCATATGTGCAGGCTCTCATCCAATTACATATGCATGGCAAAAGGCTCTGTTCACATACAGGGCTTCGGCAATTGTGAACGCAGCACGCGCGCCCTATCTGAATGGCTGGGAGCAAGCAAAAGGATGTTCCATCATGCCTGAAAAAGGGGACAAAAGGGATCCAATGGCGCATGTGCAGGCTCTCGTCTAATTAAATATATGCATGGCAAATGGCTCTGTTTACATGCAGGGCTTCAGCAATTTGGAACGCAGCACATGCGTCCTATCTGAATGGCTGGGAGCGAGCAAAAGGATGTTCCATCATGCCTGAAAAAGAGGACAAAAGGGATCCAACAGCACATGTGCAGGCTCTTATCCAATTACATATATGCATTGCAAACGGCTGTTTTTGCATGGCAAAAGGCTCTGTTCACATACAGGGCTTCGGCAATTGTGAACGCAGCACGCGCGCCCTATCTGAATGGCTGGGAGCTAACAAAAGGATGTTCCATCATGCCTGAAAAAGAGGACAAAAAGGATCCAACAGCACATGTGCAGGCTCTCATCCAATTGCATATATGCACTGCAAACGGCTGTTTACATGCAGGACTTCGGGAATTGTTTACATGCAGGGCGTCAGCAATTGGGAACGCAGCATTCGTGCCCTATCTGAATGGCTGGGGATGGGAGCGAGCAAAAGGATCTTCCATTATGCCCGATAAAGAGGACAAAAAGAATCCAACGGCGCATGTGCGGGGTCTCGTCTTACATATGTGCACTGCAAACGGCTCTGTTTACATGCAGGACTTCGGGAATTGTTTACATGCAGGGCTTCAGCAATTGGGGACACAGCACAGCACAGGATGGGAGCACGCAAAAGGATTTTCTTTCATGCCTGATAAAGAGGACAAGAAGGATCCAATGGCGCATGCGTGGGCTCTTGTCCAATTACATATATGCAAGGCAAATCGCTCTGTTTACATGCAGGGCTTCAGCAATTGGGAACGCAGCACGCGCGCCCTATCTGAATGGCTGGGGACGGGAGCAAGCAAAAGGATGTCCCATCATGCCCGATAAAGAGGACTTTTCTTTTTAATCTAAAAGTTGAAACATAGAAACATAAAAGGTTGGCGGCAAAAGGAGAGCATGTCTAGTCTATGATGAAGAGGTTTGAAGGACTTGAGACAATTTTTAACATGTCAATCATCGTGGTCCCGATGTGATAAAAATAAGAGAAAGGCTACACCAAGCGTTTTAACAGCTAAGGCCAATGCATGGTGTTGTATTAAAGCGAAACAAAACCGATTTTGACTATCCCCGGTTTTGTTCCGTGGCCCGGGGCATCCTGAATTGTCTGAAACCTCTAAAACTCACCTCTTCCCGGTCCAACGGTGCATGCACGGGCTCTCATCCAATTGCATATGCACGGCAAAAGGCTCTGTTCACATACAGGGCTTCGGCAATTGTTTACATGCAGGGCTTCGTCTATTGGGAACGCAGCACGCGCACCCTATCTGAATGGCTGGGGATGGGAGCGAGCAAAAGGATGTTCCATCATGTCCGATAGAAGACAAAAAGGATCCAATGGCGACTGAATGGGATCTCGTCCAATTACATATATGCACGGCAAACGGCTCTGTTTACACGCACGGCTTCGGCAATTGTGAACGCAACACGGGCGTCCTATCTAAATGGCTGTGGATGGGAGCGAGCAAAAGTATGTCCTATCATGCCCGAGGATAAAAAGGATTCAATTGCGCATGCGTAGGCTCTCAGCTGATTACATATATGCGCAGCAAACGGCTCTGTTTACATGCAGGGCTTCGGCAACTGGTCTTCTCGGCAACTCTTCCCGGTCCAACGGCTCATGCGCGGGCTCTCATCCAATTACATATGCACGGCAAAAGGCTCTGTTCACAGTCAGGGCTTCTGCTATTGTTTACATGCAGGGCTTCGGCATTTGGGAACGCAGCAAGCGCGCCCTATCTGAATGGCTGGGGACGGGAGCGAGCAAAAGGATGTTCCATCATGCCCGATTAAGATTACAAAAAGGATCCAACGGTGCATGTGCAGGCTCTCATTCAATTACACATATGCACGGCAAATGACTGTTTACATGCAGGGCTTCAGCAATTGTGAACGCAACACGCGCACCCTATGTAAATGACTGGGGATGAGAGCGAGCAAAGGATGTTCCATCATGCCTGAAAGAGGACAAGAAGTATCGAACAGCACATGTGCGGGCTCTCGTCTAATTAAATATATGCACGGCAAACGGCTCTGTTTACATGCAGGGCTTCGGCAATGATTTACATGCAGGGCTTTGCAAATTGGGAGCACATCATGCGCATCCTATTTGAATGAATGGCACATGCGCGGGCTCTCGTTCGATTACATATATGCACGGCAAACGGCTCTGTTTACATGCAGGGCTTCGGCAACTTTTTACACGCAGGGCTTTTGGCAATTGGAAACACAGCACCCCCGCCCTATCTGAATGGCTGGGGATGGGAGCACGCAAAAGGGTTTTTTTCATGCCTGATAAAGAGGACAAAAATGATCCAACAGCACATGCACGGGCTGTCGTCCAATTACATATATGCACGTCAAATCGCTCTGTTTACATTCAGGGCTTCAGCAATTGGGAACGCAGAACGCGTGCCCTATCTGATTGGCTGGGGATGGGAGCGAGCAAAAGGATGTTCCATCATGCCCGATAAAGAGGACAAAAAGGATCCAATGGCGCATGCGCGGGCTCTTGTCCATTAACATATGCTTGGCAAATGGCTCTGCAGGGCTTCGGCATTTGGGAACGCAGAAAGCGCACCCTATCTGGATGGCTGGGGACGGGAGCGAGACAAAGGATGTTCCATCATGGCCGATAAAGTGGAAACATAGACACATAAAAGGTTGGTTGTTTTGTCTGTCTTGTGTGATTCATGTATTTTAGATGTTTTTAAAGTTTTTAAAGCCAGGATTTTGACAAAACTAGGGTTTTGGTCCTTTCCCCTGGGGCACCCCGATCGGGGGTTCCCCCCCGCTGTGTGAAACCAACCGGAACGCCCGGCCCAACTCTTCCTGGTCCTACGGCGCATGCGCGGACACTTGTCCAATCAGCACGCTCAGAGACGCTGACGTCTTGTCCTTTAAGGCTTCGTCTAAGGCCAGCGGCCGCACCCCCAGCTACCCATTCACAAATGCCTGGCACGGGCACGCGCCCTGCTAGAGGGGTAGCTGGGATGTGGCTGGCGCATGCGCCGTTGGACCGGGAAAGAAGGTAAGTGTACGGGGCGACCTGGGGGGTTTCACACAGCGGGGCATCCTGATATTGCATGCCCCGGGGGAGGGAATCGATCAATAATTTTCATATTAAAATACATATAAACTCATACTTAATAACAAAGAATAACAAATGCTTATATGTATTTTGTTATAATAAAGATGTATCTTATTATATCTTATTATCATACTACATAGGCGGTGCCTCCCTAGAAATATTGGTCTTTACTAGATTACTGTAATAAGTTTGGGCAGCAGCACCCAGATACCTTATTTGGTTTTCCTACTACCAAATTGGGGTGCCGCACTGTATGAAACCCCCAAGATCTCCCAATACAACTCCACTCTTCCTGAAACTAAGAAGTGGGGCATCCCACAGTGGGACAACCCAATTTGGGATGCCCCGGAGAAAGGCTAGCCCCGGGTTGTGTTCTGCTTTAAACTTCCTCTTTAAAATTAAAGGGGAACTCCGGCCTCTACCAGCTGCTGCAGAAGGCTAAGCAAGGAAGCCTGTAAGAGACTAGGCAGGAGGACCATGTTTGATTCCCGGAATAAGCCGATATTTGTTGTTGTGTGGGGGGGGGGGGGGGAGTGAGAAGCTGGGCAGCCGAGGGTGAAATTACTTCTAACTGCCTAATTTCAGGTATGCCTCTGCTGAGCATAAAGCAGAGTTAAAAACTCCCAGACTCCTCCGCTCATGAAAAATGAAATGAAACGCTGCGCTCGCCGTTCTGCAGTGCGGATTCTGGTCTTTACAAGAGATTCAGAATTCCTAAACTAGATGATTATTCTTAGAGATAGAATAAGATAAATTCTTTATTTATTGTTGAACGTTTTTTATTATTATTTTTGACTGTGTCGGCATTTCATTCAGTGTCCAATTTGCAGATTTAGATATTTAGGCTGAGGCCGACTCAGGGATGAGGTGAAGGGATGCGGATGATGGGCCCAGCCGCCAGCCGCTGGGGGGGGGGGCATGGGGGGGGGGCATGGGGGGGGCCTTTCCTGAATGTTTAATGGAGAATATATGTGTATCCAGGGGTTACTATAAAAAAAAAAATAACTGTACTGTTAGCAATGCCTGTACTGCTGCTAGTGCCATTGTTGCCAACTGTAACCAGCAATACACAGACCAGCCCCATAATATACATACATAATACACATATACATAATACATAATATCATATACACCACGTATGGCGTGGGCCAAGTGCGGCCCTCCAAGCTTTATTAAAGGGAACCGAAACCCAGCTGGATTGGCCCGGAAATTTATAAGATTCCCGGGTCAATCCATTCCCTCCCCGCGGGGCATCCAAAATCGCTGTGTGAACCCCCCAGGACGCCTGCTACACTTACCTTAATCCCAGTCCAACGGCGCATGTGCGGCCGCATCCCCGCTATCCCTCTTGCAGGGCACCTGTTAGAGGGAAGCACGAGATGCGTCCTCCAGCGTGCTCGGAGCCGCTAAGACGCCGCTAAGACGAGCATAGCTCAGCGGCTCCGAGCGCGCGGATTGGGCGAGTTGTTCCGGGCGATCTGGGGGGTTTCACATGGCAGGACAGCCCCAATCGGGGTGCCCCGTGGGAGTGGAACAAAACCCAAGATAGTCCAAATCATGGGTTTTGGTCCACTTTAATGTGGTCCACCTCCACTTCTGGCCCCCCAGTCAGTTCGAGGTTACTGAAACCAGCAGCACATCTTTGCGCCTGTGAGTGGAGCTGTCAAGTGTTGCACCCAGGACCGGATAATGAGGAGGGTGCAAGGGGCGCACGCCCTGGGCCTCCACCACTTGCCTGCCATAACCTTTGGCTTATGGTCTGGTCCAGGAGGTCTGATGGGCCACGGGGCCGGCTATAAAGCTATCTGCGGCAGTGGGGGCCCCCCGACGCCTGGACAAGCCTGTTTTTGGTTTTGCAAACCTGCAGCCAAAGCCACCACAAGGCAGGATGGAGAGTCTAGAGCAGCAAAGCCGCCGCCAGCAACGCTACAGTGATGGGTGCAGAGCTGTCACTGCACATAAGCCACCAAGCACAGCCGCTGGCAGCTCAATGCAGGGAACCAGCCGGGCGACTACACTACCCCCCACCCAGAATGGCAAAGCAGGAGTTCCCGAGCAGCACGCACCCGCACAAGGGGGGCACAAGGGACTCGATCTGACGTTCCAGCAAGCAGGCGGGTGTCAGACAACAGATCAGTTACTTGGCTGGACTATTACTTTAAAAGATAAAAATGCCGTATCCGGGGCCTCCACCACATTTTGTGCACTGGAACCTCCACCACACTTAATCCGGCCCTGAGATTACCTGGACCAGGCTGTTCGGGTCCCTGCTGAACATCATGGGTTTGGGTTCCCAGACCTAAACACAGATTTCAGCCAGTCTGTGTTCGGGTTCGGCGTAACGCTGGTTGATAGTCAGTCAAGTATGGGCATGGCTGTGATTGGACAGACGGGACAAGTGATCGGGGGTGCCCCGCTGTGTGAAACCCCCCAGAACGCCTGTAAACACTCACCTCACCCTGCTCCTACGCGGGCGCTCGTCCAATCAGAGCGCTCAGAGCCACTGTGGTATGCACGTACAAGCGGCGTCCAACCACAGCGGCTCTGAGCCCTGGAGGCGCTGGAGGCCGTGTCTCGCGCTTCCCTCTAACAGGAAGCGCGCCCGCGCTGGCCATTCACAAACGGCCGGCTAGAGGGAAGCGCAAGACGCGGCTGCGGCCCGCGCATGCGCCATTGGAACGGGGTTAAGGTAAGGTTTCTGGCCTTCCTGGGGGGTTTCACCCCGCAGGACATCCCGATTTCGGATGCCCCACGGGGAGGGATCTGATAGATCCCCCCTGGGTGTTGGTCCACTTTAATAATTGTCCTTTTCAGGGCTGGTAGGTAGGGAGAGGAGGCTCGTATAGTGAAGGACAGTTAGTCATTTTAAATATTTGCCTTATTCAGGGCAGTTTCAGTAACTGTAAGCGAGTGAGTGGTTAAAGTGGCTAACTTCTCCTCCTCCTCTTCCACCTACATCACCACATCCACCTCCTTCTCCTCCACCTTCTCCACTTAGGGCCTTATTTATCAAGGGCTAGCGCCAGGTAGTGTGTGACGAGCGCCAGGTACCGCCAGCTAACGGCGGCTACCGACTCAAGTACGCCCGGCGGCGGTCACAATGACGCATTTATCACGCTAAATGAGGCTAGCGCCGGCGAGAGCGACAGCTAGCGTGGGATTCATCATGTAGCCGACTGCAACGAACAGCGCCGCTGCTAATCCCATCACAGCGCCAGGTATGACCTGTCGCTCCCTGGCGATGTCCAATGCATTTCAATGGAGCAATCTTTAATTAATCATAATTTATTGCTATTAATGTTTTTTTTTTTTTTTTAATGTCAAAAATTCTGTGACCACTTCTGCAATGTTAGGATTTTTTTTTTAAGGTAAAAAAAAAAAAAAAAAAATTTGTGCAGAACTGATATTACAGGTCTGATATTCATGTATTCATATTACAAAATGTTTATAAAAACTTGTATAATTTTACTATCAAAAAATATGGTTGTTTGGGGGTTAAAAACTATTTTACACACATCGCCGCCAGCGCTCTAGGGTTTAAACAAGGAATTCTCAGCGCGAAAAAATTCGGAGCGTGATTTGTTAATGAATCTGCAGCAAGCCGTTCGCTCTGGCCATTCGCTGTCAGGCGCACCCATACAACGCTGAACCTGTGAAACAGCGACCCCTAAGCCCCTATTCAACATTACCGCACACCGACTGAGTCGCTGTCAACAAGCAAACCCCGGCCAAGCACAGCGAACACTAGCTGGCGCTGTGAAAATCACGCTACTGGCGCTCATCTGTCGCTACCTGGCGCTATTAATGAATCGGCCTCACAGACTGCCACCTTGACCTCCTCCTCCCCCTGGATCTATAGAGTTGATTCAGAGCCCCTTTCTCACCTTTTTTTTGTGTGAAAATTTCCATCCTCGTTCATTTTTTCCCCTCGTCTGATTCATCAGAGCCTTTTTTCTGCGAGAACTTTAGTGTGAAATGTTTTAATTTTTGCATGATTTTTCATTTGGTAGCCACACCTCCATAAAAATGATGAGAAAGGGGCTCTGAATCAACCCTTATGACACCTATTTAAATATTATTTCATTTGTTTTACATTTTGTATTTACCGTATATACTCGAGTATAAGCCGAGTTTTTCAGCCCACTTTTCGTGCTGAAAAAAGCCGCCTCGGCTTATACTCGAGTCAGTGAAAATTTTGGCCGAAATGGAGGAGAAAAAGGGGCAGGGCCATACCGCTGGGTGACGCTCGTGAATGGCCTCATGATGCTGATGTCCCGTGCAGCCGCGGGAGCGATGTCCCGCCTCCTCTGGTACAGTGATCCGCGGTCCACCCCTTCCTCTTCAGCATCTTCAGTCCAGCCTGGCGAGCGGCCGCTTCCGGGTTTATAGAGGGAGCCGGCGCGCTGAAGAGGAAGGCGGCAATCAACTACCAGTATAACGGCAGAACGGATCGGGCAATCAAACGGCAGGAGCCAGGTATTTACTCAGCATAAACCGCACTACCAGCCTGGGCCACTGGTTAGTGCGGTTATGCTTACCGTATGTGACAGTTTTCCTTTAATGGACACAGACAGGCATTATATTTAATGGACACAGACAGGCATTATATTTCATGGACACAGACAGGCATTATATTTAATGGACACAGACAGGCATTATATTTCATGGACACAGACAGGCATTATATTTCATGGACACAGACAGGCATTATATTTAATGGACACAGACAGGCATTATATTTCATGGACACAGACAGGCATTATATTTCATGGACACAGACAGGCATTATATTTAATGGACACAGACAGGCATTATATTTCATGGACACAGACAGGCATTATATTTCATGGACACAGACAGGCATTATATTTCATGGACACAGACAGGCATTATATTTCATGGACAAAGACAGGCATTATATTTCATGGACACAGACAGGCATTATATTTCATGGACACAGACAGGCATTATATTTCATGGACACAGACAGGCATTATATTTCATGGACACAGGCAGGCTGTACGGTATATTTCATGGACACAGGCAGGACACTGGTAGAATGTATATTATGAGCCCTAACACAGGCTGCTCTATGCAAACAGTCACGTCATCACATGCAAACAGTCATGTCATCACTTTCTGTAATATCAGCCTGCATTAGGCCTCAAAAGATACCGTACGGTACCCGTAAAAGTATTTTCTTTGAAATAAATACGGTATTCAAAAACATTATTGGTATCTATTTTTATTTTTGAAATTTACCGGTAGCTGCTGCATTTCCCACCCTAGGCTTATACTCGAGTCAATAACTTTTCCCGTTTTTCGTGGTAAAATTAGGTGCCTCGGCTTATATTCGGGTCGACCTATACTCGAGTATATACGGTATTTTTTATTGTATGTTATTATTTGAAGTACTTTCCCTACTCCCATGCTTTTTCTGCAATTGCCCTATTATTACTCCTGTTTTGCAGCCCTCTCACCCCTATTTTATAACCATTTTTGGGTCACCGAGTTTAGGTCCCCATTGATTTCAATCGGATGCGGCCGGTTTGGGTCAACATCGGGTATCCAAACCAAACTTTTGTTCAGAGTTCAGCTGAACCTGCTGAACCCAAACTTCTACCGGGTTCGCTTAACACTAGTTAGAACCTTTAAACAATGATATCCTGAAGGGACAGGACAAACTCATTGGGGTCGATTTAGCGCCTGGTGAAAACGTTGTTTTTTTTTGGAGAGAAAATTGCCATTCACTTTCATTGTCTAACTGGGTACCACCAAGTGGATGGCAGTTTTCTCTCTTAAAAAATAAGTGAGTTTTCTCACCAGGCTCTGAATCGATCCCAAGGTCAAGATACTGACTGGGGTCAAAGCAGGTGGCAGCGGCTGGCAGGCAGGTCAAAATCAGACAAGGTCAACAACAAGTCAAACTGTAGCAACACATCCCAGACCTTGGTCAGACTGACCTTTACACAAGTCAGTTAGGAACAGCACTCACCCTAACTGGCATACAGAGGGGACAATCTTCCTCTACATTACACGGTGGGGTACAAACATTACATTGAGCTGTAAGCTATTTACATTCCAACAGCAGGCTCATCAAAGCTAATTACAATAGAAACTATTTAGATAAATGAATTACTCCTTGGCTACGATAATGTAACACAATGGACCTCTCAGCAGGAAGCTGCCAGGCTTTTCAGAATGACTCATCTTGTTTGTTATATTCACAGCAGGAGGGAGAGATAATATATACCAATATATTAAACTCCCTTCCCAATATGACTCTGTGAGCCCTGTCGCCTTGGGCCCACGTTGGCTGGCTGTTGTCAAAGCTCTAATCCGTGCAAAAGGCGGAAAATCTTATCCCATTGCTAACAGCAGAAGAATACTGAGCCTTTTACGAGCAAGTTGATGTTCTACACTCCTTCATGTGACATGTGCCAGTTGTTTCAGAGTGATATCAGCACCCAGGAGACAGTAAACGGGGCATTTGCTTTGGAGAAATGATTACAAGGCTCGTTGCAGAGTCATCTTACGCTTCCTCTCGTCCGTCTTACCTCTCCTAATAGGAAGCTGATGCAAATGCCTGGCTGCTTTCATAAGAGATAAGAGTGCCGCCATTTATTTCACTCTTCCTACGCTGGAAGGAAACAGTCCATCCTCTAGTTTTCTTTAAAGAATGAAAAAATAAATGCGCTAATCAGAGTGATATTTCAACGTCTTGCACATCAAGAGGTATCAGTATGGGCTTGAAAAATGTGAACCAAGCTTTGTGGCTATTCCTTATTGGCTTATGTTTTATAATTATAATTCATTTGATAGATGTGTGCTCTGGAACATATTTATCTGACTTACTGAACTGGGTTACACCTGCGCATATTTGAGACAGAGATGAGATTGATTGTGATGGGGTTCAGTGGCAGCCATGTTGGACTTGGCAAAATGGTGCTTTTCTCTCTTGTAAGATATATATATATATATATATATATATATATATATATATATTATTTATATTATTTATTTGGACTTGGCAAAATGGTGCTTTTCTCTCTTGTAAGATATATATATATATATATATATATATATATATATATATATATATATATTATTTATATTATTTATTTGGACTTGGCAAAATGGTGCTTTTCTCTCTTGTAAGATATATATATATATATATATATATATATATATATATATTATTTATTTATTTATTTGGACTTGGCAAAATGGTGCTTTTCTCTCTTGTAAGATATATATATATATATATATATATATATATATATATATATATATATATAATTTATATTATTTATTTATTTGGACTTGGCAAAATGGTGCTTTTCTCTCTTGTAAGAGATATATATATATATATATATATAATTTATTTATTTATTTATGATATTATTTATTTTTTGTATTTATTTATACAATTTTAAAGCTAGAAAAAAAGGTTGCAGATCACCTCAATGACGACGTGGAAGCTTGTGGCATTGCTAGCGCCCCTACCCCAGCCAACGCGTTACATGATGAACTGCTCATCACTTCATCAGGGCAGAATCCAATTAATCGTGAGATTGCACATATGCACTTTGGGATAGGAGGATTGGGGGCATTTAATTTGTGGGGGCTCCCCTTTTTGTTGGCATTGAATAGTGTTGCACACTTATATTACAAATTGGTGCGGCCATTTTCTTGGCTTAAAAAAAACGAATCAATGTTTGTAAAATCTCTGTGATGTAACTCTGATGTTAAAATGTTAAATCGCTCTGTCGTGTTAAAATTAAAATAAAATAAAAATACTGAATATTCTCTCCAGCACATTACACAAATCACATTGCACTGTAAGCTGTCTGTAAGCTATTTACGTTTCAATAGCGGGCTCATGACTTCTTTACAAAGTATTACAGCTGATTACAATAGAAACAATTAATAGATATTATTAGAAACAAAGAAAGTACTTCTTGACTATAACCGTTACATAGTTAATACGGTTGCTGTGTGTAATCAATTCTTGCTCTTGATAAGTGTGGCTCTCTGGAATGCAAAGCATTCTGGGCAAGCTGCCGGCCAGGTTATTTGTGCAAGGCAGAAGGTAATCGGGGATAGATTATTTACCCTGTTTTGGTTCTATGAGCTTAATTCATTGATGTTTTAAATCGCTCTGTCATGTTAAAATTAAAATAAAATAAAAATATTGAATATTTAAAACCCCTGGTGTTCTCTCCAGCACATTACACAAATCACATTGCACTGTAAGCTGTCTGTAAGCTATTTACATTTCAATAGCGGGCTCATGACTTCTTTACAAAGCATTACAGCTGATTACAATAGAAACAATTAATAGCAAAGAAAGTACTTCTTGACTATAACAGTTATATAGTTAATACGGTTGAAATAAGACATATGTTCATCAAGTTAAACCAAGGGTGTTGGGGTAGGGGAAGTTATGTTTTTTTTTTTTTTTTAACTGCTAATAGTAACTGTTAATGTTATTTTCTTCTAAATAAGCATCTAATCCTTTTTTGAAGCTGTCAGCGGTTGATGCTGTAACAAGCTTCTGGGGGAGGCTATTCCACATATTTATAGTTCTTATGGTAAAGAGTGATTGTGCATCCGGAGCCTGAATTTCTTTTTCCAGTTGAAGGGAGGGAGTGTAACTCTCACCAGGGAACTGGCAGGCTTTCCAGAATGATTCATATTGTTTGTTATACTCTCAGCAGGAGGGAGGGATAATGCATCCCAATGTTTGGCACTGTGAGATCTGTAGCCTCCGTACATTTTTTACAGGGTTTTGCTTTTTTACATGGCGCACACGTACAGTAAGCACACATAGCAACAAGATCCAACAGATCATGGCCTCTGCTTGCAATAATAAACACGCAGCATTCTCTCCCCACTTCAAACCTCTCCTGTGTATAACGATTGCTCAGAGATAAGGTGGGTGACCCTTCAGCAAACATAAATCCGCATGAAAACTGAGGACCAGGAAGATCAAACGGGAAGTCTTTTTTAACAAATCTCAGAGCTGTTGCCCCCTCTTCCCCTCCCTTTCTGAATTGTTCTTAACATCGATCGTTTCCTTCAAACACAAACAGACATTAGAGCCTCTGTCGAATGAAAATTCGGTCCTATTTTTTTCTATTATTTCCCTGCGTTCGCTCTTCATTGTAAAATAGAAAAAAGAAAGTTCCAGGCAAAGCCGATTGAGTTCAGTCTTTTAATATTTTTTCATGTTCCTTTATGAACTTTTAACTTTTTTTTTTTTATTCCCGCTAACACTGAACAACCGTTTCTGCTGCCGCCACTCTCAACTCGAATGAAGAAAAGTCAACTGAAATAAAATATACCACCAAGAGAAAAATCTAGAATAAAAAAAAAAGGAGCAGTCATTACCGGCAGACAATGACCCGCCTTGAAACTAATGAGCCGTTTTCTACGGACAATTTGAGTCGCGATTGTAATATTTCTGGCAAATCAAAACCCCCGCAGCTCATTAATGCAACACGTGGCCTTTACTGACACATCAACACAGACGCAACTTTGAAGTCCGCTCGCCTTTGAAGTCAAGGGAGGCGAACATATGCCGCCTGCGCTGTGGCGATAATGTTCCTACGACGGGTATGTTTTGTAACTCCGCTTTACCGGTGATTGCTGTGTGTAATCAATTCTTGCTCTTGATAAGTGTGGCTCTCTGGAATGCAAAGCATTCTGGGCAAGCTGCCGGCCAGGTTATTTGTGCGAGGCAGAAGGTAATCGGGGATAGATTATTTACCCTGTTTTGGTTCTATGAGCTTAATTCATTGATGTTTTTTCCATGATTTACATTTGCTTTTTAAATCGTAGACTGATACTGAAAAGGAGTGCCTCAGTGCCCTCCATCTTTACCAGTTGTGGAGGAATGGGACAACGCTTTAAGTCTAGTTTGGAAGTACGAGACCTTGAAGAACAACGGGGGGGCAGAGCTAGTGACCAAATCAAGATCAGTGAAGACAGGGACCACATCCTTGTTTCTTCGTTACCTTACGCAACACAAGACCATGAGCAGAAAGGAAGCACCATCTATCTCTGCTGTTTAGTTTGATTATATGTAACCTGTTAATAGATGAATAACCTGTTAATAGATGAAATCAGTGGAATGGCAGAGAAGGGGGACATTGTAATTACAGGTGACTTCAACATGACTGATGTGGACTGGAATATCCCAAGTGCATTGACATGCAAGAGAAGGACTTAAACTTAAAACTTATCAGGAGAGACTTAAAGAACTTAATTTGTACAGTCTGGAGGAAAGAAGGGAGAGGGGGACATGATTGAGACCTTTAAATATGTGAAAGGATTGAATGAGGTTCAGGAGGGAAGTGTTTTTAAGAAGAAGCTTAATGATAGAACAAGGGGCCCAACCTGAAGCTAGTCGGGGGGAAGATCAGGAGCAATGTTAGAAAATATTATTTTACAGAAAGAGTAGTAGATGCTGGGAACAAACTTCCAGCAGAGGTAGTTGAAAAATCAACAGTCACTGAATTTAAACATGCCTGGGATAAGCACACATCTATCCTAAGATAAAGAGAACATACAGTATACACATAAGATAAAGAGAACATACAGTATACACATAAGATAAAGAGAACATACAGTATACACATAAGATACAGAGAACATACAGTATACACATAAGATACAGAGAACATGCAGTATATACATAAGATACAGAGAACATACAGTATACACATAAGATACAGAGAACATACAGTATATACATAAGACACAGAGAACATACAGTATACACATAACATAAAGAGAACATACAGTATACACATAAGATACAGAGAACATACAGTATATACATAAGATACAGAGAACATACAGTATACACATAAGATACAGAGAACATACAGTATACACATAACATAAAGAGAACATACAGTATACACATAAGATACAGAGAACATACAGTATATACATAAGATACAGAGAACATACAGTATACACATAAGATACAGAGAACATACAGTATATACATAAGATACAGAGAACATACAGTATATACATAAGATACAGAGAACATACAGTATACACATAAGATACAGAGAACATACAGTATATACATAAGATACAGAGAACATACAGTATACACATAAGATACAGAGAACATACAGTATACACATAAGATACAGAGAACATACAGTATACACATAAGATACAGAGAACATACAGTATATACATAAGATACAGAGAACATACAGTATACACATAAGATGCAGAGAACATACAGTATACACATAAGATACAGAGAACATACAGTATACACATAAGATACAGAGAACATACAGTATATACATAAGATACAGAGAACATACAGTATACACATAAGATACAGAGAACATACAGTATATACATAAGATACAGAGAACATACAGTATATACATAAGATACAGATAACATACAGTATACACATAAGATACAGAGAACATACAGTATACACATAAGATACAGAGAACATACAGTATACACATAAGATACAGAGAACATACAGTATACACATAAGATACAGAGAACATACAGTATATACATAAGATACAGAGAACATACAGTATATACATAAGGGCAGACTAAATGGACCGTATGGTCTCCTTCTGCCGTCAACCTTCTATGTTTCTATGTTTCTATGTAATCTAATTAAAATGAATAGAAAATGTTTACTGTATTAGCCATGATAAGGCCCTATTTAATGTCTGAACCAGTTCCATGTCACATTTAGTTTAGTTGAGGAAGAATACTTTAGCCTGGACATTTTAATATATGAATAATTACCTGGCAGATACGGCAACTGGCCAGAAGATTAATTTAAAAGCCCATTTACTCCACAAGGCTCCCTCGGCCAAATAAAAGGGACTCTTTTCCACTTTGTTTATGTCTAATCTTTCACATTATAATTTTGTTAATGCCACATCAGTTTTGACTCATGCTTCAAAATAGTTTCACCTTGAGAAGAGTTTTTTTTTTTTTTCAAGATTTTAATGCTTTTAGACAACAAATTAGCGCAGGGCACACAAAGGCTGACTAATAGTAATTTTGTAAGGAACTTACCTCTGCCAGGGGGGCGGCGGCGAGCGTCCGCAGGGCGACGCAGCACTCCTGCTGCTGGGAGCGCGGCGCGTCACTCTGGCAGCCTCCCTCGCCCCTCTCTAGCTGTGCAGGCGCGCGTCCCGCAGTCTGTAAATTTTGCCACTAGGAGGCGCTGTGCTGCAAGTGGCAGGCAGTGCAGAGTGCCCCACACCTGATGGGAATCAGGGGCTGATCATCCTTGCAGCCAAGACTGACCAGCCCCTGGATAGTGTGTCCAATCACTCACAGTGTTGTAAATTGCACCAATCAGCACATACACTCCCCCCCCAGGGTGGCCATTGGTCGATTCCCCAATAAATATGGAGTCAGCCCAGCACTCAGTGCCCGTGATAGTTGCTTGTGATTAGGGTGTGATTCTGTTAGTTGTTATCTGATTCCGACCCGGCTTGATCGACCATCCCTGTCTGCTGCCTGTACCGACCTCTGCTTTGTCTGACTACGAACCTGCCTGCCCCTCTGGATACCCCGCGATCTCTGACCTCCCGGCTGGACCCATTGGCTACCCCTGACTACGCACCTGTCTCATCCCTGTACTCTGACGCACCCTCCGGATTGACTACCTGTGAACAACCTCGGCTTGGGATACCCTCGTGATTCATCGGCCTTCATCGTAAGCAGCCATCCTTTGCGCCTATTAAGACCTGGGGGCAACCGTGTCCGGTGAGGCGTACCTAGCGTCCCGGCAAACGGGGGCTTGACTATAGGCAGAAGCGGCGGTGGAGATTGGGGGTTGCCTGCTTACAGAAGGCTGGTGTCCCGCTGGGCATCACAAATTTAAAATGGAAATACCATTACTTTAATTACACCAATATATATATATATTGGCTCTGCAAGGCTGACTCTGTTAAGTGCTGCTTGGTAAGTGTGAGTTAAAGCAGGAGCTCCTGTGGTAAGCTGTGAGAAGTTGGGCTCACTGGGTGAATAAAATTGTACAAACTATAGCAGGTTAATTTTCGTGAGTCAGTGTGTGTTAATGCTGGCACAAATTTAAACCAACCTAAAAATAAGCATTTTCCTTTCTCTCCTGGATCCCTGCTCAGCAGACTTACGATAAATCCCCAGAACCAGACAGAATTCATCCCCCTGTTTTAAGGGAGATATATACAGTCACAGAGAAGCCACTATTTCTAATATTTGCATAAATAATTATCAATAATTACGGGGCTGTTCTGAGGGATTGGTACTTAGCATATGTGGGGCCCATATTGAAAAAGGGGTCTAAGGAGGAACCTGGGAACTACAGACCGGTAAGTTTAACATCTGTTGTTTGAAAGGGCTATTAACCTGGAGTATCTCGGTGAAAATTACCTTATTACTCCTTATCAGCATGGATTTCAGAGGAATCGGCAGAAAAACCTAATCAGCTTTTATGAGGAGTTCAAGATTGGATCAAGTCATTGTATATCATATATCTTGACTTTTCTAAAGCATTTTATACTGTGCCACAATCTATTTATACCCCGGAGTGTAACCATAACCCGAGGGCATCCGCTAAGGTTAGAGGAAAAATGCTTTCTTCACAGACATAGGAGGGGATTCTTCTCTGTAAGAGCAGTGAGACTATGGAACTCGCTGCCAGAGGAGGTAGTTATGAAGAATACACTAAAAGAGTTCAAAAGTGGCCTGGAAAGCTTCCTGGCATGTAATAACATTAGCTACTAGCTATGGCTACTAGACCACTGGAAGGAGATCTATAGTGGCCAGGATGCCTTCCTTTCATGTAATAACATTTCCAGCTATGGCTACTAGACCACTGGAAGGAGATCTATAGTGGCCGGGATGCCCTCCTTGCATGTAATAACATTACTAGAGATGAGCGAGTAGTATTCGACCGAGCCGGTATTCGATCGAATACTACGCTGTTCGTCATACTCGATTTCGATCGAGTACAGCGGCGATGGCGCACTCACAATTCGTTTCCCCTCCCACCTTCCCTGGCGCGTTTTTTACACCAATCACCATGCAGGGGGGGTGGGACAGGTCCTGGGAGGACGCTGGCATCGCGAGAACGGCGTCTACACGCATTGGCTGGAAAAACCATGTGACCTCGAATATACAAAACTCAGCACTTCCTCTTCGTCAGCATTAGCAGCTTGAACTTAGTGAGGGACAGACGCTCACAGCAGGGAAAGACAGGCTGTCGCTGGCAGGGCCCCAGAAGCTCGGAATATCGCATTTACCACCATCTATACCAGCTACCAGAAGACAAGAGAGTCATTAAGAGCCCTTATTAGGGCTACTATGCTGAACAGTATATAGCTCATATGTAGGCAGGCAGGGCCCCAGAAGCTCAGAATATCGCTTTTACCACCATATATACCAGCTACCAGAAGACAAGAGAGTCATTAATCCCTTATTAGGGCTACTACGCTGAACAGTATATAGCTCATATCCTATGTAGGCAGGCAGGGCCCCAGAAGCTCAGAATATCGCTTTTACCACCATATATACCAGCTACCAGAAGACAAGAGAGTCATTAAGAGCCCTTATTAGGGCTACTACGCTGAACAGTATATAGCTCATATCCTATGTAGGCAGGCAGGGCCCCAGAAGCTCAGAATATCACTTTTACCACCATATATACCAGCTACCAGAAGACAAGAGAGTCCTTAATCCCTTATTAGTGCTGCTATGTTGAACAGTATATAGCTCATATCCTATGTAGGCAGGCAGGGCCCCAGAAGCTCAGAATATCGCTTTTACCACCATATATACCAGCTACCAGAAGACAAGAGAGTCATTAAGAGCCCTTATTAGGGCTACTATGCTGAACAGTATATAGCTCATATGTAGGCAGGCAGGGCCCCAGAAGCTCAGAATATCGCTTTTACCACCATATATACCAGCTACCAGAAGACAAGAGAGTCATTAATCCCTTATTAGGGCTACTACGCTGAACAGTATATAGCTCATATCCTATGTAGGCAGGCAGGGCCCCAGAAGCTCAGAATATCGCTTTTACCACCATCTATACCAGCTACCAGAAGACAAGAGAGTCATTAAGAGCCCTTATTAGTGCTGCTATGCTGAACAGTATATATCTCATATCCTATGTAGTCAGGCAGGGCCCCAGAAGCTCAGAATATCGCTTTTACCACCATCTATACCAGCTACCAGAAGACAAGAGAGTCATTAAGAGCCCTTATTAGTGCTGCTATGCTGAACAGTATATAGCTCATATCCTATGTAGTCAGGCAGGGCCCCAGAAGCTCAGAATATCGCTTTTACCACCATATATACCAGCTACCAGAAGACAAGAGAGTCATTAAGAGCCCTTATTAGGGCTACTACGCTGAACAGTATATAGCTCATATCCTATGTAGGCAGGCAGGGCCCCAGAAGCTCAGAATATCGCTTTTACCACCATATATACCAGCTACCAGAAGACAAGAGAGTCATTAAGAGCCCATATTAGGGCTACTACGCTGAACAGTATATAGCTCATATTCTATGTAGTCAGGCAGGGCCCCAGAAGCTCAGAATATCGCTTTTACCACCATATATACCAGCTACCAGAAGACAAGAGAGTCATTAAGAGCCCTTATTAGGGCTACTACGCTGAACAGTATATAGCTCATATTCTATGTAGTCAGGCAGGGCCCCAGAAGCTCAGAATATCGCTTTTACCACCATATATACCAGCTACCAGAAGACAAGAGAGTCATTAAGAGCCCTTATTAGGGCTACTACGCTGAACATTATATAGCTCATATTCTATGTAGTCAGGCAGGGCCCCAGAAGCTCAGAATATTGCTTTTACCACCATATATACCAGCTACCAGAAGACAAGAGAGTCATTAAGAGCCCTTATTAGGGCTACTACGCTGAACAGTATATAGCTCATATTCTATGTAGTCAGGCAGGGCCCCAGAAGCTCAGAATATCGCTTTTACCACCATATATACCAGCTACCAGAAGACAAGAGAGTCATTAAGAGCCCTTATTAGGGCTACTACGCTGAACAGTATATAGCTCATATTCTATGTAGTCAGGCAGGGCCCCAGAAGCTCAGAATATCGCTTTTACCACCATATATACCAGCTACCAGAAGACAAGAGAGTCATTAAGAGCCCTTATTAGGGCTACTATGCTGAACAGTATATAGCTCATATGTAGGCAGGCAGGGCCCCAGATGCTCAGAATATCGCTTTTACCACCATATATACCAGCTACCAGAAGACAAGAGAGTCCTTAATCCCTTATTAGTGCTGCTATGTTGAACAGTATATAGCTCATATCCTATGTAGGCAGGCAGGGCCCCAGAAGCTCAGAATATCGCTTTTACCACCATATATACCAGCTACCAGAAGACAAGAGAGTCATTAAGAGCCCTTATTAGGGCTACTACGCTGAACAGTATATAGCTCATATCCTATGTAGGCAGGCAGGGCCCCAGAAGCTCAGAATATCGCTTTTACCACCATATATACCAGCTACCAGAAGACAAGAGAGTCATTAAGAGCCCTTATTAGGGCTACTACGCTGAACAGTATATAGCTCATATTCTATGTAGTCAGGCAGGGCCCCAGAAGCTCAGAATATCGCTTTTACCACCATATATACCAGCTACCAGAAGACAAGAGAGTCATTGAGAGCCCTTATTAGGGCTGCTATGTTTTAAAAATTGTGTGGAGGCCCAAGAGCTGAGACCTTTTAAAAATTGTGTGGAGGCCCAAGAGCTGAGACCTTTTAAAAATTGTGTGGAGTCCCAAGAGCTGAGACCTCTTAAAAATTGTGTGGAGGCCCAAGAGTTGAGACCTCTTAAAAATTGATTGTATTAAGCCCAAGAGGTGAGCCATAATTTTTTTCATTAATACAGCAATTCTACGGCGGTTAAGGAGGAGGAGGAGGAGGAGGAAATGGCACTTCATACAGATGGCATTTCACTCTTGGCTGCTTTCCACTGTTGTACAAGCAAAGTCCGGGTCAATCCACTTGCTGTTCATTTTGATTAGCGTCAGCCTGTCGGCACTGTCGGTTGACAGGCGGCTGCGCTTATCGGTTATAATGCCCCCGGCTGCGCTGAACACCCTTTCTGATAGCACGCTGGCGGCAGGGCAGGCAAGCACCTCCAAGGCATACAGGGACAGTTCCAGCCACGTGTCCAACTTGGAGACCCAGTAAGTGTAGGTCGCCGAGGGATCGGGGAGGACAGGGGTGTGGTCTGCCAGGTAGTCCCGCAACATCCGCCGATACTTGCCGAAGTTGCACGAGGGGGTGACATGAACGTGTCCCACACCTTGGAGAGTGTTCCCCTGGTGGCTGTGGGCCTGATCGATGTTGTCAGACTCTGGGAGACACTCTCCTCTCTGCCGCCAGCGATGCTGGGTGGGAAAATCTGCATCATGTTCTGCAAGAGTTCCCTCTGGTATTCCAGTAATCGATTCGTCCTCTCCTCTACCGGAATAAAAGAGGAGAAGTTATCTTTATACCGGGGGTCCAGGAGTGCGAAGACCCAGTATAGTTTGTTCTCCAATATCCGGACAACACGTATGTCCCGGGAAAAGCAGCCCAGCATGAAGTCAGCCATGTGTGCCAGACTCTGAGTAGGCATGACCTCACTGCCCTCACCAGAAGGATCATTTTCCATTTCCTCCTCTTCCTCCTCCTCTCCGCCCCATCCGCGCTGAACCAATGGGACGCACACAGCCTGACTGCTACCCTCGCCGCCAGCATCCTCTTCCACAGCCACCTCCACGTTGTCCTCCTCCTCCTCATCCTCCTCCTCCTGCAACTGGCACCGAGCAGCAGACAAAAGTGTGGTCTGACTGTCTACCTGCGTTGCGTCTCCTCCTACCCCCGTCTCCTCTGTGTGCAATGCGTTCTCCCTTATTGCGATGAGCGATTCTTTAAGGACGCCTAGGAGCGGGATGGTTACGCTCACTATAGCGTCCTCGCTGCTGACCTTCTTAGTGGACTCCTCAAAGATACGCAATACATCGCATATGTCTGCCATCCATGGCCACTCGTGGTTGGCAAACTGAGGGAGCTGAGTTGGAGGCACGCGTGGATGCATCATCTGGTACTCCATCAATGCTTTCTGCTGCTCACACACCCTGGCCAACATGCAATAGGTGGAATTCCAGCGAGTGGGCAGGTCGCACAACAGCCGATGTTGAGGCAAATGGAGGCGTTGCTGGATTTTTTTTAAGCTAGCAGCAGCTACAGTTGACTTCCGAAAGTGAGCGCACAAGCGCCGCACTTTGACCAGTAGCTCTGCCAGGTTGGGGTAAGTCTTTAGAAACTTTTGTACTACCAAATTAAAAACGTGGGCCAGGCATGGTACGTGATTGAGTTCTGCAAGCTCCAGAGCCGCCACCAGGTTACGGCCGTTATCGCACACGACCATGCCTGGTCCTAGCTGCAGCGGCGACAGCCACATCTCTGTCTGCTGCAATATGGCGTGCCTCACCTCTGCGGCGCTGTGCTTCCTGTCGCCCAAGCTGATGAGCTTAAGCACCGCCTGCTGACGTCTCCCCGTGCCAGTGCTGCAACGCTTCCAGCTAGGGGCTGAGGGCGATGTTAAGGCAGAGGAGGAGGAGGAGGAGGAGGAGGAGGAAGAGGAGGGGGGTCTATCAGAACCCGTGCTGGCAATCTTGGGCGGGGGTGGTATGTAGGCTGTCCCTGTTTGCGACCCCGTCCCCGCTTCCACAACATTCACCCAGTGTGCCGTCAAAGAGATGTAGCGTCCTTGGCCGCAAGCGCTTGTCCACGAGTCGGTGGTCAAGTGGATCTTTGCGCTGACTGCGTACCTCAGGGTCCGCCTGATGTTACGCGACACGTGCTGGTGCAGGGCGGGGACGCCACACCGGGAAAAATAGTGGCGGCTAGGGACGGAATAGCGAGGTGCGGCAGCCGCCATCAGGTCGCGGAAGGCCTGCGTCTCCACAAGCCTAAACGGCAACATCTCCAGGGCCAGCAGTTTGGAGATGAGGCAGGTTAAGGCTTGGGCTTGGGGGTGACTGGAGGCGTACTTCCGCCTGCGGTTGAACGCCTGCGAGATGGACAGTTGATGGGACGAGGAGATGGAAGGTGCAGATGAAGATGCGGGGGAAGGGGGGGCTGAAGGAGAAGGCCCCAAAGTAGCCGAGGCAGAGGCAGATGTGGAGGTGTCCTGGCTGGAGGTCTGGACCGCAGTGGCAGCACACAACAAAGGGGAAGAGGCAGTGGCAGCAAGACGGGGCGCAGGTTGTATTGCGTTTGCTCTCTCCCACTCAGCCCAGTGCTTGAATTCCAAGTGACGGCGCATGCCTGAGGTGGTCAGATTGCTCTTCTCAGAGCCCCTACTCAGTTTTGAGTGGCAGATTGCGCAAACCGCGCTCAGTTTGTCATCCGCGCAAACATTAAAAAATCTCCACACCACAGAAGTACGAGGCCTCGATGGGGGAGCTTCGCGAGACTGCCTGCTGCCGGGAAGAGCTTCGGCCCTGCTGGCTGTGGCCTGCCTTCTCTGTCTGGACTGTCCTCTGCCTCTGGACTGTCCTCTGCCTCTTGCTGCCTTATTCGGTGATGCGCAGACCGCATCTCCACTGCTTTCCCCGCTGGACATCACCCCTGTCCAAGTGGGGTCGGTCATTTCGTCGTCCACCACCTCCTCTTCCATTTCCTCTCTCTGCTCCTCCTCCTGCCCACTGGACATTCCAACAGCCTCCCTTGATGGCAACTGCGTCTCATCATCATCGCTCATGATAGCAGATGCTGGTTCCGGGTCCACATCACTAGCAGATGGCGGATACTCAAGTGTTTGGGCATCACTACAAACAAATTCCTCTGCTAGCTCCTGGGATTCTTGCAGCACATCTGGAAAAGGACCCGAAAAGAGGTCCTGGGAGGGGTCAAGGGTGGGCTGACTCTGTTGGCCAGGTTGGGAGGAAGGAGGGTCAGAGTGAGACTGTGTGGATGACTGGGTGGTGGACAAGTGACTGGAAGCGTTATCGGCCATCCATTGCACCACCTGTTCACGCTGCTCAGGCTTTAACAGAGGTGTACCCCGCCCCCCGCATAACTGTCCCATAAAGGCAGGGAAGCTGGATGAGCGTAATGCTGGCTGCCCCTCATCAGCACGCATTGTATCCCCACTGGCTTCAATGCGGTTTGTGCCCCCACCAGCATTTCCGCGCCCCCGTCCTCGTCCACGTCCCTTTGCGCTAGCCCTCCGCATTTCAGACGTTTTACTTTTTTGGCCACGCGTTATGCCAAATATAAAAATATTTTTAAGAAGAACACCTGGCTATACAGCCGTATACTGCCAGAAGGTGAAATGGTGCCTATACGCACCGGGTATATAACAAGGTTTTGTTGGTAAAGAGGACACAAAACAGTAGTGCCAAATATAAAAATATTTTTAAGAAAAACACCTGGCTATACAGCCGTATACTGCCAGAAGGTGAAATGGTGCCTATACGCACCGTGTATAAAACAGTGTTTTGTTGGCACAGAGGACACAAAACAGTAGTGCAAAATATAGTTTTGTATATAGGTGCTAATACACCACTGAAGTCTTTCTGTCCCTATTCCAGCATCAGCAGCTACCCCTCACTAAAGCAGCCGTTTTGAGCAGAGTGTATATAGTTTTGTATATAGGTGGTAATACACCACTGAAGTCTTTCTGTCCCTATTCCAGCAGCAGCAGCTACCCCTCACTAAAGCAGCCATAGCTGCAGCACTAATAAGTGCTCAGCTCTTGGGCCTCCACACAATTTTTAAAAGGTCTCAGCTCTTGGGCCTCCACACAATTTTTAAGAGGTCTCAGCTCTAAGCTTCCCTTACTGCTGGGGTGACACACTGTAACAAACCTCCTCCTGTAAGCTTCCCTGACTGCTGGGGTGACACACTGTAACAAACCTCCTCCTGTAAGCTTCCCTGACTGCTGGGGTGACACACTGTAACAAACCTCCTCCTGTAAGCTTCCCTTACTGCTGGGGTGACACACTGTAACAAACCTCCTCCTGTAAGCTTCCCTGACTGCAGGGGTGACACACTGTAACAAACCTCCTCCTGTAAGCTTCCCTTACTGCTGGGGTAACACACTGTAACAAACCTCCTCCTGTAAGCTTCCCTGACTGCTGGGGTGACACACTGTAACAAACCTCCTCCTGTAAGCTTCCCTTACTGCTGGGGTAACACACTGTAACAAACCTCCTCCTGTAAGCTTCCCTGACTGCTGGGGTGACACACTGTAACAAACCTCCTCCTGTAAGCTTCCCTTACTGCTGGGGTAACACACTGTAACAAACCTCCTCCTTTAAGCTTCCCTTACTGCTGGGGTGACACAATGACACAAGAGGACATGTCTGACCACATCTCACACACACACACACACACACACACACACAATGACAATTAGGGGTGGGGTCTATTTATTTTCCCCCTTGCCTATGCCATCTGTGGTTGTCATTAGGCAACGTGATTTTAAGGGGTGCAGAATTTTGTTCTTCTTTTTTGTACAGTTTGGCTTGGGGTCCATGGCAATGTAGAGGAAAGAAGGTTTCCTTGTCTTGTCTCACTTTACGTAGAAGTTATATTGTGTTTGGAGTGTATTGTTGAGTGGCTGTGATAGTGGCGTAATAGTGCGACTTGGGCGCGTTATATGCACCCAGACATGCTTCCCCTGCTGTCCCAGTTGCATTCCAGCAGTGTTGGCATCATTTTCTGATGTTTCAGGGTGGACTTGGTGACCTCCAAGTGGTCGAATTGAGATTTCCAAGTGTCGAGCATGTTTTTCCCATAGACTATAATGGGATTCGATATTCGGTCGAGTAGTCGAGTAACGCGGTCTATTCGAATCGAAATTCGAAATTTCGAATATTTCACTACTCGCTCATCTCTAAACATTACCATCTATGGCTACTAGACCACTGGAAGGAGATCTATAGTGCCTGGGATGCCCTCCTTGCATGTAATAACATTACCAGCTATGGCTACTAGACTACTGGAAGGAGATCTATAGTTGCCGGGATGCCCTCCTTGCATGTAATAACATTACCAGCTATGGCTACTAGACCACTGGAAGGAGATCTATAGTGGCCGGGATGCCCTCCTTGCATGTAATAACATTACCAGCTATGGCTACTAGACCACTGGAAGGAGATCTATAGTGGCCGGGATGCCCTCCTTGCATGTAATAACATTACCAGCTATGGCTACTAGACCACTGGAAGGAGATCTATAGTGGCCGGGATGCCCTCCTTGCATGTAATAACATTACCAGCTATGGCTACTAGACAACTGGAAGGAGATCTATAGTGGCCAGGATGCCTTCCTTTCATGTAATACCATTTCCAGCTATGGCTACTAGACCACTGGAAGGAGATCTATAGTGGCCGGGATGCCCTCCTTGCATGTAATAACATTACCAGCTATGGTTACTAGACCACTGGAAGGAGATCTATAGTGGCCGGGATGCCCTCCTTGCATGTAATAACATTACCAGCTATGGCTACTAGACCACTGGAAGGAGATCTATAGTGGCCAGGATGCCTTCCTTTCATGTAATACCATTTCCAGCTATGGCTACTAGACCACTGGAAGGAGATCTATAGTGGCCGGGATGCCCTCCTTGCATGTAATAACATTACCAGCTATGGTTACTAGACCACTGGAAGGAGATCTATAGTGGCCGGGATGCCCTCCTTGCATGTAATAACATTACCAGCTATGGCTACTAGACCACTGGAAGGAGATCTATAGTGGCCGGGATGCCCTCCTTGCATGTAATAACATTACCAGCTATGGCTACTAGACCACTGGAAGGAGATCTATAGTGGCCAGGATGCCCTCCTTGCATGTAATAACATTACCATCTATGGCTACTAGACCACTGGAAGAGATAAACAGACTGAACTGGATAGACTAAAGTCTTTATTCAGCCTTACATAATATGTTACTATGTTATATATATTGGCATACTAGCTGAGGCAGACTGGGGTAAAAAATAAACCTGCCAGCCCATGACCCATGAACTGGTGAGCCCGACCCCCATGGAGCTTCTAGGTGGTCAATGAGTGCATTGATCAGCTGAGGCTATAGTATTGCATGGGTAGGGGTCGATATGGCCACTCTTAAAAAGGACTAAATTTTAGACTCCAGGGCCATGACCCAAAGGTCCACTTTGATAGTAGCTATATCCACCCCTGGCCATGATGTGTTATTCAATGCTGTAGCCTTCTGTAGCCACCAATGGCACTTCATGCATACTGCACTTGATGGCAAAAAAGAAACCCTTCTTATCAAGCGTTAAGAAAATAAAATTCAGCAAACTCAAATTTGAAAAGTGGCTTAGCCTTCCCCCTCCTCCCTGATCAGGAAATGGTTAACAGCTGATTTCATGCTTTCAGTACATCCCTTTTTTTTCACAAAAGCCCCTAAAGCGCCTGAGAAAGGTGTAATATTAGGCATTGTGTGGTTATGCGGCGCGGCGGGAGCCCCCGGTTGCAGAGTACGGCGGCATTCACATTCCGAGCTTAGGCTAGGCTTAACCCTCCGGAAATGGCTGTACGCAATTATCCATCCATCGCGGAGAGGGCCGGGGAACACAGAGCGGGAGCGAGGGAACACGATGTGCATTGTGCTCGCACAGAAAACAGGATGTTCCCGAACCATCACAGCCAACAGCTGCTCGATTATCCGCAGAGCCATCCATACATCAAAATGTACAGGGATCCATCTTCTCCGGCTTCCCGCTCGGATGTAACCAACATCAGGGGGTCTGAAAAAAGACGGGGGGCATTTGTGTTGGGAGGAGGATGGCAGTAGTTTTATTCTATGAAAGGCCAGATCGATGAGGGTAAAAATAGAAATAAATGAATCAGTAAAGAGAACCTCAAGTAAAACTGAATTTGTATCAATTTGTCGAGACCTACTGATAAGGAAGCGATCTTGTGACCGGAGGGTTACAGGTTCAATTCCTGGTCATGGGGCAAAACTGAAGTGCTCTTGAGCAAGGTAGCTAACCACCAATTGCTCCCCGGGTGCCGTGGTTGGGATGGCCTCCACTCCCCCCACCAAAACAAAAACATTTTACCTTGTACCATCGTGGCATCCAAAATGGTGATGCCCTTTCATGCAAATGTTAAAGGGTCAACAAAGAAAATGGCAGCAAATGAGCCAGTGGGGAGCTCACCTGAAGCCTGTTCCTGGTGCCTCTCCTCCATTGTATATGCTGGAACAGGTCTTTAAATTTGCCCCCCACTCCCTTAAACCGTACCAACAGCCTGGCACAGTTGGGTACTCTGTGACATTCAGGTGTATTATTTTTGAGGGCACCTAATGTTTGCAAGCAAACACGTGGTGGCACTCCACCTCCAATAGATTCATTGTAACAGAATACAAGTGCCACAGTGCCCTCCATCTTTACCAGTCGGTGGAGGAATGGCACAACAAGTAAATTTGGAAGCAGGAGACCTTGAAGAACAATGAGGGGTGCAGAGATAGTGACCTCATCAAGACCAATGAAGACAGGGAGCACATCCTTGTTGCTCCTCCTCCTTACACAAACCAACACCACTGGAGGGTTACAGGTTCAATTCCTAGCAATAGGGCAAAACTAAAGTGCTCTTGATCAAAGCAGCTAACCATCCAACTGCTCCCCGGGTGCCGTGGTTAGGATGGCCTCCCCTCCGGGCACTGTGTCTGTGTAGGCATTCATTGGCCATATGTCCAAAAATCCCCCCCCTCAAAGAAAAAAATATATACCTTGTACCATCATGACATCCAAATTAATGATGCTCTTCCATGCAAATATTAAAGAATATTTGAATGCCAAGAAAATGGCAGCAAATGAGCCAGTGGGAAGCTCACCTGAAGCCTGTCCCTGGTGCCTCTCCTCTATTGTAGATGCTGGAACAGGTCGTTTGCCCCCCACTCCCTTAAACTGGACCAACAGCGTGGCACAGTTGGAAAATAAATTTAATGGGCATTTTGGAGCTTCCTCTCCCAGCATCTCAGCCTTGCTGCTGTCTGGATTCAACTGACCTAACAGACAATGCACAGTAACAGGAAGCCCAGCATCACTTCCTGTTACTACAGCAGGAGTTAGAAAAAGGTAAATGAATTATTATATGCAGCAATCTAAATTGCCCTGGGGAGGAATGTTGTGCCTCTTACTTAGCAGCAGGAAGCGCGCACTCCCCATATCTCAGCCCAATATGTTGGGAAGGAGGGGCCTGTCTCATGGATCTCATGGAATGCACCACTTGTAGTGACCCTGACTCATTAGCATTAAAGCAGAATGGCCGGGGTAAAGGTGTCATTGGCACCCAGGGCACCCCTACACGTCCTTTCACTGTAACACGTGAGTTTATCAGTGGCTTTGGCAAAATCAGGCAACAGTAATGACCTCCCTAGGTGAGAACGCTGCTCGTAACACTCTAGTTTAGTAATACTCAACTGGCGGGCCGGGTCCGAATCCGGACCTCAGCGCCAGATTTTTGGACCCCTGCCATGACAGCCCTGCACTCAGTTGCTTCTGTGTTGCGGTGCTCAGAGCTGCCCCCTTGATGTAGTGCTTAGTCTCACTGCCTTTGTCATGGCTCCCTGGCAGCTAGCATTGCAATATAAAGTACTGCACAGGTGGGAAGTTACATAGTTAATACGGTTGAAATAAGACATATGTCCATCAAGTTCAACCAAGGGTTTTGGGGTAGGGGAAGTATTTTTTTTTTTGGAATTGCAGGGTACACACATACTTTGGCCCTTATTTATCAAGGGCTAGCGCCAGGTAGTGTCTGACGAGCGCCAGGTACCGCCAGCTATCGGCGGCTACCGAATCAAGTACGCCCGGCGGCGGTCACAATGACGCATTTATCACGCTAAATGAGGCTAGCGCCGGCGAGAGCGTCAGCTAGCGCGGGATTCATCATGTAGCCGACTGCAACGAACAGCGCCGCTGCTAATCCCATCACAGCGACAGGTATGACCTGGCGCTCCCTGGCGTGGTCCAATGCATTTCAATGGAGCAATCTTTAAATAATCATAATTAATTGCTATTACTGTTTTTTTTTTTTAATGTCAAAAATTCTGTGACCACTTCTGCAATGTTAGGTTTTTTTTTTAAAGGAAAAAAAAAAAAAAAAATGTGCAGAATTGATATTACAGGTCTGATATTCATGTATTCATATTACAAAATGTTTAGAAAAACATTTTTACATTTTTACATATAAAAAAAAAGGTTGTTTGGGGGTTAAAAACTACTTTACACACATCGCCGCCAGCGCTCTGGGGTTTAAACAAGGAATTCACAGCGCGAGAAATTTTTGAGCGTGATTTTTTAATGAATCTGCAGCAAGCCGTTCGCTCTGGCCATTCGCTGTCAGGCGCACCCATACAACGCAGAACCTGTGAAACATCGCCCCCTAACCCCGTATTCAACATTACCGCACACCGACTGAGTCGCTGTCAACAAGCAAACCCCGGCCAAGCACAGCGAATACTAGCTGGCGCTGTGAAAATCACGCTACTGGCGCTCATCTGTCGCTACCTGGCGCTATTAATGAATCGGCCTCCCCGTTTCTCGGTCTCTTTGCCCCATCCAGTCCTTTTCCCCCTCCCTAGTTCAGCCCATCAATTCCTGTCCCACCATCTCATCCCCCCAGCTCAGCCCCATCCATTCCTGCCCCATCCATCCTTGACCCCTCAGATCTGCCCCATCCAGCCCAGTCTCTCTGTCCTATCCATTCCTGTCCTCCCAGTTTTCCCATCCAATCCCTTACCTCCCAGCTTTGCCAATCCATTGCTCTTTCCTCCAGCTCGGGCTTCCTTCAACCCCCCCACCGACCCAGCTCTGCCCATTCATTCCTTTCCTTCTAGTTCTGCCCATCCATCCCTTCTCCTGGCTCTCTCTCCATCCCCCCTTCCCTTCCTGTTCTCTCTATCCATCCCTCTTTCTTACAGCTCCTCTCCCATTCATCCCTCTCCCCCGAACCCTATCTATCCATCCTTGTTACCAGACCTTATTGCCAGTAACATTTAGGCCCTAGTCCACCCCTGTACACGGCCTGCACAGAATACAAGGGAGAGGGGGGTTAAAAGCAGAGATGTAGGTTCTGTGGGGCCAGAAAAAAAAGCTCCTGTTTTTTTCCAGCACCAATAGGATTTTTGGGGTGGGGGGGCAAGCAGCCTTTTTTAGTTTTGCCAGGGAAATCTACAGCTCTTCCCCAGTGTGCTGAATTCTAACTATCCACCCCTTGCGACAGCTCTCCGCCTGGACCTTCACCTCTCACCAGATGCCTTTAAATGGACCTTTACAAGAAATGGTTAAGTACCCCTGACCTAGGGGTTTATTCATCAAGGGATAGTGCCAGGTAGTTCCCTGTAGCGATAGGTAGCGAACGGTGAACGCCGGACACTGTACGCAATACCACATTTATGAAAGCGATTCTGGTGAGCGACTCTAACAGCGCCATGTAGCGTCTGATTCATTATCACAGACAGCTCAGCATATAGCGCTGGCGCTCTTGTTTCCTGTCACTAGCTGTCGCTCTTCCATACATTTCAATGGACGTTACCTTTCTTCTCTTTAAACAGGGTTTTCTTTTAATTTTTTTTTTATCACAGCATTGTGTGACCTCTCCTGGCCTATTTAAAGTCTTTTTTTGAAAACATTTGATTTTTTAAATTTTTATGCAGAATTGTCATTACAGGTCTGGCACTAAAGTGTTAATGTCACAATGTAATAACAATGTAATTCCACGTGTTTTCGTTTTGTTACTGGTGGATACGTGTTTAAAAGCAGACTTTAATCACACAGCGTCTGGCGCTCTATGCTACAGCGACACAATTTGGAGCGCCAGCGCTGTGTGAGGCTGTTTTTTTGATGAATATGGTTTAATTCGCTCACTGGCGCACACTGACCAGTCGCTCCCATATAGCCCATCAATGCCGGCCAGCGACTGAGGCGCTCTGTAATAGCGACTCACAGCCGATCAGAGCGACCACTAGCAGTTGCTAGCGCCGCTGTACAGACGCTCATCTGCTGTTACCTGGCGCTAGTAATGAATCAGCCTGCCAGCTACTGGAAGAAAGGATTGGGATCCCCTCATGTGAAGAGTTTTGGTGAAAGTGTAAGTAAACACATTGCTGTGTCTTCTGTTATAACACAGAGTTACAAGCAAAGAGAAAAGAAAAAGTAACAGATAAGCCCTTAAAGTGGACCAACACCCTCCCATGATCGGCCCGGGAATCTATAAGATTCCCGGACCGATCAGACCCCTGACTGTGGGGCACGCCCGGCTCCCGCGCGTCCCTCTAGCAGGACGCGCACCCGCGCCGGCCGTTTGTGAATGGCTGGCGCGGGCGCGCGCCGTGTAAGAGTGACGCGTGGGAGGCGGCGGCGGGCGCGCTCTCTTGTCCGTTGCTGCCTCCCGCTTGTCCTTCGGCGGGGATTGGCAGCGGCGGTCACGTGGGAGCGAGGAGAGGTGAGTTTTTCGGGGTTTCTGGGGGGTTTCACACAGAGGGTCACCCCTAATCAGGGTGCCCCGCCGAAGTGGACCAAAACCCAGGATAGTCAAAATCCTGGGTGTTGGTCCACTTTAATGACATCATTTTAGCACACAACAATGGAAACTTGTAAAAATGCCATCGGAAGTATAATTACCCTTTAGCTTAAATTCCAGGCGAAGGTCTAGCGCCCATTGTAGCTTCCAGGCGTTGCGCTGGCTTTTCTCTGTCCCTGCTCTATAAAGTATGTCCCCTGGAGGAAGAAACCTCTGCATTCTGCCATGTTCAGCAAATAGAACTTTGGGGTAAGTTCTTTTTCTCCGCCTGTCAGAATTTCTGTGAAGAACGAGTTTATCCTGGAGATGTAAGGCCCACATCTGACCTGCCTTTAATTGGCCACTCCGGCGCTCCAAGTCACCATGGCTCTCAGCAGGAGAAGCACCAGCCCATGGTCCCCGGGGAAATTAGCGCAGAGGGGACATGAAGGGCCCCAAAAAAAAGCCTGCCGCCGTCAGAAGCGTATACTGCGGCGTATGAACTTTGGTGAAAGTCTCAGAACATTTTTCTTTTTTGCTTTCTTTCCTTGTGTTAACCTTTATCTGCCACAATATTTCTCAAAGTCTCGTGTTTCCAGCCTGTCGGCTGTAAGGAGAGATTTAGCATTTGAATCCTTAGCTTCTTCTAAAGAAGCTAATAGATTGCTTTCTATTAACTTTTATTACATTTTACTTTAATATACAACATTATATTATTATATAGTGTACTATATACAGTGTTATATTGTGCTGAAAGTTTATACTAGGTACTACCAACAGGGCCAACAAGAGTACCTGGCCGACCTGGGTTAGATGCCAGGGGCCCCACTCGGACCTCTTCTATTCTGGTATCTGAACATTACTGCTGCCTGCCGCCGTCAGAAGCGTATACTGCGGCCTATGAACTTTGGTGAAAGTCTCAGAACATTTTTCTTTTTTGCTTTCTTTCCTTGTGTTAACCTTTATCTGCCACAATATTTCTCAAAGTCTCGTGTTTCCAGCCTGTCGGCTGTAAGGAGAGATTTAGCATTTGAATCCTTAGCTTTTTCTGAAACCAATTATTTTATATTATATTAGATTACGTTCTATTAACTTTTATTACATTTTACTTTAATATACAACAGTACATTATTATATAGTGTACTACATACCATGTTATATTATGCTGAAAGTTTATACTAGGTTCTACCAACAGGGCCGCCAACAGTACCTGGGCTAGATGCCAGGAGCCCCACTCACACCTCTTCTATTCTGGTATCTGAATGTTTTTCTAAAAAAGCTAATAAATTATTTTATATTATATTACTTTCTATTAACTGTTATTACATTTTACTTTAATATACAACAGTACATTATTATATACAGGCTGATTCATTACTAGCGCTAGCTATCGGCAGATGAGCGTCTGTACAGAGGCGCTAAGAGCGACCGCTAATAGATACTGCGATCGTGCGCTGTAACAGAGCGTCTCAGTCGCTGTAGTAACCTGGTCGGCATTGATGAATGAGGTGTATGTTGGGCGTTCTAACACCAGTACAGCGTTGCAGGGAACGAAATTTAAGTGCGACCGACTCTCAGCGACTCCATATTCAGCAAGAAAACAGACACGCAAACAGCGTAGGCGCTCTGGATCTGGACGCTGTAGCATAGAGCGCCAGACGCTGTGATTAAAGTCACACATATCCACCAGTAACAAAGAGAAAACACATGGAAAGACATTGTTGTAACATTGTGACAATAACACTTTAATGTCAGACCTGTAATGACAATTCTGCATAAAAATATAAAAAATCAAAAAAGTTTTCCAAAATGACTTTTTCTAGGCCAGGAGAGGTCACTGTAAGGCCACGTGGGACACCCGCCTTCAAAGTAAGGCCACAACCCCCGATCTCCGCTGCTAGCTTCACCTTTAGACAAGCCCCCGTTTGCCGGGCGCTTTATACGCCTCGCCGGACACGGTTGCCCCCAGGACTTGATAGCACAAAGGATGTGAGCTTAGGGGAGGATGAAGGTAGATGAACCAAGGGCCCGACAGGGCAAAATCGACAAGGTGGGCCATACACGGGAAAGGAAGTCCTAAAATATCGCAGCACTGGGGGGTACAGGCAAACAGAAGCGTCGAGGTCAGGCCAAAGGTCGCAGGTTCGCAGTACAGAGGGTGAGACGGAAGCGTGGTCGGGGTACAGGCAAAGGTCGGTCCAGGCGGCAATCAAGAATGGTCAAACGAAGCAAGGTCGGCAACAAGATCAAAACGGGCGTAAATGATAATCCAAGGCACACTCAGCAAACGCTATCACGGCACTGAAGCACTGCCGGGATAACACCTTTATAGGATTCCAGACAGGATTGGATAAGGGGAAGTGTGTGTGTGATTGGTGCATTATCAACCCTAATCCTAATTGGTTCTTTAATAGCAAAAGGGCATTATAGCACAAAACACCTTGGGCTCATTGGCCCTTTAATTCTACCTCCGGCAGGCTCGCTGAGTGCAGTGCCGCCGGAGGGCATAAGATAGATGTGCTCGCGCTCGCTCGCGTGAGCATGTTCGTTGGAGCCGGGGACGCACCCAAAAGCAGGGGAAGCGGCCGTGCTCGGTGCCGCACAAGCCGACGCTGCTCGAGCCAGCAGCCCGGAGACGGCGCAGGACCAAAGGCGAGGTGAGTTAGCCGTGACAGTCACACAATTATTTAAGAGAAAAAAAATTAAAAGCAAAAAACTCAAAAAAGAAAGTAACGGCCATTGAAATGTATGAGAGAGCGACAGGTAGCATCAGGTAATACATGGTGCTCTGGAAGCATTACCACCTGTAATGATGAATCGGACGCTACATGGCACTGTTAGAGTCGCTCACCAGAATCGCCTTCATAAATGTGGTATTGAGTACAGCGCCCGGTGTTCACCAGATGCCGCCTGCCACTACAAGGCGCTACCTGGCACTCGCTTTTTCTGAAACCAATTATTTTATATTATATTAGATTGCTTTCTATTAACTTATATTACATTTTACTTTTCATATGCTCAATTTTTGGGTCAGGGAAAAGGTGGGTGGCACCAACAACAATAATCTTATTTGTGGTGCACTGCCCTGTGGAAACACCCAAACCAATATATATACACTATAGGGGTTACCTCTCACACCCCACCAACATAGACCACAGGGTCTAACAATTGCACTCACTCAATTTTTTAGTATCAAAACAGTAATTTTTATCGTCACCTTATTAAAACCCATTAAAAACACAGTCCATGACGTAGGCGTTTTTAACCTCCAGGGGGAGCTGTTGCTCTCATAAGTTCATATACAAATGTCTAATACAGTAGATTAATCCTATCCTTGCCTTGAGAAAGAGACCTGCTGGTCTTGAAACGCGTTGGTTCACTGTGGGGGGCACTGTCAGCTCTGGATTACACATATGGTGATTGGTTAGTAATTTATGTGTTGTATGTTTGCTCTTATCTGTATTGGGTCAAATATTATGCTTTGCACATGTGACATTTGAAATGGATGCACTTTATTTAGCACTTGCACTTTTTTGAAAGATTTTGGTATTTGTATATTGAGATAGGATTAATCTACTGCATTAGACATTGGTATATGCACTTAGGATGCAATGACCATCCCGTAAGATTTGATGAGCGGCGCAGTAAGAATCCCGGGTTCGGCTGATGCCGGTTGGCGTCAATTATAACCCTGCCTGCAGTTCTGTCAGCCACCAGCGGGTGTCAGCAGAGCCCTGACTGCTCTCTACTGCTGCACCTGGTGTGAGGTCTATTTAAGTGGTTCTGCCCTTCACCTGGTGCAGCAGAATTTTGTTTGCTTACATATAGTTACATATCAAAAATTACACGCAAACAAGTTCTGCACTGCCACAGGTAAGTAATTGGGTGCTGGCCTTAATGGTCTCCAGACAAAAGGCCGCACACACCAAAGTGAAGAGATTAATAAATATATCTTTAATTTCAGAAAAGTACCAATCTACAATGACAAAAACATATACTAAACACACACACAGACTAGTTAAAAAACATAAATGACATGGCCCTAAAAAGGCTGACCCAAATGACTCTCCTAAAAAGTACAGTATATTGCACTATGCCCGAATCAATATGAGTATAAAACAACTATATCACTTCATAATTGATTAATAGAATATAATAAAGTGCTGTGCAGAAAGAGTAAGAAAAAATCCACATAATATACAACAATCTCAGGAGAACCTAATCTAAATATTGTGTAATATAAGGTAACCTGTGCTACTATCTAAACAAAGTGCAAAAGTGCTTACATAGAAAGGTGTGCAAACAATACAATGTGCAATGAAGTCAATGCAATACCTTCATGATTGTAAACCAAAATACATTAAATATGGCATAGTCAAAAAATAAATAAATAAAACATATAGTTACATAGTTACATAGTAAATACGGTTGAAAAAAGACCTATGTCCATCGAGTTCAACTAAAGGTGTTGGGGTAGGGGAAGTTATTTTTTATTTTATTTTATAGGTGGAAGTTATTTTATTTTATTTTTTTTTTTTTTACTGATAGCCGCTTATAGTAACTGTTAATGTTATTTTCTGCTAAATAAGCATCTAATCCTTTTTGAAGCTGTCAGCGGTTGATTATGTAACAGGCTTCTGGGAGGGGGCTATTCCATAGATTTATAGATATTTGTTTGCAATCTGTTGCCGGCATTTTTCGTGCTCTGAATCTGAACCTGAACCCGAATCTGAACCTCTGTTGGAGTCTAGTGGCAAGCAGGCCTCTCCCTGGCTTCCCGGGGGCCTCTTGGCCATTTGCCCTCCTTGCAGCAGGCCTCCTATCGGCTTCTGGAGGCTGCAGACCCCTGTCCTGTGCCCTTGGGTGAGTGCACCAGCACCTTAGGGTTTCCCTTATTAGTTCTCTTGTTAGTTAGCCTTGTTTCTTTGCTTTATCACAGTGTATCTGAATCCAGGATCTTTTTGTTTCCTTTGCCTTTATTAATAAAACCGTTGTTCAAGCATTTTCCTTTGTCCTGTGTCTTTGGTCTGGCCAAACAATTTTCTCACAATTAAGCTCGCCCTAAAGAAATTGGAGCGGGAGATGTCTGCTTACCTTCCTAGCCGTGATATGTGAGATGCCTTATTGGGCCATGTTTTTGGCACTGTATTTTGCTTATATCTTTTATCCGGCTTGTCCTCATAGTTGGCACAATTAGCACGTAGCACTTTATAGGGTTGCACTTATCTTTTTAGGATTATTGCTATTTTGCACAGTTATTTGTACATAGATTATTTGTGATATGTATAAAACATAAACATTCATACGTGCAGGCAAACATGCACTACATGCATGCAAACCCCCTCCACACACACTGCATGCATGCAAGCCCCCTCCACACACACACATGCATGCATGCAAGCCCCTCCACACACACTGCATGCATGCAAGCCCCCTCCACACACACACATGCATGCAAGCCCCCTCCACACACACTGCATGCATGCAAGCCCCCTCCACACACACACATGCATGCAAGCCCCCTCCACACACACTGCATGCATGCAAGCCCCCTCCACACACACTGCATGCATGCAAGCCCCCTCCACACACACTGCATGCATGCAAGCCCCCTCCACACACACTGCATGCATGCAAGCCCCCTACACACACACTGCATGCATGCAAGCCCCCTACACACACACTGCATGCATGCAAGCCCCCTCCACACACACTGCATGCATGCCCCCTACACACACACACACACACACACACACACACACACACACACACACATGCATGCAAGCCCCCTCCATACACACTGCATGCATGCAAGCCCCCTCCACACACACTGCATGCATGCAAGCCCCCTCCACACACACATGCATGCAAGCCCCCTCCACACACACTGCATGCATGCAAGCCCCCTCCACACACACACACACACACACACACACACACACACACATGCATGCAAGCCCCCTCCACACACACTGCATGCATGCAAGCCCCCTCCACACACACATGCATGCAGCCACAAACACACATGCAGGCAAACACACACCATGCATGCAAGCCCCTTCACACACATGAATGCAAGCCCCCACACAAAGTCAAACACACATATACATGCAGACACACACACACAATGCAGGCAAACGCACATTGCATGCATGCAAGCCCCCTCCACATACACTGCATGCATGCAAGCCCCATCCACACACACACACACATGCATGCAAGCCCCCTTCACACACACACACATGCAGACACACACACACACACACACACACACACACACACCATGCATGTATGCCCTCTCCACACACATAAATGCATACCCCCACACAAAGTCAAACACACACACTGCATGCATGCAAGCACACACACACAGGCAGACATACATGCAGACACGAACACACACACACACACACACAGGTCCGCCCTTCCCCGGCCCCCAATCTTACCACCCGGACAGATCTTTGCAGAGCGAAAGCGCCGCACTGGCGGGGCAGCGGGCAGGAAGAGGAAACAAGCCCTGCCTCTGGCTCCGCTCCCACACATGCCGCAGCTCCCGAGATCCCGACTACTTAGCAGCCTGTCCTGGGACATCAAATAGCGGCCCGGGACAGCGGGACAAGGAGACGTTCGTGGGACAATCCTGCAAAAATCGGGACAGTTGGGGGGTATAGAAAAGGATTGATGTTCCTCTTTAAACGTTCAAGGTCTGTATCTGCCACTTGTTTTCCTAAATAGCCACGATTACCCTAATGGGTGCTGTCACCCCGTCCGCTCCCCGGCCCTGAGAAGCCCGTTCCGACAAGCATAAAGAAGAGAACGATGTTTATCTCGGAAATTAGCAGCCAGGGGAAATTTGCATATTCGTCTCACATTTGCCGGAGAAATTGCATATTAAACTAAATAAAGACCCCGGAGACTTCCCTCTTTTATTTATCTGCGGAATAATTCCTCTGAGGATAATGGTGGAGCTGACCCCCAGGCGCGCGTTGAATAACATTTTAATATAATTATTTCTCAGGCTTACTTTTTTGTTGATTTAGAAACATAGTTTCTTTGGAGGAACTTCACAAGAAGACAAATGTTCTTTCAACTTCACAGAGAGTTTATTCCGGTTCATCGCTGTCTGCGCCTCCTGCGCTGGAGTCTTTCCAGTATTCGGGCCTTTGCAGGCTTATCTTTACGCTCGGCCGATCTTGGATGATTTTTATTTAACTTTAAAATACTTTGAAACTTAAAATGGACCTACATTATATACATAGGCGGCAAAGCTCAGGAAGACATATTGGGATGTTGGGATGGGAGGTAAAACCTTGGGATGGGGTATCTCTCCCTCCTGCTCTTCTACCATTACTCTACCCCACAAACCATTCAAGACCTGTGAGGTCCAACAATACAGGCCCCTACAAGCCTGGCATCCACCCATAAAACATAAGCAAGTGGACTTTCCTTTTAAATACAAAGGCCACTCCATACACCACTGCAGCCTCTCTATACCACCCTGCTACTCCAACCCTATCCTAGCCTCTAGAAGCCTAGGTGCCTCCTCATGCAAGCCTGGGGACTTTTTTTACAATTCACTTATATCGTCCAGTCATAACTTATTGTTACTCTGTGATCAACCACACAAATGAGAGCCACTTGACTGTGGACCTCTTTCTACTACTATGCTACCCCCATACCAACAAGGCCAGGGTCCAGCCATAAAAGGGTACTATGTGCATCACTAATACTATCCAATGATCCCTTTATATGACTATTTGACCCACCAATACAGACAAATATTACTTAGGCAAACCTGTAGATCTTTTTCCAGCATCACCCTACCCCACAAACCATTCAAGACATGTGAGGTCCAACAATACAAGTCAAAGGACTTATTTTACAATCCCCTCAACCCCCTCTACTCCACTCTATGACCCACCTATACAAGTGTGACTTATACGATACAGTGGAATCATCTCTACCACACTTCTACCACAATCACATCCAAGAACTCATACGAGCCACAGGTCCACCCATGACAGATTGAGATGTGGTGGAAGCCCCTGGGCAAAAAGACTAGTGCAGCCCCCCCGAAGCAACTGTACAGGCTCCAGGTTTGTGGGGGCCCTTGGTCAAGAGAGTCTTAATGGGTCCCAAGGTAGTGATGTCACCTTTCAGCTCCGCTGCCGCAAATGGGTCATCTCCTGCTGCTGATCGCCCTCCAGTCCTTGTCAGTTGTCACCTGGTTCTCGCCACATTCTGAGCTTCCATCAATTGCCCTCCATTCCATGCCACCTTCTCCATTGTTGCTGATCATCCCCTGTTGCTGGGGCCAGCCATGAGCAGGTCTGCACACAACACCCGGCATTATGTGGTTCAGGTCCACTGTAAAATAATACCATGGCCAAGTGTGAGCCTGAGTCGGCCCCTGAAGATGCCAGGGGCCCAGGCAATTGTCCAGGCTTGCCCTGTTCTGGCGCCGGTTCTGCAACTGTATATCGACTACTGCCTTTAAAGTGGACCAACACCCAGCAGGAACGGCCAGGGAATCTATAAGATTCCCAGGCCGATCCAATCCCTCCCTGCGGGGCATCCAAAATCCCCCCAGGACGCCCGCAAACCTTACCTGAGTCCCGGTCCAACGGCGCATGCGCGGGCCACGGCCGCATCTTGCGCTTCTCTCTAGCAGGGCGCGCCCCTGTTAGAGGGAAGCGCGAGATGCGGCGGCCAGCATGCTCGGAGCCGCTGAGCTAAGAAGTCGCTTAGCCGTGCATAGCTCAGCGGCTCCGAGAGCGCTGATTGGACGAGCAGGCGCGCATGCGCCGTAGAAGTGGGGTGAGGTGAGTTGAAGCTAGCCCTCTGGGGGGGTTTCACATAGCGGGGCACCCCCGATCAGGGTGCCCCGGGGAAGTGGACCAAAACCCAGGATAGTCAAAATCCTGGGTGTTGGTCCACTTTAACCAAGTGAAATATGCCATTGGAGGTGTCACCTAGGGTGGACTAAAGTGGACTTAGACCCTGGACCTGGTAACGTTTGACATCATAGACTTTATTATCATTATTGCTATATTGCCGTTTTTTTGGGTGCTGTGTGCCCTGTTGCCCCAGCTTTTATTTTATTTGGTCAGCACTATAACACTGATCACCTCAGCACTTAACACTTTAACAAAGTATCTCGTTGGTGCACTATTTATATGTCTAGGGATATTTGATCCCTACTTTGATTCTATTATATCATATCATCACTTCTAGTGTCTCTCTGGCACCATCACTCATATCTGACACTATTGTCTTTTCCCTTTCTTGGCACGAGCACTTTATTGGCTGGGACTCTGGGGCATCCAGCATCTCATCACGGCAACCTTTGTATTGTGGCATCATGTTTTCTTTGTAATTGGATGATTAGTAGTCTATTAGGGTCCACTTTATGTCCAAGGGGTTTTTAATTGTTTTTAATGCTGACTTACAGCCTTGCCCTTATGTAATGTAGTGTGTATACCATGAGATTTAATAAAGCATTTATTTTATATACTTACTGTTGAGCGGCTATATCTTAGGGAGCACTTGTGGCCTGTGCTGGCAGTCCACTCTCTTTTTTGAAAGATGTCATTGGGTAGGAGCATGGGTGCACCCCTTTTTAAATCCGATCTGGCTCTACTTTTACATGCCTAGGAGATCTTCTACAACCATATGCACCATCCATACCACACAAACACCAACCTGTACCACTCTGTGACTTAGCTATGCTATCAAGTGGCATTTATACAACATAGGGGGCCCCTATGACCTGCTATACCCCAGATCACCCAAAAAGCCATAAAACTCAAGGTGCACCCATACAATCATAGGGCCCTGTTAAAGTTTAATTAAAGATCCCCTTACACCCTACAACCAGCTTCACTGTCCGTACCTCCTTACTCATCTCTAAATGCATTACTATCCAAAGATGTATAGTGAAAGACTAAACTTGGGTGGCGGGGTTAGGGAGGTGACGTGATGATGATGATTACCCGATTTAGGCATTTCCAGAGGGGTTTTGACAGTTGGCCATCCAGGTGCCTGGGGGTTAACTTTAGGAGGCGGGTGCCAGTTTCAGACCGCTCTATGAGAGATCTGATGGGAGATGGGTCTCGGCTCGTCTGGCAGCGGTGGAGGAGCTTTGAAGATCATAAAGGCTGTAATTGGCCTGGCATGATTCATGTGTACGCCTTCAATGCTGCGGATGAGATAAATACAGCGCTGACCTACTTTAAGTTTGAAAAGCTGAGCCCGCTTCTCCCCGATGGCTCCTCCGACAGATGCTGATGCCGGCCATGAATCTCCGATGCTTTTATTAACAGATATTATCATGTGAGACTAATGAGCAGATTGCGTTCACGGACTAGAAAGCTGATAATGAGGACTTAAGGTAAATATGGAAAGTAGCCCTTTAGCTCACCTTTGCCTTCTGCCAAAGTCGTGACATCATTAGCCCTGTCGTGATATGCAATGTAAGCGACTTAAACTGGACCTTCAAATCCTTTAATGAAAAGCCCAAACCCTTAAAAAAACTATTTCCCAGTATCTAAAATGAATATATTTGACATTTTTAGTCACTTACTTATTATTCTTTCCCCCACTGGGCTGCAACTCTGTTCAGGACTCTAGGATATGGGCGCCGCCATCTTGACTTAGAAGCATCACATACTGAGGAGAGGGGGGCATGTTATAGCTGTGCTTTGAACAAACAGAGCAGAGCTGGGGTCAGGGAAAGGACAGCAATCCCAGAATGCAAAGCGGCACAGTCAGAAGACACTTACTGTTTGCAGGCTGCCTGATTCTCCATGAGCTGCCATCTTGGATGTTTTAAGACTCATAACATGCAGTAGATGCAGGTAGGATGATTTTTAATGTGGGCAATCTGTATGTACAGGGTGTGGGAAACATACAAGATAGGCTCTTATTCAGGGTGAAGGTCCGGATTAATGTGGGCAATCTGTATGTACAGAGTGGGGAAAATACAAGATAGGCTCTTATTCAGGGTGAAGGTCCGGATTAATGTTGGCAATCTGTATGTACAGGGTGGGGAAACATACAAGATAGGCTCTTATTCAGGGTGAAGGTCCGGATTAATGTGGGCAATCTGTATGTACAGGGTGGGGAAGATGCAAGATAGGCTCCTCCTTAAATTTAATATCAGGAAGGTTTTCTTGTTGGCTGATTGGCAGGAATGGAAAAGGCGCAAGAAGTGGATGGAGGTGTTACCGGTGAAGGTCCTGCTGGAGGTTGGGGGTGCATGAAGCGGATGAATGTGTTACCAATATAGCTGCTAGAAAAGGGGGGGCTAGTAATTGGGGTAAAGAAAGCAGATGTAAGACCTTGGACTTATAGAAGGGTGCTGGGGTACAGGAGGGATATTGAGGTTATGGTGCTGGGATAATGGTACTGGTGGCTGGGCTACAGCTGGTGACTGAGCTGCAGTTGTTAAGGTTATAGTGCTGGGATAAGGGTCTGTGACTGGGGCCGGTGAAGAGTTAGAGGGGTTTCTGATTAAGTCACTGGGATAAGGGCGCTTGGTGATGGGTACAGGAAGAAGTTAGAGGTGTTACTGATAAGGGTGCTGGTGACTGGAGTACAGGTAGAGGATGGAGGTGTTCAGTTTATGGTGCTGGGAAAAAAGGTGCTGCTGGTTGGGGTACAGGAAGAGGTTAGAGGTGTTACTGATAAGGGTGCTGGTGGTTGGGGTACAAGAAGAGTTTAGAGGTGTTACTGATAAGGGTGCTGGTGGTTGGGGTAAAGGAAGAGGCTAGAGGTGTTACTGATAAGGGTGCTGGTGGTTGGGGTACAGGAAGAGTTTAGAGGTGTTACTGATAAGGGTGCTGGTGGTTGGGGTACAGGAAGAGGTTAGAGGTGTTACTGATAAGGGTGCTGTTGGTTGGGGTACAGGAAGAGGTTAGAGGTGTTACTGATAAGGGTGCTGGTGGTTGTGGTACAGGAAGAGGTTAGAGGTGTTACTTATAAGGGCGCTGGTGGTTGGGGTACAGGAAGAGGTTAGAGGTCTTACTGATAAGGCTGCTGGTGGTTGGGGTACAGGAATAGTTTAGAGGTGTTACTGATAAGGATGCTGGTGGTTGGGGTACAGGAAGAGGTTAGAGGTGTTACTGATAAGGGTGCTGGTGGTTGGGGTACAGGGAGAGGTTAGAGGTGTCATTGATAAGGGTGCTGGTGGTTGGGGTACAGGAAGAGGTTAGAGGTGTTACTGATAAGGGTGCTGGTGGTTGGGGTACAGGAAGAGGTTAGAGGTGTTACTGATAAGGGTGCTGGTGATTGTGGTACAGGAAGAGGTTAGAGGTGTTACTGATAAGGGTGCTGGTGTTTGGGGTACAGTAAGAGGTTAGAGGTGTCATTGATAAGGGTGCTGGTGGTTGGGGTACAGGAAGAGGTTAGAGGTGTTACTGATAAGGGTGCTGTTGGTTGGGGTACAGGTTTTGTACATTTTCCCAAAAAGTTGGCTATTGTCACCCACCAACCATTTTTTCTGGGTTTGGGTCGAACACCAAACACGAACATGGACCTTTTGCAAAGTTTGGCACGAACCTGAACTTTGCACTTTGGGTCACTCAACACCAAAGACAATATCTAAACCTTTACAACAAAAATGAAGCAAACTGATAAAGCTGGACCCAGTTTTCTTAGGAATTTGGTGACAATAACCAAAGTTTTCGAAAGGGAGAGTTAATGATGAAGGGGTTTAAAGAAGGGTGGTGGGGTACAGGAGGGGATATTGAGGTTATGGTGCTGGGATAATGGTGCAGGTGACTGGGCTACAGGAAGAAGCTGCATTTGTTAAGGTTGTTGTGCTGGGATAAGGGTCTGTGACTGGGGCAGATGAAGAGTTTGGAGGTGTTCCCGAAAAAGGTGCTGGGTTAAGGGTGCTTGGTCAGGAGAGTAGCTAGGCTGTCTCGTACCCAAGGCAAAGATTCAAAATGGTGCCCCCCACCTGTGCTTAGAGCCCCTATTGGTGCCCTCCTAACCCACTGCACCCGGGGCACTTGCCCCACCTGCCCCCCCAGCTACGTCCCTGACTTGGTGATGGATACAGGAAGAAGATAGAGAAGTTATTGATAGAAGATGCTGGTGACTGGAGTACAGGTAGAGGATGAAGATGTTCAGTTTATGGTGCTGGGAAAAAGGTGTTTGGTGATTGGGGTACAGGAAGAGGTCACAGGTGTTACTAATAAGGGTGCTGGTGGTTGGGGTACAGGAAGAGGTTAGAGGTGTTACTGATAAGGGTGCTGGTGGTTGGGGTACAGGAAGAGGTTAGAGGTGTTACTGATAAGGGCGCTGGTGGTTGTGGTACAGGAAGAGGTTAGAGGTGTTACTGATAAGGGTGCTGGTGGTTGGGGTACAGGAATAGGTTACAGGTGTTACTGATAAGGGAGCTGGTGGTTGGGGTACAGGAAGAGGTTACAGGTGTTACTGATAAGGGCGCTGGTGGTTGGGGTACAGGAAGAGGTTAGAGGTGTTACTGATAAGGGTGCTGGTGGTTGTGGTTGGGGTACAGGAAGAGGTTACAGGTGTTACTGATAAGGGTGCTGGTGGTTGTGGTTGGGGTACAGGAAGAGGTTACAGGTGTTACTGATAAGGGCGCTGGTGGTTGGGGTACAGGAAGAGGTTACAGGTGTTACTGATAAGGGTGCTGGTGGTTGGGGTACAGGAAGAGGTTAGAGGTGTTACTGATAAGGGTACTTGGTGATTGGGGTACAGGAAGAGCTTAGAGGTGTTACTGATAAGGGTGCTGGTGGTTGTGGTACAGGAAGAGGTTACAGGTGTTATTGATAAGGGTGCTGGTGGTTGGGGTACATGAAGAGGTTAGAGGTGTTACTGATAAGGGTGCTGGTGGTTGAGGTACAGGAAGAGGTTAGAGGTGTTACTGATAAGGGCGCTGGTGGTTGTGGTACAGGAAGAGGTTAGAGGTGTTACTGATAAGGGTGCTGGTGGTTGGGGTACAGGAAGAGGTCACAGGTGTTACTGATAAGGGTGCTGGTGGTTGGGGTACAGGAAGAGGTTACAGGTGTTACTGATAAGGGGGCTGGTGGTTGGGGTACAGGAAGAGGTTACAGGTGTTACTGATAAGGGGGCTGGTGGTTGGGGTACAGGGAGAGGTTACAGGTTTTACTGATAAGGGTGCTGGTGGTTGGGGTACAGGAAGAGGTTAGAGGTGTTACTGATAAGGGCGCTGGTGGTTGGGGTACAGGAAGAGGTTAGAGGTCTTACTGATAAGGGTGCTGTTGGTTGGGGTACAGGAAGAGGTCACAGGTGTTACTGATAAGGGTGCTGGTGGTTGGGGTACAGGAAGAGGTTACAGGTGTTACTGATAAGGGGGCTGGTGGTTGGGGTACAGGAAGAGGTTAGAGGTGTTACTGATAAGGGTGCTGGTGGTTGTGGTTGGGGTACAGGGAGAGGTTACAGGTTTTACTGATAAGGGTGCTGGTGGTTGGGGTACAGGAAGAGGTTAGAGGTGTTACTTATAAGGGCGCTGGTGGTTGGGGTACAGGAAGAGGTTAGAGGTCTTACTGATAAGGGTGCTGGTGGTTGGGGTACAGGAAGAGGTCACAGGTGTTACTGATAAGGGTGCTGGTGGTTGGGGTACAGGAAGAGGTCACAGGTGTTACTGATAAGGGTGCTGGTGGTTGGGGTACAGGAAGAGGTTACAGGTGTTACTGATAAGGGGGCTGGTGGTTGGGGTACAGGGAGAGGTTACAGGTTTTACTGATAAGGGTGCTGGTGGTTGGGGTACAGGAAGAGGTTACAGGTGTTACTGATAAGGGTTCTGGTGGTTGGGGTACAGGAAGAGGTTAGAGGTGTTACTGATAAGAATGCTGGTGGTTGGGGTACAGGAAGAGGTTACAGGTGTTACTGATAAGGGCGCTGGTGGTTGGGGTACAGGAAGAGGTTACAGGTGTTACTGATAAGGGAGCTGGTGGTTGGGGTACAGGAAGAGGTTACAGGTGTTACTGATAAGGGTGCTGGTGGTTGGGGTACAGGAAGAGGTTAGAGGTGTTACTGATAAGGGTGCTGGTGGTTGTGGTTGGGGTACAGGAAGAGGTTACAGGTGTTACTGATAAGGGTGCTGGTGGTTGGGGTACAGGAAGAGGTTACAGGTGTTACTGATAAGGGCGCTGGTGGTTGGGGTACAGGAAGAGGTTACAGGTGTTACTGATAAGGGCGCTGGTGGTTGGGGTACAGGAAGAGGTTAGAGGTGTTACTGATAAGGGTGCTGGTGGTTGTGGTTGGGGTACAGGAAGAGGTTACAGGTGTTACTGATAAGGGTACTGGTGGTTGCTTACTTTTATTAGTAGCACCTTTATCCTTTTTCTGTACTCCAATCACTAATCACCCTTACTCCAGCACCATGAACTGAAAAATGTAAGAAAAGTGGCTTCTCCCATGCCCAGGCACCAAACACAAGGCATTGTAACCCAGGGCTCAGAAGATGACCAGCCGGCCCTTGGCCCTGCCATATAACCAGTGCCTGTGCACATTGATAAAGGTCCCGGACCTGCCATATAACCTGCCCCTATACTCTTTAATAAAGGTCCTGGAACAGCCGGCCCCTGGGCCTGCCATATAACCTGCCCCTATGCCCTTTGATAAAGGTCCTGGACCAGACGGCCCATGGCCCTGCTGTATAACCATCCCCCTTTGGGAAAGTTCCCATGCTTTTTCAGGGGGGAGGGGCAACAAAAGAATGTGTGGGTAATTGGGCAGCGGTACCAGCATGCCACCCCATGGTCCTGGCATCCGGCATTCTAGCCTTCCACTCTGTGAACTATATAGGGGTCCCCTGTAGTAATAAAAAAAACTAACACAAACATTCTTTGGGTAGGAAGCGTCTCTCGATCTATCTCTAGGGTCTAGAGCAGTTGCCAACATGGGCATTACCCACCCTGCTCCTAATCAATTGACTATTTGATCATGTGACCTCAACTTTTGAAAGCTCCGTTTCAACCTGTCTCCCAGCCAGGAGTAATGATGGGAGCCAGGGCAGAACGGCTTTTTCTAGTTCAGAGGCGGAGCATCTGTGGATCACCCCCTGCCCCCATTTTATTAAAGTCACTGGAGGGTAGGGGTATGGAGGGAAATGTTCTGGGGTTATTCTCTCCATGTCCCTTCCAGTGACGTAAGAATTTTAAATGTTAAATTCTTGAATTTTTGTTATCCCCTTGGTATTTATGTCCCTCACTGAGGGCTACGGCAGGCGGAGCTGTTCAAGGCTTCCATGCTCTGCAAACCTTCCCCTCCCCTGGCTCCTGATTGGCAACTCATACTACACAACCAATGTACTGAGTTGCTACCCCGTAGTTGATTGGCCCTTAGACACAAATTCTGCCATTGGCTGATATTGGGATAGGTGCTCGCCTCCAGCAATGCTGATTGTTCCGGGAGTGCGGCTTCACGTTGCCCTGGGCAGTGGACACTATTCAAATACCTCGGGGGTAACAAGTAAGTCCAGGCTGCTTGATAAAAGGGGTTTTCCCCCTGAAACGCGGCGTTGCCCAGCTGGGGGCTCGGGAAATGGGATGGTCGGTTTCAATACATCATGCTGAAGATCCGGTTTAAACTGCACCAACAGCCTGGCAGGGTTGGAAAAGAAAGGTAGCGGCCATTTTGAAGCTTCCTCTCCCAGTTGACACAGCCAGCTTCACCTATAGACAAGCCCCCGTTTGCTGGGACGCTATATACGCCTCGCTGGACACGATTGCCCCCAGGACTTGATGGCTTAACGATTGTTGGCTCACGGGGAGTGAAGATAGATATACCGAAGGTCAGACTGGGCAATGTCGGGTAAACGCCAGCTAAACGCTATCACAGGCACTGACACACTGAAGGGGTAATCCCTTTATAGAGCTGAACCCGGGTGGATTGGACAGGGAGGCAGTGACTGTGATTGGTGCACTTCGGATCTGTGTGCTGATTGGTGCACTTCGGATCTGTGTGCTGATTGGTGCACTTCGGATCTGTGTGCTGATTGGTGCACTTAGAGAGCTCTGGGCTGATTGCCCCATCTGAACTTTAGAGGCGTACTGCCCAGAACTGGACCTCCTAGGCTTAGCTCTTTTAAACAGCCTCCAGGGGCCGCCCTGTGTGCAGCGCCACCGGAGGACATAAGCTGACTGTACTCGTGCGCAAGCACGAGTCGAATGACAGTGGACGAGGCGGAAGCGGCTGCGGGGCAGGAGAAACCCCGGCCAGTCGCTTAAGGAAACCACGGGCACAGACTGAAGGTAAGTCATTCATGACATGCACAGTAACAGGAAGCCCAGCACGACTTACTGTTTTCAGGTGGCCTGCAAGCCCATGAGTGGCCATCTTGTTTTTAAAATTTAATGCAGCAGGTGTTAGAAAAAGTAAATAAATTTTTATGTGCAGCCATCTAAATTGCCCCGGGGAGAGAGATAAATATGAGCACTGTTTGTTTTGTTGGGTTGATTTAATTAATTTTTGACTGTTGGTCCGCTTTAGGTTTTACTGGAGGGAATACCCGATGCCCCTTCTCTTCAGTTTTTGGGTGATGGCCCACTCAAAAAAAAAAACGTAACTCTTCCCCTCCAGCGTCATACCCCTGCCCTGGCTCCTGGTATTACTTCTAGTTTGGAGCCAGCATGGAAGCGCGGGACCTTCAAGAGATGAAAGTAGAGGTCCCATAATTATTAAGGCTACGGATTTGAGAGCAGGGTGTAAAAGACTAAAGGACCCAGTGGGAAATTTCTTGAATATTCAGGAAAGATGCCTCGTTACAGGATGTTCACCCTCATAGGGGAACTCTATAAATAAACATGAAGATAAGACGGTCGAGTCCTCCACCTGAACTCACTTTCTGGTCTCGAGATACCGAGATGTGAGAAATGATGAATTTCCAGCATGTTCTTCCTTCCCTCTGAGGAGTACATGGGATTTGCCAAGCACAGATGCACCCTGGGAGCTTGGCCATATGTTTCAGGAGCCATAGCAGCAATTTAAATCTATCCGACAATTCACAAGGAGCTGTGAGGGATCACAATTGTTTTAATTACACTCGCTGGTTCCTACGCTGACAACGGACTCTTGGTAGAGAACACAACCTGCTCATAAATTAATTAAGCTGAGCTCATAAAAAAGGTACCAAACTACTTGGGCTGAGCCCAGTCTCCGGAGATATTGGGTGACAATAAACTTAATATTCCAAAAATTGTACAAACTGAATAGGCTAAGCCTGGTCTCCTGAGGGATCGGGTGACAATCAGTTTTGGGTGAACCTCCCTAAAGTTTGAGTTTGGCAAGTTCGGCATAACTTTGAATAAAAGTTTGGGACCCCCGAACATGGTCCGAGTTGAAATCAATAGGGACCCAAACTTTTGCCTCTGAGCAAACCCAATCCTCGCCTACCCGAGCGGAGGGGAGTCTGTCCTTGCTGGCTGGGCTGAGCCTAATCAGTTTGGTATATTTTTATTGAAAATGTTGGTTATTGTCACCTATCAACCAGCTTTTCTGGGTTTGGGAAGAACTGGAACATGGACTTCTGGCAAAGTTTGGAAGGAACCTGAACTTTGCGCTTTGGGTTCACCCATCACCAGTAACAATATCTAAACCTTTACAATAAAAATAAAACTGGGCCCAGTCTCCTAAAGAATTGGGTGACAACAACCAACCTTTTCGAAAAAAGGGACCAAACTAATTGTTGCAGAGTGTGAGTGCTGGGTGCAGCGGAGTTGTAATCCAGATAGACATTAGTGGTATAACAGGAACTTGCTTTACTGTAACATAAATGTAGTAAGAGAATGTCACCTTTCATGGTGGCTAAAACACAGACAGGAAAGAAAGGACATACCTGTCAGTACAGGAAATACAACACAGCAGCAAGACACATAGAAACTCTACAGTTTAGCATTAGTCACAGCGCCATCTAATGTCATAACTTGTCATTATTCACATTCAAAGACAAGCTGTGAGCTGTTGCAAAAGTACTATATCTCCAACACTTATTAGTCTGAGCCTAATAATAACAATTAGACAAATTAGGTTTAGCCTAATAATAATAAGAATAATAACTTTTTTATAACAATTTATAAAAATGGACCATACTAATTAGGTTGAGCCTAACAATAATAATTAGGCTAATTAGGCTTAGCCTAATAATAATTATAACTAACATTTTTAATAACAATGGACCAATCTAATTAGGCTGGTCCCAGTCTCTTGAGGGATCAAATGACTATAACTAAACTTTTTCAATAAAAATGAACCAAGGTCATTAGGCTGGTCCCAGTCTCCTAAGGATTTGGGTGACAATAACCAAACTTTTCGAAAAATATAACAAACTAATTAGGCTGTGCCTTATAATAAGAAGGCTAATTAGGCTCAACCGAGTAATAATAATAATAACTAACTTTTTTTTATAACAATGGACCAAACTGATTAGGCTGGTCCCAGTCTCTTGAGGGATCAGATGACTATAACTAAACCTTTTCAATAAAAATGACCCAAGGTAATTAGGCTGGTTCCAGTCTCCTGAGGATTTGGGTGACAATAACCAACCTTTTCTAAAAATGGACCAAGCTAATTAGGCTTAGTCAAATAATAATAATAACTTTTTTTTTTTTTCCACAATGGACCAAACTGATTAGGCTGGTCCCAGTCTCTTGAGGGATCAGATGACAATAACTAAACCTTTTCAATAAAAATGAAGTAAGGTGATTAGGCTGGTCCCAGCCTCCTGAGGATTTGGGTGACAATAACCAACCTTTTCTAAAAATGTACCAAACTATTTAGGCTGAGTCCAGTCTTCTGAGGTGTTGGGTGATAACCGCCAAGCATGGTGCCGTTGTAAAATATAAATGATATACCATATATATATATATATATATATATATATATTATATATATTATCATTGTAGTTAAATTAAGGTTTTATGTATGTCTTCATTAACTTTACATTGAAGATTTTTTTTTGTGCGGACAGATTTTCGTACAGGTCATAGCGCTTATTCTTAAAAGCTGTCATGTGAATGATGAAGTCATCGGAGGGGGCGTTGAGCGGATCACTAATTCCATCTCGGCGTTGCGGCAGAGAGGCTTTTAAGTGTGACGGCTGGATGGAAGACGCAGGGAAACGATGATTATAAAGTAACGAAGACTACAATTTAGCACGACGGCTCCGGAGTCGAGCTTTGAAGGGGTCACCAATTTTTAGGTCAGGACTTCAACTTGCGCCATTTACATATTATACTCCCTCCTCCCCTGGCTCAGGACAATCTCAGGTTGGGAAGGTTCACTATAGATGTCTTTAGCTCTGAACAAACATTTGCATAGAGCCACAGTCTACTGATATTCAAGGACTGCTCCACCTCAATGATAACATTGTCTAAATTGCCCCATGCTCTCAGGGGGTTTGAGGTCTCTTCTCTGATTCGCTGCTTTCCACACAGGACATTAACATGCTGATCTATAAAGTGGACTGTGCTCCAAACATTTTGCCCCATTTTCTTCTTTATCTACCTTGTCCCTGCTCCCTGTATCCTATCTATTTCTTTCTTTCTCTCTTTTTCTTTCTTTCTTTCTTTCTTTCTTTCTTTCTTTCTTTCTTTCTTTCTTTCTTTCCCATCCTTTCTTCTTTATGTACCTTGTCCCTGTTCCCTGGATCTCATTGTACAGATTGCTTGCATTAAAAATCATCCTACCTGCATCTACTGCATGTTATGAGACTTTAAGCATCCAAGATGTTGGCTCATGGAGCATCAGGTAGCCTGCAAACAGGAAGCGCCTTCTGACTGTGCTGCTCTGCATTCTGGGATTGCTGTCCTTTTCCTGACTCCAGCTCTGCTCTGTCTGTGCAAAGCACAGCTATAACCCCGCCCCATGCACTTTATTCCGCTCTCCTCTTCCCAGTAAGTGTGATGCTTCTGAGGCAAGATGGCGGCGCCCGTATCCTAGAGTCCTGAACAGTTGCAGGAGTTGCAGAAAGAATAAGTAAGTGACTAAAAACGTAAAATATATTAATTTTAGATGCTGGGGAAAAGTTTTTTATGGGTTTGAGCTTTTCATGAAATCATGATAAAGTTCCAGTTTAATAAAAGGCGCAGAGGACACGGTGCTTTCACAGTCTCCAAATAACTGGCGTTCTCTCAACATATCTGCAATGTCCGCAGAACAAAAATGGCGTGACAGCGCGGCGCGGGAGTCTTCAAGTCACAGGCTGGTGCAGATGTCACAATCATTTAATATGGACGTCTATGGCTCCCGACATTCTGCGGGGCCAGCACAAATCCGGAGATGGATCTCGCTGGTGTCAGTGTCTCTCCGCCAGCGGCTGATTGATGGGCCGGGGCCTGACGAGGGTTTATTAAACTGGCGGAAGGAACGCCGGGGTTAGATATTAATTGGCAGTTATCATCTTGGCAAGAGGTGAATATGGTGAAAAAGGGGATCCGACCCTCCCGCTAGTCACAATTAGAGCACCGATTGGAAGCTAGCAATCACCTGACTGTCATGTGACTGAATATGGATTGGAGCGGGGATGGCGCCAGCACAGGGCAAACCTGGGCAATTGCCAGGGTCCCTGGCATCTTCAAGGGCCCACTCAGGCTCATGGTATTATTTTACAGTGGACCCAAACCAATAAGTACTGGAGGGCAATTGGTGGCTATAGGGAGAGCAACAAAGACTGGAAGGCGATTGGTGGCTATAGGGAAGGCAATAAGGACTGGAAGGCGATTGGTGGCTATAGGGAAGGCAATAAGGACTGGAGGGTGATTGGTGGCTATAGGGAATGCAATAAGGACTGGAGGGCGATTGGTGGCTATAGGGAAGGCAATAGGGACTAGAGGATGATTGGTGGCTATAGGGAAGGCAATAGGGACTAGAGGATGATTGGTGGCTATAGGGAAGGCAATAAGGACTGGAGGGCGATTGGTGGCTATAGGGAAGGCAATAAGAACTGGAGGGCAATTGGTGGCTATAGGGAAGGCAATAAGGCTAAGTGCTCCACCCAGACCCCAGGCCCTAACAGTGCCCCTCCCAGACTCTAGGCCCTAACAGTGCTCCTCCCAGACTCTAGGCTCTAACAGTGCCCCTCCCAGACTCTAGGCCCTAACAGTGCCCCTCCCAGACTCTAGGCCCTAACAGTGCCCCTCCCAGACTCTAGGCCCTAACATTGCCCCTCCCAGACTCTAGGCCCTAATGGTGCCCCTCCCAGACTTTAGGTCTTAACAGTGCTCCACCCAGACTCCAGGCCCTAACAGTGCTCCTTCCAGACCCCAGGCCCTAACAGTGCTCCTTCCAGACCCCAGGCCCTAACAGTGCTCCTCCCAGACCCCAGGCCCTAACATTGCTCCTTCCAGACCCCAGGCCCTAGCAGTGCTCCTCCCAGACCCCAGGCCCTAACAGTGCCAGTCCCAGACCCCAGGCCCTAACATTGCTCCTCCCAGACCCTAGACCCTAGCAGTCACCCTCCCAGACCCCAGGCCCTAACAGTGCTCCTTCCAGACCCCAGGCCCTAACAGTGCTCCTTCCAGACCCCAGGCCCTAGCAGTGCTCCTCCCAGACCCCATTCCCTAACAGTGCCAGTCCCAGACCCCAGGCCCTAACATTGCTCCTCCCAGACCCTAGGCCCTAGCAGTCACCCTCCCAGACCCCAGGCCCTAGCAGTGCTCCTCCCAGACCCCAGGCCCTAACAGTGCCTTTCCCAGACCCTAGGCCCTAGCAGTCACCCTCCCAGACCCCAGGCCCTAACATTGCTCCTCCCAGACCCTAGGCCCTAGCAGTCACCCTCCCAGACCCCAGGCCCTAACAGTGCTCCTTCCAGACCCCAGGCCCTAGCAGTGCTCCTTCCAGACCCCAGGCCCTAGCAGTGCTCCTCCCAGACCCTAGGCCCTAGCAGTCACCCTCCCAGACCCCAGGCCCTAAAATTGCTCCTCCCAGACCCTAGGCCCTAGCAGTCACCCTCCCAGACCCCAGGCCCTAACAGTGCTCCTTCCAGACCCCAGGCCCTAGCAGTGCTCCTCCCAGACCCCAGGCCCTAACAGTGCCAGTCCCAGACCCCAGGCCCTAACATTGCTCCTCCCAGACCCTAGGCCCTAGCAGTCACCCTCCCAGACCCCAGGCCCTAGCAGTGCTCCTCCCAGACCCAAGTCCCCATAGCAGCCACGTGAGCTCTTATGGTTCTAGTTATTCCTATGGTCTGACAACTGTGCAAACACACCACCGGTCATGAAAGTGTTAACAGTGTAAAATCTGTAAGCGCTCCACCAAACCCACACAGTCACGGATTTGTTTGGCCAGGATTTACGGCGTACAGGTGCGGCGAACAGACAGCCGCAGATTGACAAATGGACCATTAACCCAAGCAGCAGCTCTGTTCTGATACAGAAGCTGTTTATCTCATCTTCATTAAAAATGAAGCAGCGGTTGCAGGAAAAATAAAGAAAAACATCTCCCCTTTAATAACCCACCAAAAAAGCGGCATTAAATGATCCATCAACAAGCGGCCTTTGTAGGGTAATTAGCGGGAGCTGGTGAGATGCTCCAGATAGGTGGTGAGACAGCACGCGCCAAATGTACATCTTCTAATTCCCTTTAATTGCGCAAATATGTCAAACTGGACCATTGAGCGGAACGGCGCTAATGACTCATTTTCTTTTATTTGTATCTCTCAACCAATCCTATGGATCCATTGACCCCTTCATGCTGTTTATAGGAAGAGCTTACCATGGACATGTCATGTGCGGCTACAAGAAGAGGCGCGCTCAGCCCTCTTCTAGAGATGGACAGTAGTAGGTGGCTGCCACAATTGCTTAAGGAGAACCTTTTGATGGGCTTATTAAGCTGCCGACACTTTTCTCTAGTTGTAATATTGTATGTCAGTATGCCCTGCATTCACTCACAAAGCCTACTTCTAGATTTGCCACCACAAGGCTGCAAGTGCCCCTACCACCACCATGTTTGCCAGTGCCCATACCACCAACACGGCTAAAAGTGGCTCTACCACCACCACAGCATATAGTGCCCAAACCACCACCACAACTAATTGTGCCTCTACCACCATCACAGCATCCAGTGTCCCTACCATCACCCCAGTGCCCATTGCCCATACCAAGACAACTAAAAGTGCCTCTACCACATCCATATCAAAGAAGGGTACAGAAGGAGACGAGCTTACAATCTATTTGGGGATAAGGGAGGGTAAAGAAGAAGAGCTTACAATCTATTAGGATATAAGGGAGGATACAGAAGGAGAAGAGCTTACACTCTATTAGGGTATAAGTGAGGATACAGAAGAAGAAGAGCTTACACTCTATTAGGGTATATGGGAGGATAGAGAAGGAGAAGAGCTTACACTCTATTAGGGTTTAAGTGAGGATACAGAAGAAGAAGAGCTTACACTCTATTAGGGTATAAAGGAGGGTAAAGAAGGAGAAGAGCTTACACTCTATTAGGGTATATAGGAGGATAGAGAAGGAGAAGAGCTTACACTCTATTAGGGTTTAAGTGAGGATACAGAAGAAGAAGAGCTTACACTCTATTAGGGTATAAGGGAGGATACAGAAGGAGAAGAGCTTACACTCTATTAGGGTATAAAGGAGGGTAAAGAAGGAGAAGAGCTTACACTCTATTAGGGTATATAGGAGGATAGAGAAGGAGAAGAGCTTACACTCTATTAGGGTTTAAGTGAGGATACAGAAGAAGAAGAGCTTACACTCTATTAGGGTATAAGGGAGGATACAGAAGGAGAAGAGCTTACACTCTATTAGGGTATAAGGGAGGATACAGAAGGAGAAGAGCTTACACTCTATTAGGGTATATAGGAGGATAGAGAAGGAGAAGAGCTTACACTCTATTAGGGTTTAAGTGAGGATACAGAAGAAGAAGAGCTTACACTCTATTAGGGTATAAGGGAGGATACAGAAGGAGAAGAGCTTACACTCTATTAGGGTATAAAGGAGGGTAAAGAAGGAGAAGAGCTTACACTCTATTAGGGTATATAGGAGGATAGAGAAGGAGAAGAGCTTACACTCTATTAGGGTTTAAGTGAGGATACAGAAGAAGAAGAGCTTACACTCTATTAGGGTATAAGGGAGGATACAGAAGGAGAAGAGCTTACACTCTATTAGGGTATATGGGAGGATAGAGAAGGAGAAGAGCTTACACTCTATTAGGGTTTAAGTGAGGATACAGAAGAAGAAGAGCTTACACTCTATTAGGGTATAAGAGAGGATACAGAAGAAGAGCTTACAATCTATTAGGGTATAAGGGAGGATACAGAAGGAGAAGAGCTTACACTCTATTAGGGTATAAGGGAGGATAGAGAAGGAGAAGAACTTACAATCTATAAGGGTATAAGGGAGGATACAGAAGGAGAAGAGCTTACAATCTATTAGGGTTTAAGTGAGGATACAGACGAAGAGCTTACAATCTTTTAGAGTATAAGGAAGATACAGAAGGGGGAAAAGATTGCAATCTATTGGTTGCACCATTCCTTTTACCAGCCACACATTATTACTTTATTGCAGCAGGTGGGATTGTAGAATCGAGTATCAGAGACAGAAGGGGTTAAACTGTTTGATGCAGGAATGAATTTATTGTGTTTGTTGAGTTTCTGCTCTTTGTCATCTGTGTGTTGCAGTCAGTGTGATTCCAGTGTTTGTAGCCCCCCTCCCTCCCCATATTTTTGTGCAGAGTAGAAAGAGAACTCCTCATTTCATGCTGCCACCCTCCACTGAATTTTGTATCAACATCTATAATACAATGTAACAGCTTTTCAATGCCTATAGCACCATCTGCTGGTTATATTGTAGAATGCATGCCAGGAGATTTGGCTCATTATACAGACTCTGAGCTTTAGAAATAAATCAATGCAATGTAAGTATTAAGTATATGAGGCATTGATTATGACAGCTCAGTAAGCCGCTCTCATAAAAAATATATAGATGGTGTCTGGCGAGTCATCTCTTCTGAGCCTGTTGTGCAAATAGGCTGCAAGTAAAATCCCCTCTACTCTCCACCAGCATGGTTTGAGGGATAACCCATATTACTAGAGTGGTCACAGACAATGGCTCCCCACAAAGGGGATAACCAGCATCACTAGTGGGATTGCCAGTGTCACTAGAGAGATCACCAGCATGGCTAATGGGAATCCTGTGAATCACTAGAGCTATAACCAGTATCATTAGAGAACAATTGGCATCATTAGATGGATCTACAGCATAACTAGAGGGATCACTGACATTGCTACAGAGATCCTCAGCATTACTAGAGGGGATCACCAGCATGACTAGAGGGGATTGCCAACATAACTAGTGGGATCATGAGCATCACTCGAGAAATCATCTGTGTCAGTAGGGAAATCACCAGCATCAGTGGTGGGATCACTAGCATCATTAGGGGGATCTCCAGCATCACGGATGGGTTCACCAGCATCACTAGAGAGGATAGCCAGCATGATTAGTGGGATCACAAGTAGCACCAGTGAGTCCACCATCACTAGATGAGATCACCAACATCACTAGAGGGGTTCACCAGCATTACTAGAGGGGATTACCAGCATCACTAGAGGGGATCACCAGCATCACTAGAGGGGATCACCAGCATCACTAGAAGAGATCACCAGCATCACTAGAGGGGATCACTAGAGATCACCAGCATTACTAGAGGGGATCACAGCACCACTAGAGGAGATCACCAGTGTCACTAGAGGGGATCACTAGAAGAGACCACCAGCATCACTAGAGGGGATCACTAGAGGAGATTACCAGCATCACCAGAGGATATCACCAGCATCACTAGAGGAGTTCACCAGCATCACCAGAGGAGTTCACCAGCATCACTAGGAGATCACCAGCATCACTAGAGGAGATCACCAGCATCACTAGAGGGGATCACCAGCATCACTAGGAGATCACCAGCATCACTAGAGGGGATTACTAAAAAATATCACCAGCATCACCGTAGAGGTTTACCAGCATCACTAGAGGGGATCACTAGAGAGGATTACCAGCATCACCAGAGGATTACCAGCATCACCAGAGGATATCACCAGCATCACTAGAGGAGATTACCAGCATCACTAGGAGATCACCAGCATCACTAGAGGAGATCGACAGCATTACTAGGAGATCACCAACATCACTAGAGGAGATTACCAGCATCACTAGGAGATCACCAGCATCACTAGAGGAGATCACCCAGCATCACAAGAGAGGATCACCAGTATCACAAGAGGGCTTTACCAGCATCACAAGGGAATTACAAGCATCACTAGATGGGATCACCAGCATTACTAGAGGGGGTCACCAGCATCACTGGAGGAATCACCAGCATCACAAGAGGGGTTTACCAGCATCACAAGAGGGGATTACCAGCATCACTAGAGGGGATTACCAACATCGCAAGAGGGGATCACCAGGATCACATGAGGGGTTTACCAGCATCACTAGAGGGGATCACCGACATCACAAGAGGGGATCACCAGCATAACACGATAGGATCACCAGCATCACTAGAGGGGATCACCAGCATCACTAGAGGGGATCACAGCATTATCTGCCAGTTCCACATGGGGCAGTGAAACTGGCTAGGGAACAATTTTGCGAGTGGGCACCTAGTGAGGAAGCGCATTAGTGTTGGGGGGCACCATCCTGTAGTCTTGCACGGAGCCCCTTCCACCCTAAGACCGACCCTGTTCATCAGCAAGACCAGAGGGATCGTCAGCATCATTAGAGGGGCCAGTATAGTCATTAGAGAGGTCATCAGCATCCCTTGGGAGATTATCATCAAGACCAGAGGGTTCGTCAGGATCAGCAGCAGACTGGGGCCAAGAATCAGCCCTGGATTTTACCAGCCTATGGTCGTCCTGAGACATCCTTGCTGAGGACCCCAACCATGATGCCGGGGCTATAGCATTAGGGGCTGGAGTTCCTTGGGTTGTGAGTACAGTGGGGCTGGGTACAGGGGGGTGAGAGGGAGACTAAGGGAGCAGGGATTGGATGCGGGTGTTAAAACCAGGGCCCAAAGCAATGCAGCCCTATGGCCAGTCGGTCCCTGGTCAGGATCACTAGAGGAATCACTGACATCTCTAGAAAAGATGATTAGTGGAATCATGAAAATCTCCAGTGTCCATAAAGAGCTCACCAGCATCATTAGGGGGTCACTAGAGGTATAAAGAGAATCACCAGAGGGACCAACACAGTCATTAGAGGGGTCACCAGCATTACTAGGAGGATACTCAAACTAGAGGGATCATTAGGATAACTAGAGGAGATTATCTGTATGACTAGTAGAATCTCTCAAAGTCAATCCCACAAGGCCAGTCTCAATTGAGAGCTCACCAACATTGTTGTCAGAGTGATCAGTAGCCCAACTAGGGGTATTACCAGATTTAGAAAAGGGATTAAGGTAATTCTCTAATATTAGCGAGGTTTCCAATAGTCTATTAACCCCCTTGGCGGTGATCCCGAGCGTGACTCGGGGTCAATTTGCGCTGTAAGTGGCGGTGACCCCGAGTCACGCTCGGGATCGATTTGGGAGCAAGAGCGGGCGGCGCAGCCTCCTTACCTTCTCCCTGCGATCCAGCGATGTCTCTGCCGCGATCGCAGGTGAGAGCCGCGGCTGCGGCGTCCCTCTCCGCTTCCGGGTTCCGTCTCTGTGAGCCGCAGAGGCTCATGGGGGCGGAGCCGTGCGTGAGAGACAAATGCAATGGCAACTCTTTCGTTGCCATTGCATTTGTCTATATCGCAACGCCAGGAAGGTTAAACTGGACCTTCAGCATCATTTAATAAAAAAATATAATTTAATTATTGTTATTATTATATATTATTATAGTTTATTATTATTATTCAATATATAGTGGTCAAGCACTCAAGCATCAAAAAAATCCAACTTCATAGCCACAAGGAGGCCGATTCATTAATAGCGCCAGGTAGTGACAGATGAGCGACTGTAGCGTGATTTTTTCAGCGCCAGCCAGTATTCGCTGTGCTTGGCCGGCGTTTGCTTGATGACAGCGACTCAGTCGGTGTGCGGTAATGTTGAATACGGGCTGGGGGGTCGCTGTTTCACAGGTCCAGCGTTGTACGTGAGCGCCTGACAACGAATGGCCAGAGCGAACGGCTAGCTTCATATTCATCAACAAATCACGCTCCGAATGTGCTGTCGCTGTCCATTCCTTGTTTAAACCCCAGAGCGCTGGCGGCGATGTGTATTAACTAGTTTTTAACCCCTAAACAACCATATTTTTTGAATGTAACATTATACATGTTTTTAGAATCATTTTGTAATATGAATACATTAATCTCAGACCTGTTAGATCAATTCTGCACATATTTTATTTATTTATTTTTTTGACTTAAAAGTAAATCCTAACATTGCAGAAGTGTTCTCTGATTTTTTGACATTAAAAAAAAAAAAAAACAAAAAAAAAAAACAATTAATTATGAATAATTATAGATTGCTCCATTGAAATGCATTGGACATCGCCAGGGAGCGACAGCTCATACCTGGCACTGTGAGGGAATTTGCAGCGGCGCTGTTCGGTCCAGGCGGCTTCATGATGAATGCCGCGCTAGCCGTCGCTCTCGCCGGCGCTAGCCTCATTTTGCTTGATAAATGCGTCATTGTGACCGCCGCCGGTAGTCGCCGTTAGCTGCCGCTACCTGGCGCTCGTCAGACACTACCTGGCGCTATCGCTTGATGAATAAGGGCCTAAGTAAGAGGTGCTGCTACTTTAAGATCAGGGTATCCATAGGTTAGCCCCAATTTAATAAAGCATTATTTCTTAATTAAAGAGCGCACACACCATCATTAAAAATCAATCATGAAAATATTTTATTGCATCAAAAAATTCATATATCATTATTTACACATTATAATAAATCTATACAATCCAACATGTATATATACATAAAACACGCATCTATTGTAGCTAGCAGCAATCTCTCTTTTATATCCCATCCAAATAAGTTCTCAGCTGTTTATCTAGTCACAGTATATCTAGATGCAGCGATGTAACATCAATAGACTAAAGTGATAAGTGCGTGATACAAGTTATACATACACTGTTACTTATAAGATAAACAAGATTCAGCATGATACAATCTATTGCACATCCCCCTTAGTCACCTCAAAGTGACAATTTCTACAATGAATGCGCACATACACATAAACCTGTATTAAAGTCCTCCCGATATAACGCGCACTACCTGGGGGCTCGTCCGGGATTATTATTAGTATTCCCCAGCATCTAAAATTAATATATGTTACATTTTTAGTCATGTACTTTTTATTCTTTCCACCACTTGAACTTTGTTCAGGACTCTAGGATATGGGCGCCCCATCTCAGAAGCATCAGATACTGAGGAGAGGAGAGGGGGCCAAAGTGCAGGGGGGCGAGGTCATAGCTGTGCTTTGCTCAGACATAGCAGAGCTGGGGAATAGGAAAGGACAGCAATCCCAGAATGCAGAGCGACACAGTCAGAAGACACTTCCTGTTTGCAGGCAGCCTGAGACCACATGGGCCGCCATCTTGGATGTTTAAAGGCTCATAAAATGCAGTAGATGCAGGTAGGATGATTTTTAATGTGGGCATTCTGTATGTACAGGGTGTGGGAAACATATAAGATAGACTCTTATTCAGGGTGAGGGTCCGGATTAATGTGAGCAATATGTATGTACAGGGGGGGAAACATATAAGATAGACTCTTATTCAGGGTGAAGGTCCGGATTAATGTGAGCAATCTGTATGTACAGGGGCGGGGAACATATAAGATAGACTCTTATTCAGGGTGAAGGTCCGGATTAATGTGGACAATGTGTACATAAGGGGTGGGGAAACATATAAGATAGGCCCTTATTCAGGGTGAAGGTCCGGATTAATGTGAGCAATATGTATGTACAGGGTGTGGGAAACATATAAGATAGACTCTTATTCAGGGTGAAGGTCCGGATTAATGTGAGCAATATGTATGTACAGGGTGTGGGAAACATATAAGATAGACTCTTATTCAGGGTGAAGGTCCGGATTAATGTGAGCAATATGTATGTACAGGGTGTGGGAAACATATAAGATAGACTCTTATTCAGGGTGAAGGTCCGGATTAATGTGAGCAATATGTATGTACAGGGGGGGAAACATATAAGATAGACTCTTATTCAGGGTGAAGGTCCGGATTAATGTGAGCAATATGTATGTACAGGGTGTGGGAAACATATAAGATAGACTCTTATTCAGGGTGAAGGTCCGGATTAATGTGAGCAATATGTATGTACAGGGGGGGAAACATATAAGATAGACTCTTATTCAGGGTGAAGGTCCGGATTAATGTGAGCAATATGTATGTACGGGGGGGAAACATATAAGATAGGCCCTTATTCAGGGTGAAGGTCCGGATTAATGTGAGCAATATGTATGTACAGGGGGGAAACATATAAGATAGGCTCTTATTCAGGGTGAAGGTCCGGATTAATGTGAGCAATATGTATGTACGGGGGGGAAACATATAAGATAGACTCTTATTCAGGGTGAAGGTCCGGATTAATGTGGACAATGTGTACATAAGGGGTGGGGAAACATATAAGATAGGCCCTTATTCAGGGTGAAGGTCCGGATTAATGTGAGCAATCTGTATGTACAGGGGCAGGGAACATATAAGACAGGTTCTTGTTCAGAGTGAAGGTCCGGTTTAAATAACATCTTTAATGTTGGGTTAGGTTGGGTAGAGCTATTCACTTACAAATGAGTGAGACTTCAGAAAACCAATTGGATGACTAGTGATTAGTGAAATCACCCCAAGAAAATAAAACATCAGGTCCAGTTGCCTTGATTTATTCCTACAGCTATACCATGATCTCACAGTGCCAGATACTGGGATAGGAGATTCAAAAAACAGGATGCATTATCTCTATCTACGAGAGTTACATTGTGTTACATTGTTACAGCCGAGGAGCAGCCGGTGTATCATTATTGTTTCAATTTTAACAGCTGTGATACACTGTAAGGCAGCCATGAGCCTGTCCTAAACTATTTCCTGTTTTTAAATTGAAGAAGAAATGGCTGAAATGATGGAAATGATGAATCTGGAGGTGGAAGAGGAGGGGTGAGGAGGGAGGGACCAGTCCTGTCCTGCTCTACTGAGATGATTAAAGAAGAACACGTCCTTTGCTGAGCCTGTAAACCCCCATTTCTCAACCATTTGCGCTTTAATTTAAAACGGAAAACAGTTTCCGACGGCGCCAAACGTAGGCCAACACAATGGTTTAAGAATGACCTTCGCCTGCAGAAAGCAGCTTCCTGTTTGTACAATTCTAAAGTACATCAGGGTAGCTGTGTATTTTTCAGTTAGTATCTGACCCTGGAGAGCTATAAAGGTAATTGCAGTGGGGTAACTAAATGTGACAGGGCCCTGGTGCTCATTAAAAGGGGCCCTTTCATATACTGTGATTCCCTGACAATAAGACTAGGATTATATTAATGCTCCAAAATGATCTGGCAGCTGATACAATGGTGGTGGCAGTACAGTACGTGCACAGAGCCGGGTGGCAGCAGGGGGAATTGGCCATGCATCTGACAAGGCTGCAGGCTGGGGGTAGAGCCGGCAAGATCAGACATTTCACTCCCGACACACAAGCTTACTCATGTGACTTGATGTGTGCTCACCCTCCTTTACAGCCATGATGTGTCCTCGCCCTCCTTTACAGCCATGATGTGTGCTCACCCTCCTTTACAGCCATGATGTGTCCTCACCCTCATTTACAGCCATGATGTGTCCTCACCCTCATTTACAGCTGTGATGTTTCCCCATCCTCCTTTACAGCTGTGATGTGTCCTCACCCTCCTTTACAGCCGTGATGTGTGCTCACCCTCCTTTACAGCCGTGATGTTTCCTCACCCTCCTTTACAGCCATGATGTGTGCTCACCCTCCTTTACAGCCATGATGTGTCCTCACCCTCATTTACAGCCATGATGTGTCCTCACCCTCATTTACAGCTGTGATGTTTCCCCATCCTCCTTTACAGCTGTGATGTGTCCTCACCCTCCTTTACAGCCGCGATGTGTGCTCACCCTCCTTTACAGCCGTGATGTTTCCTCACCCTCCTTTACAGCCATGTTGTGTCCTTGCCCTCCTTTACAGCTGTGATGTGTCCTCACCCTCCTTTACAGCTGTGATGTTTCCCCATCCTCCTTTACAGCTGTGATATTTCCCCATCCTACTTTACAGCTGTGATGTGTCCTCATCCTCCTTTACAGCCGTGTGTCCTCACCCTCCTTTACAGCTGTGATGTGTCCTCACCCTCCTTTACAGCTGTGATGTGTCCTCACCCTCCTTTACAGCTGTGATGTTTCCCCATCCTCCTTTACAGCTGTGATGTTTCCCCATCCTACTTTACAGCTGTGATGTGTCCTCATCCTCCTTTACAGCCGTGATGTGTCCTCACCCTCCTTTACAGCTGTGATGTGTCCTCACCCTCCTTTACAGCCGTGATGTGTGCTCACCCTCCTTTACAGCCGTGATGTTTCCTCACCCTCCTTTACAGCCATGTTGTGTCCTTGCCCTCCTTTACAGCTGTGATGTGTCCTCACCCTCCTTTACAGCTGTGATGTTTCCCCATCCTCCTTTACAGCTGTGATGTTTCCCCATCCTACTTTACAGCTGTGATGTGTCCTCATCCTCCTTTACAGCCGTGATGTGTCCTCACCCTCCTTTACAGCTGTGATGTGTCCTCACCCTCCTTTACAGCTGTGATGTGTCCTCACCCTCCTTTACAGCTGTGATGTGTCCTCACCCTTCTTTACAGCTGGGATGTGTTCTCATCCTCCTTTACAGCCGTGATGTGTCCTCACCCTCCTTTACAGCTGTGATGTGTTCTCATCCTCCTTTACAGCCGTGATGTGTCCTCACCCTCCTTTACAGCTGTGATGTGTCCTCACCCTCCTTTACAGCTGTGATGTGTCCTCACCCTTCTTTACAGCTGGGATGTGTCCTCACCCTCCTTTACAACTGTGATGTGTCCTCTCCCTCCTTTACAGCTGTGATGTGTACTCACTCTCATTTACAGCCATGATGCTTCCTCACCTTCCTATACAGCCGTGATGTGTCCTCACCCTCCTTTACAGCTGTGATGTGTCCTCACCCTTCTTTACAGCTGGGATGTGTTCTCATCCTCCTTTACAGCCGTGATGTGTCCTCACCCTCCTTTACAGCTGTGATGTGTTCTCATCCTCCTTTACAGCCGTGATGTGTCCTCACCCTCCTTTACAGCTGTGATGTGTCCTCACCCTCCTTTACAGCTGTGATGTTTCCCCATCCTCCTTTACAGCTGGGATGTGTCCTCACTCTCCTTTACAGCTGTGATGTGTTCTCACCCTCCTTTACAGCTGTGATGTGTCCTCATCCTCCTTTACAGCTGTGATGTGTTCTCACCCTCCTTTACAGCTGTGATGTGTACTCACCCTCCTTTACAGCTGTGATGTGTCCTCACCCTCCTTTACAGCTGTGATGTTTCCCCATCCTCCTTTACAGCTGTGATGTGTCCTCACTCTCCTTTACAGCTGTGATGTGTCCTCATCCTCCTTTACAGCTGTGATGTGTCCTCACCCTCCTTTACAGCTGTGATGTGTTCTCACCCTCCTTTACAGCTGTGATGTGTTCTCACCCTCCTTTACAGCTGTGATGTGTCCTCATCCTCCTTTACAGCTGTGATGTGTCCTCACCCTCCTTTACAGCTGTGATGTGTCCTCACCCTCCTTTACAGCTGTGATGTTCCCCATCCTCCTTTACAGCTGTGATGTGTCCTCACCCTCCTTTGCAGCTGTGATGTGTTCTCACCCTCCTTTACAGCTGTGATGTGTCCTCACCCTCCTTTACAGCTGTGATGTTCCCCATCCTCCTTTACAGCTGTGATGTGTCCTCACCCTCCTTTGCAGCTGTGATGTGTTCTCACCCTCCTTTACAGCTGTGATGTGTCCTCACCCTCCTTTGCAGCTGTGATGTGTTCTCACCCTCCTTTACAGCTGTGATGTGTACTCACCCTCCTTTACAGCTGTGATGTGTTCTCATCCTCCTTTACAGCTGTGATGTGTCCTCACCCTCCTTTACAGCCGTGATGTGCCCTCACCCTCATTTACAGCCGTGATGTGTCCTCACCCTCCTTTACAGCTGTGATGTGTCCTCACCCTCCTTTACAGCTGTGATGTGCCCTCACCCTCATTTACAGCCATGATGTGTCCTCACCCTCCTTTACAGCTGTGATGTGTCCTCACCCTCCTTTACAGCTGTGATGTGTACTCACCCTCCTTTACAGCTGTGATGTGTTCTCATCCTCCTTTACAGCTGTGATGTGTCCTCACCCTCCTTTAAAGCCGTGATGTGTCCTCACCCTCCTTTACAGCCGTGATGTGTCCTCACCCTCCTTTACAGCCGTGATGTGTCCTCACCCTCCTTTACAGCTGTGATGTGTCCTCACCCTCCTTTACAGCCCTGATGTGTCCTCGCCCTCCTCTACAGCCCAGATGTGGCCTCGCCCTCCTTTACAGCCTTGATGTGTCCTCGCCCTCCTTTACAGCCGTGATGCATCCTCACCCTCCCTCAAAGCAGCTTCCATCCCTCTGCTGAAGCCCAGCAGCTTGTAACGAGAGCATATTTTTTGGGTAGGGCTTATATTTCACCCATTAGCAAAAAATGCTGAAAAATCTAACTAGGGCTTATATTTGTCTTTTAACTCATTTGGATGCAGCTAGGCAACTAAGGACTGAAAAAGCAGAGGCAAATGCTGATTTTTCCCTTGCTCTCTCCAAATGTTGCTGAGTAGAGTTGAGTGAACTGGTTACAGTTCGGGCTTTGGCAAGTTCGTCCCAACATTGAACAAAAGTTTGGGTTGCGTACCGCACTTGACTTAAACCCCGACCTAGTCCCCATTGAAATCAATTTGGGACCGAAAAATGACAATTAAAGTAGTCCGAAACCTGTGATTCTAACATCCTAGGTTTAGGTCCATGCCCCCCCAGGGCATCCCAACTTGGTATAACCATTGGGGTACTCGCCTAGCCTGGGATGCCACAGCACATTCACCGGTTCTTGTCCATTATTAATGCATAGCACAGGAGTGTGTTCGGAGGAGAGACTTTGTCAGTGCCATGGGATCGGGGAAGAGGTAGGGAAATAGGGTTAATGGGGGATTTTACACAGTGGGGTATCCCAAATCCAGCTGCCTCGGGGGCAGGGACTGAATCTCTTAATAGACACTGTAAATGGAATGAAGGTACTATATCCCGACTTGATATACCTCGCTATGTAAAACCCCATGAGAACACCGGTATGCTCACCTGTCCAGGGACCCCCTAGCACATGCACAGGCTTGTGCTAGCATGATTTCTGTTTGGGGGAGAGTCTGTGTTTGTGCCTCAGTGTCAGGGACTGAATCCCGGCCTAGGTAAAGGGAATGAGTGTACTGTAACTTAACCTGGGGCATCCCGACTTGGTGTGCCCTACTGTGTAAAACCCCTTGGTAATGCCAGTATATGTAGTATATGCAGTATAACTAGCTGGTGATCCCGTAGCACATGCACTGGTTAGTGTTCATTATTATTGCATGGCATAGGAGTCCGCTTGGAGGAGGGTCTGCATTTTTGCCATGGGATCGTAGAAGGGGTAAGAAAGTCCAGTGAACAGGGGGATTTTACACAGTGGGGGTATCCCAGCTGCCTCGGTGACAGGAACTGAATCCCAGGATAGGTAAAAGGAATGAGTGTACTGTATCTTAAAGCGGTACAAAACCTGGGGATTGGACTTTCCGAGGTTTTGTTCCACAGCCCGGGGTATCCCGAATCGGTATGTCCTACTGTGTGAAACCCCCAGTTCAGACATAAAAACACATCTTTCCAGACTCTAACGGTGCATGTGCGGGCTCTCATCCAATGACAGCCGCCTGCTGTGATTTTTCATATGTCATAAGGTAGGTGGCTCTCATTGACTTGAATGGGGAGCTGCTGCATCCCCGGCAGCGTGCGTGCATTGCTTTCCCAGCCATTCAGAAAGTCTGGGTTGGAGCGTGCGCATGGCGGGGGATGTGTGCACTCCCTATTGTAAACAATGAGAGCTGCCTGCCACATGACCGGCAGGCTGATTCATTACTAGCGCCAGGTATCGGCAGATGGGCGTCTGTACAGAGGCGCTAAGAGCGACCGCTAGTAGACACAGTGATAGGCTATTGGGCGTTGTAACAGAGCGTCTCATTCGCTGTAGTAAACTGGCCGGCATTGATGAATGCGATGTATGTTGGGCGCTCTAACACCAGTACAATGCTGCAGGGAGTGAAAGGTAGCGCCAGCTCAGTGCGACCAACTCTCAGCGCTCCACACCAAAAAAGGACACACACACACACGCTCGCTCTAAATCTGGGCGCTAGCATAGCGCGCCAGACGCTGTGTCATTAAAGTCTGTTTTTGAACACATATCCACCAGTTACAAACAAAAACACATGGAATGACATTGTTATAACATTGTGACATTAAAGTGGACCAACACCCAGGATTTTGACCATCCTGGGTTTTGGTCCACTTCGGCGGGGCACCCCGATCGGGGGTGCCCCGCTGTGTGAAACCCCCCAGAAACCCCAAAAAACTCAACGCTCCCACGTGAACGCCGCAGCCAATCCCCGCCAACGTCCAGGCGGGGATCAGGAACGTCCAAGCCGCTTCCGCCGCCGCCGCCTCCCGCGCGTCACTCTCGGCACGCGCGCGCCCCCGCCGGCCATTAACAGAGGGCCGGCGCGGGCGCGTGCACGTCTGGAGGGGCGCGCGGGAGGCGGCGGCGGCGGATCAGGTAAGATGTTTTTGGGGTTTCTGGGGGGTTTCACCCCGCGGGACATCCCGATCTCGGATGTCCCGCGGGGTGGGAGGTGATCGGCCCGGGAATCTTATAGATTTCCGGGCCGATCACCCCTGGGTGTTGGTCCACTTTAATACTTTAGTGCCAGACCTGTAATGACAATTCTGCATAAAAATATAAAAAGTCAAAAATGTTTTGAAAAATGACTGTTTCTAGGCCAGGAGAGGTCACACAATGATTTGGGAGAGAAAAACAAATAAACACAAAAAATCCTGTTTAAGCAGAAGAAAAGTAATGTCCATTGAAATGTATGGGAGAGCGGCGGGTAGCGACAGGTAATACCTGGCTCTGGAAGCTAAAGCGTCGGCGCTATACACTGAGCCGCCTGTAATGATGAATCAGATGCTACATGGCGCTGTTAGAGTCGCTCACCAGAATCGCTTTCATGAATGTGGTTTTGTGTACAGCGCCCGGCGTTCATCAGATGCTGCCTGCCGCTACGGGGCGCTACCTGGTGCTAGACCTTCATGAATAAACCCCATAGCCACAGCAGACGGCTGCCATTGGACAAGAGCCGTTGGTGGGGGGAATGAGATTTTATGGGCGAACTGGAGGTTTCACACAGTGGTACACCCCGATTCTGGATGCCCCAGGGAAAGCCAGCGTCTGGCCCTGGAATCTTTTAGATTCCCACTGCTGGGTTTTGCTCTGTTTTAACCCGGCATTCCAGCTTGGTATCACTTGCTGTGTGAAACACCTTGAGAACAGAGGTATAATCCAGAACCAGAATCCCGCGGCACATTCATGGGCTCGTGTCCAATACTATTACATGGCATAGACCTCTGTTTGGAGGAAAAGCTGTGCAGGTGCTGTAGGACTGGGGAAGGGTATGTCAGATCGGGCGACCTGGGGGGTTTCACACAGCAGGGCACTCCACATCGGGATGCCCGGGGGGCAAGGACCAAAACCCGGGATAGTCAAAATCCTGGGTTTTGGTCCACTTTAGGTAAACATTGAACACAGCCATTGACAAGCATTGAAGATTTCAAAAACGTATTTCCCATTGTTTAAAGTGGACCAAAACCCAAGATTTTGCCTATCCTGGGTTTTGCACCCCGATCGGGGATGCCCCATTGTGTAAAACCCCCAGGTCAGCTGAATGAACTCACTTCTCCCTGGTCCTACGGTGCATGTGCGGCCTCTCATCCAATCAGCGCGATCGGGTCATATCCTGTCCCTTCGTCTAAGGTGAGCAGATCCGAACGCGCTGGTGGCCGCATCCCCTGCTACCCTCTAACAGGGAGTGTGCCCAGGCCGCCTATTAACAAATCCATTCCTCTGAGCCCTGACCCATTCATCCCTATCCCCTGAGCCCTGACCCATCCATCCCTATCCCCTGAGCCCTGACCCATCCATCCCTATCCCCTGAGCCCTGACCCATCCATCCCTATCCCCTGAGCTCTGACCTATCTATCCTTGTTCTCTCAGCTCTGTCCAATTCATCTATGTTCCCTCAGCCTCCCTCTTCCTCTATACTTCCCCATTCATGTGCGGCCAAACTAAAAAATAGCTCCAATAGGGGTTCGGAGGGCCTTCTTAGTTTTGGCCATACAATATATAGACCCCTGACCCGCGACTATCCACCGCAAAGGGGCCACTGAGACCATGCCGCCCGAGGGCCCACATAAACCTGGAGCTGGAGGGTTTCACACAGTGGGGCGTCCAGATTTTGGATGCTCCGGGGGGAGGGAATCAAGCTGCCCTGGAATCTTATAGACTCCCAGGCCGATCTCCGTGGGTTTTGGTCCGCTTTGATTAAAGCCTGAACTATCTGTTTAATAAGATCGGCTACATTTTCAGCAGGGCACATGATTCCTATAAAGCAGCGCAGACCCCAGAGGATCAAACGCTTCCCATATGACATTTGTGGAAATTTCCATCCACAGACTCCTGTAATCTCACCTCTGCCCAGCAGGTGGCAGCAACACTCCACAAAATGCAGCATGACACCGGGTGTCGGCAGGTCCCAGGAGCTGAACATTGTGTTGCATTGGAATAAGTCCCTGAAGCCCCCGTTTATGTTTCTCTGTCTTACCGATTTTTTTTTAAATTTTAAATTAGCAAAACATCACATTTAAATAGAAACAAAACCCAGGATTTTCACTTCCCTGGGTTTTGTTCCATACCAATGGGGCATCCTGATTTGGGATACCCCACTGTGTGAAACCTCCCAGATCGGCATGTGCAAACTCTTCCCTAATGGCACCTGCACGGGGTCTTGTCCTATCAGAGCCACCCGCTTAAGTGACGGCCTATCAGAGCCACCCGCTTAAGTGACGGCCTATTAGAGCCACCCGCTTAAGTGACGGCCTATCAGAGCTACCCGCTTAAGTGATGTCGTATCTGAGCCACCCGCTTAAGTGACGCCCAATCAGAGCCACCTGCTTAAGTGACGTCGTATCAGAGCCACCCACTTAGGTGACGTCGTATCAGAGCCACCCGCTTAAGTGACGTCCTACCAGAGCCACCCGCTTAAGTGACGTCGTATCAGAGCCACCCGCTTAAGTGATGTCCTATCAGAGCCACCCGCTTAAGTGACGTCGTATCAGAGCCACCCGCTTAAGTGATGTCCTATCAGAGCCACCGCTTAAGTGATGTCCTATCAGAGCCACCCGCTTAAGTGACGTCGTATCAGAGCCACCCCTGAAGCCCCCGTTTATGTTTCTCTGTCTTACCGATTTTTTTTTAAATTTTAAATTAGCAAAACATCACATTTAAATAGAAACAAAACCCAGGATTTTCACTTCCCTGGGTTTTGTTCCATACCAATGGGGCATCCTGATTTGGGATACCCCACTGTGTGAAACCTCCCAGATCGGCATGTGCAAACTCTTCCCTAATGGCACCTGCACGGGGTCTTGTCCTATCAGAGCCACCCGCTTAAGTGACGGCCTATCAGAGCCACCCGCTTAAGTGACGGCCTATCAGAGCCACCCGCTTAAGTGACGGCCTATCAGAGCTACCCGCTTAAGTGATGTCGTATCTGAGCCACCCGCTTAAGTGACGCCCAATCAGAGCCACCTGCTTAAGTGACGTCGTATCAGAGCCACCCGCTTAAGTGATGTCCTATCAGAGCCACCCGCTTAAGTGATGTCCTATCAGAGCCACCCGCTTAAGTGACGTCGTATCAGAGCCACCCGCTTAAGTGATGTCCTATCAGAGCCACCCGCTTAAGTGACGTCGTATCAGAGCCACCCGCTTAAGTGATGTCCTATCAGAGCCACCCGCTTAAGTGATGTCCTATCAGAGCCACCCGCTTAAGTGACGTCGTATCAGAGCCACCCGCTTAAGTGATGTCCTATCAGAGCCACCCGCTGAAGTGACGTCCAATTAGAGCCACCCGCTTAAGTGACGTCCTATCAGAGCCACCCGCTGAAGTGACGTCCTATCAGAGCCACCCACTTAAGTGATGTCCTATCAGAGCCACCAGCTTAAGTGACGTCCTATCAGAGCCACCCGCTTAAGTGACGGCCTATCAGAGCCACCCGCTTAAGTGACGGCCTATCAGAGCCACCCGCTTAAGTGACGTCGTATCAGAGCCACCCACTTAAGCGATGTCCAATTAGAGCCACCCACTTAAGTGACGGCCTATCAGAGCCACCCGCTGAAGTGATGGCCTATCAGAGCCACCCGCTGAAGTGATGGCCTATCAGAGCCACCCGCTGAAGTGACGGCCTATCAGAGCCACCCGCTTAAGTGACGTCCTATCAGAGCCACCCGCTTAAGTGACGTCCTATCAGAGCCACCCGCTTAAGTGACGTCCAATCAGAGCCTCCCGCTGAAGTGATGTCCTATTAGAGCCACCCGCTTAAGTGACGTCCTATCAGAGCCACCCGCTTAAGTAAAGTCCTATGAGAGCCACCCGCCACCCGTGTTATGCGTCAGGAAACTGGATTTTACAATGTGTTACACAGCCTGGATGTTACAATGTGTTACAATAAGCCTGGATGTTACAATGTGTTAAAGAGCAGGGAGCCTGGATGTTACAATGTGTTACGCAGCAGGAAGCCTGGATGTTACAATGCGTTGCACAGCAACAGGCTGGTTGGGCTGTTACAATGTGTTAAATTGCAGGGAGCCTGGCTATTACAAGGTGTTACGCAGCAAGGAACATGGCTGTTATAATGTGTTACACAACAGGAAACTGGATGTTACAATGATTTAAACAGTCTGAATGTTACAATGTGTTACAATGAGTCTGGATGTTACAATGAGTTACGCAGCAGGGAGACTGGATGTTACAATGTGTTACACAGCAGGAAGCCTGGTTGTTGCATTGTGTTGCACAGCAACAGGCTGGGCTGTTATAATGTGTTAAACAGCAAGGAGCCTGGCTGTTGCAATGTGTTGCACAACAATGGGCCGAGCAGTTACAAAGTGTTACACAGGAATCCTGGATTTACGATGTGTTACACATCAGGAAGCCTGGCTGTTATAATGTGTTGCACAGCAGGGAACTGGATCTTTTAACATGTTACACATCAGGAAGCCAAGCCTAGATGTTACTATGGGTTAAACAGCCTGGATCTTACAATGTGTCATAATGAGCCTGGATGTTACAATGTGTTAGGCAGCAGGTTGTTGAAATGTGTTGCACAACAATGGGCCAGGCTGTTACAATGTATTACACAGCAGGGAGCCTGGCTGTTACAAGGTGTTACACAACAAGGTGCATGGCTGGTTTAATGTGTTACACAACAGGAAACTGGATATTACAATGTGTTACACATCAGGAAGTCTGAATGTTACAATGTTACAATGAGCTTGGATGTTACAATGTGTTATGTAGCAGGAAGCCTGGTTGTTGCAATGTGTTGCACAGCAATGGGCCAGGCTGTTGCAAGGTGCTACACAGCAGGGAGCCTGGCTGTTACAAGGTGTTACATAGCAGGTGGCTGGCTGACATTTGCAATGTACAATGGAGACTCATCTCTGCTTGATACATGGCCCAGCAGGAGGAAGCAGCACAAGGTATAAACCTCCCAGCCCGATATTTAGCGCATACTGTGAAACTTCCTCGGTAGACTAGGTGCTCTTGAATCCCATTTTCTTTTAAATTCAGCTTCTCCGGACTTTGTAAGCTCCATAATTTTTGCAAAACAGCCAAGGAAGGGACGGCTTACATTGCATCAGGGTGTACAGTAGGATCCATTCTCAGTCCATAAGCATACAGAGTGATGAATAGCGTTTTCCCGACACTAGCCCCGCCTCCATCTCTCTATAGAAGACTCAGGGGGGTTCTCTTGGTGGAGACTGCGGTCGTTAGCAGCAGACTGTTCTCTCTATGTTTAATTATAACGATTGCAGTGAGTTATTTTCTCGCACAGTCGGGCGTACATCCCATGTGTGCATCGTATGTCTGCGTGTGCGTGGCGCAGCGGTGGGTTATGTATATTAGATCAGGGGAATTAGTTCAAGGACTAGTTACCTTGCTGGATGGTTTCACTTTATTGGCTGCTCAATGCACGAGACAGACATCTCGTTTCCCCATCACTCACCCCCTCCTTTGTCATGTAAAAGATCAGTTGTGTCATTCCTTTAAAGTAGACCAAGACCCAGTGAGATTGGCTGATCAATTCCCTCCCCCTGGGACATCCAAAATCGGGATGCCCCGCTGTGGTTAACCACTAAGGCCCCTAAGTTCGCTCCATACACTTACCTTGCTTCCCGGTCCAACAGCGCATGGCGCAAGCTACAGCTGCATACCCGCTATCCCTCTGGCAGGGCGCATGCCCGCACCAGGCCTTTGTGAATGGCCGATGCGGGCACGCTCCCTGTTAAAGGGAAGCGGGGGATGCGTCCGCCAGTGCTCTATGACACATGTGCGGTCATCCAATCAGTGCGCTTGGAGATCTGGGGGGTTTCACATAGGGGGGGAATCCCCGATCGGGGTGCCCCGGGGGGAAAGGACCAAAACCCAGCATAGTTAAAATCCTGGGTTTGGTCCACTTTAAAGTAACAGTGTTGCAGCTTTTAACATGGTTTGCATTTGGCATTAAAGCGAACCTCCAGTCTAATGTCGCAACATTCCCCATGCCTGGCCATTCTGATTTGGGATGCATGAAGACCCAAAGGACACCCTAAAATCAGGCTATGCATGCTCTGCTTGACCACCTGTGGCCAACGGAGGTCACCATGTGGGTTTGCGCAGCCAGTGCCGGTCTGGGGCCCACCAGTGAAAAACTCATCTTTTAGTGATATAGGCCCTCAAATGGGTTCCTGGGTCCGGGGGGGGGGGGGGGCTGGGGGATTCCCACTATGATGAGGTGTACAGCCTTATCGGATCACTGTGCTGAGGGACACAGAAGGTTGAGTACTGCCTATGATGAAGCTTCATGCCTAATTCAAGTTACTGAGTCTGATGTCCCGCAGCATTCCCCACCCCTGACCATTCTGATTTGGGATGCATTAAGACCCAAAGGGCACCCTAAAATCAGGCTATGCATGCTCTGCTTGACCAACAGTGGCCAATGGGGGTCACCTTGTAGGTTTGCACAGCCGGTGTCGGACTGGGGTGACTGGGGCCCACCAGTGAAAAACTGTCTTAACACTTAAATGTAAATATCACTGGCTTATATTCAGGGCCAAACGGTATTGTCTGTGTGTGTGTGCACTTGGGATGCCACAAATAAGCTCTATGTAGTTCAGCTTTTGGTGGCCCTCAAATGGGTTCCTGGGGTCCGGGTGGCCACTGGGGGATTCCGCAGTAATCCTGTGAGCCAGTCTGAGGCTGTGTGAGGTGTCCACTGTCCAGCCTTATCGGATAACTGTGCTTTCGTCAGCTTTAGGCCTAATTCAGGATACCGAGGGGTGGGAAAGGTGATTTTGACTTTTTATAGGCTCAAAATGTTTGTAATGGAGCAAAAAAAAATGTGATACAGATGTAAAACTGACTGTGGCCCCTTAGTTACGAGTTAGAGTATGGTGAGTTTAGGGCAGGGGCGTACCTGGGGGGCACTTTCCCCGGGTGCAGCATGTCAGGGGGGCTCCAAAGGAAGGCCTGAGGATCTTTGCACCGGGTGCCAGAAAACCTAGATACTGCTCTGGGTTAAGCCAATCTGTTGAGTATTAAAGTGGGCCAAAAACCACCCTGGAGTCTATGAGATTAGGCTCGGGATTTATGTTTAGTAAGTGAGTTAGGTGTTGAAATCTGGTTTATGTTTTGTATTGTGGTATCGTACTGCGCCAAAGGAGGGGCATGAGAATGTGCCAGAAAGCCTAGATACTCCTCTGGGTTAATGGAATGTGTTGAGTATTAAAGTGGGCCAAAACCCACCCTGGAGTCTATGACACTCCAGGGCAGGTTTAGGCTCGGGATTTATGTTTAGTAAGTGAGTTAGGTGTTGGAATCTGGTTTATATTGTGTATCGCGGTATCGTATCGCGCCAAAGGAGGGGCCTGAGAATGTGTCAGAAAGCCTAGATACTCCTCTGGGTTAATGGAATGTGTTGAGTATTAAAGTGGGCCAAAACCCACCCTGGAGTCTATGACACTCCAGGGCAGGTTTAGGCTCGGGATTGATGTTTAGTAAGTGAGTTAGGTGTTGGAATCTGGTTTATGTTGTGTATCGCGGTATCGTATCGCGCCAAAGGAGGGGCCTGAGAATGTGGCAGAAAGCCTAGATACTCCTCTGGGTTAAGGGAACGTGTTGAGCATTAAAGTGGACCAAAACCTACGCTGGAGTCTATGAGACTCCAGGGCAGGCTTACTCCCTCCACCGGGGGTCTCCAAACTAGGATGCCCCGCTGTGTCAAACCCCCTGTGGCACGCTGTAAGCTCACCTTTGGCCACCTGCACGAGCGGCGCCGACATCACTCGCTCTCCTCCTCGGATGTGCGTGGCCTCGCTCGCTGAAACTGAATAGCTGTGCGGGGCCGGGTGATGCCGGTGCCACCCGCAAGTGTGTCTAGGATTTGAGGCGGGTTGCTTTCGCACAGCGGGGCACCCCAAACCAGGATGCCCCAGGAGCACAGACCAAAACCCAGGAGAGTGAAAATTGGCCTCTTTAAAGTTACCTTTTAGGCTTAGGTTGTGTTTCAGGGATAGAGAGGCTGTAAAATTCAGGCTGGGTAAACCTTGAGCCGTTGCCTCTCCATGCTGTACAATATAACAAGCAGGACAGAACCCTGCTGTTACATTGTAAAAGGCCGGCCAGATCCCTTATGTGCTAGATTGTAACACCTAGGGCTTTATTCATCAAGGGATAGCAGCAGGTAGTACCTTGTAAGCGACAGGTAGCGGCAGGTAAACGCCGGGCGATGTACGCAATACCACATTTAAGAAGCAGATTCTTGTGAGTGACTGGAACAATGCCACGTAGTGTCCGATTCATCATTACCCAAGGCTCAGAGTATAGCGCCGGCACTCAAGCTTCCAGAGCGCCAGGTCACTCTCCCATACATTTCAATGGATGTTACATTTCTTCTCTTTAAACAGGGTTTTATTTTTTTAAACAAATCATTGTGTGCCCTTCTCCTGGCCTATTAAATGTAATTTTTGAAAAATGTATTGATTTTTTATATTTTTATGCAGAATTATCATTACAGGTCTGGTATTAAAGATATTGTAAGTTATTTTTTATATTATTATTATTATTATTATTATTATTATTGTTATTATATTATTATAATATTATATTATTATATTATATTTTAAGATATTTTTTAGTTAATGTCACAGTGTTATAACAATGTCATTCCGTGTGTTTTCACTTTGTTACTGGTGGATATGTGTTAAAAAAAACAGACTTTAATCACACAGCCTCTGGCGCTCTATGCTACAGTGCCCAGATCCAGAGCGCCGACGCTGCGCAAGGCTGTTTTTTTTGATGAATATGGTTTGAGTCGCTCACACTGACCAGTCGCTACCGTTCGCTCCCATATAGCACTGTACTGGTGTTAGAGCAACTCACACAATATATTCATCAATGCCGGCCAGCGACTGAGACGCTCTGAAACAGCGACTCACGACCACTAGCGGTCGCTCTTAACGCTCATCTGTCAGTACCTGGCGCTATTAATGAATCAGCCTACCCGACACCTGTCTGTTGTAACATGGGCAGCTCTCTGTGGAATTACAATGCAATCAGCTCACAGCTTCTGTGTTGCGTTGTTGCGATGGAGAGATCACTATGTAGAAAATCAAACCTATGGGTTCTCAGGGTAGGTTAGTTGATTAGGTTTAGACTTGGGGTTTATGTTTAGTAAGTGAGTTAGGAGTTGGAATCAGGTTTATGTTGTGTATCGTGGTTAGCTTTGGGGATAATGCAGGAAAGGTCATTATTTTATTGCTATTTATCACCATTATCCCATCAGGCTGGGCTGGACAATCTTGGCATCACTTCTGTGATTGGACCTTATGATTCCTTAGGAATAGAAGCCAAGTGGTCAAGTTGTTTTTTTTTTTTCTTTCAAGCAGCCAAACCATCAATAGCGGCACCTCCAGGACACCGTATTCTCCCCTCTGTTCTTCCTATACACATACATATATATGTCTGGCTAAGTTAGAATCCTGAAGTTTAAAGTGGACCAACACCCAGGATTCTGACTATCCTGGGTTTTGGTCCTTGCCCCTGGGGCACCCCGATTGGGGACCTGGAAGCAAGGTACGTGAATAGGGCGACCTGGGGGGTTTCACACAGGAATGCCCAGGGGGAGGGAATCGATTCGCCTTATGTTTTGGTCCACTTTAAAGAGGAACATCAGACCTTTTTCTGGTGTTCCTTTCAGATAATCCCTCCCCACTCCCTCACTGCATTTTGGAAGTCAGCGTTATATTAAATGCTGAATTTCAAGCCATCCCCACCCATAGCCATCCCCACCCATAGCCATCCCTTAGCATCACTGAAAAATGGAGCATCCCTGAACATTGCTCCTAGCATCCGCGCCCAGTGTCATTGCAGCCAATGCAATGACATGGCACATGCGCAAGATCTGAGGGGCGGCGCAATGTCTGTCGGGAAGCCTTTGGCTTCCAAGATGTCGCTGCCCTGGCGAGGGAGTGAAAGGGTTGCCAAACGCAACTTGACTGGAGTGGTACGTTTTTGATAGTTAACTGCTAAACCAGAGGGACAAGGGGGCTGGGCAAGCCAGGTTTGGGGAGTTATTCTTAAAGTGGACCAAAACCTAGGATTTTGACTATCCTGTGTTTTAGTCCTTGTCCCTGGGGCACGCCGATCGGGGGTGGCCCACTGTGTGAAAACCCCCAGGTCGCTGAAACAAACTCACCTCTTTTTGGTCATAAGGCACATGTAAGGCCGCTGGTCCAATCATCGTGAATCCGCTGACGTCCTTTCGTCTAAGCCTTCATCTAAGGTGAGCGGCTCAGAGTGCACTGACGGCTGCATCCCCCCGCTGCCCTCTAACAGAGAACATGCCCGCGCCGGCCATTTACAAATGCCTGGCGCGGGTGGGCACCCTGCTAGAGGAATAGCGGGGACGGGCCCGCTGCTCTCGCCATTGGATTGGGAAACAAGGTAAACGTATGGGGCAACCTTGGGGGTTTCACACAGTGGGGAATCCCGATTTTGGATTCCCCGGGGGGGGGGGGAGGGAATCGATTCGGCGTGGGTTTTGGTCCATTTTAGAGGAACATCAGACCTTTTTTGACATGGCACATGGGTAAGATCTGAGGGGGGGGGGCACAGTGTCTGTCGGGAAGCCTTCAGCTTCCAAGATGGTGCTGCCCAACGAAGAATGGCGATGGAGCAGAGGGTTGCAGAGCACGACTTGACTGGAGAGGTACGTGTGCTAAACTGAAGGGGCAGGGGGGCCAGGCCAGTTTTTGGGAGTTTTTATTAACTACCCAATACCTGTAATGTTCCTCTTTATAAAGAGACAGGCTGAAGAACATTTTGAATTCTGAAGAACTATAAATCTGTGGAATAGCCTCCCACCGAAGCTTGTTACAACATCAACCACTGACAGCTTCAAAAAGGATTAGATGCCCTTGGTTGAACTTGATGGACATATGTCTTACTTCAACCGTATTAACTATCTAATTCTGGAAGTAAAAGTGCTGCAGTTGCAAAGACTCTCCAATGACAACTTTTTTCTAGGGCCTCTTAAAGTTTTAGTTGGCAACCGGCTGCTGACTTTGCGACCTTGGGCCTCCTCCATCTTCGATTCCTCGCTCTCTACGGCCAGTTTATTTTCTTTTCTTTCTACTGTACATCCTATTCATTGTGCCTGAAAAGTCTCCAGGCTGGTCCCTCTTTTAATATAAATTATTTTGGAATTTAAATTAGGAGCAAGTCATGCATGAGGAGTGCGGGCTCCTGACTCTACGCGGCTGGCTGGTGCCTAGGCATGTGTGACACGATGGTAGAATGGAGTCATTAGTCAGATAACCACATTTTCAGCCTCCAGAATCCCAAACAAAACCCCCGGAGCTCTGAATGGGCCCTGTCCAAGGTGCTGATTGCTTTATACCACATCCTCGTAGAATCCCGAAATTTTGGCTTTTTCTCTTGCCCGCCGCTTCAACGCGCTCATGTAAATCAGCGCACATTGGGGACTGGCAACTGGGCTTGTAATATTCCTATATAATCAGTACATTATTGTGTTTTTATTTTTTATATGTGCATCTGCTAGATTGTCTTAATGTTTCCAGGGTAAATTTGGGACCTGGCAGGAATGTGATTAAAAAAATAAATAATTTAATGTATGCTTTGCTAATGATTGAAACACGGAATATTTAGTGGCGGACTGCAGTAAAAAATCAGCCTTTGATTTTACTGGCTGATGGCTGGCCCTAGGCATCCCTGCTGAGGCCCCCCGGGTAAATGAAAGCTGCCCGTTGTCCCCGGCTCTGGCTTCCGGCTCCACCACCACCTCTTGGCCTGCCGCGCACTGACACCTGAATGTTTATGTGAGCCTGCGCCGGCCCAAGAGGCAGTGGTGGCACCTGAAGCCAGAGCGGGTATAGAAAGAGTTTATGTAAGTAAACCTTATTTTTTTCTGGGTTTTTTTTATCTTCCACATTGCTTATGGGAATAGGAGGGGGACATGTCACCACTGAATACGTGGATGAAGGGGGGGATAGCACACACTGCCTATATGGGAAATGGGATGAGGGATGCCATACTGCCTATGGGGAATGGGAGGGGGGTGCCTCACTGACTATATGGGGAATGGGAGGTGGAGTGCCTCACTGCCTATATGAGGAATGGGAGGGGGGATGCCATACTGCCTATGGGGAATGGGAGGGGGTGCCTCACTGCCTATATGGGGAATTGGAGAGGGATGCCATACTGCCTATGGGGAATGGGAGGTGGAGTGCCTCACTGCCTATATGGGGAATGGGAGGGGGATGCCACACTGCCTATATGGGGAATTGGAGAGGGATGCCATACTGTGTATATGGGGAATGGGAGGGGGGAATGTCACACTGCCTATATGGGGAATGGGAGGGGGAATGCCTCACTGCCTATATGGGGAATGGGAGAGGGATGCCACACTGCCTATATGGGGAATGGGAGGGGGGAATGCCACACTGCCTATATGGGGAATGGGAGGGGGAATGCCACACTGCCTATATGGGGAATGGGAGGGGGATGCCACACTGCCTATATGGGGAATGGGAGAGGGATGCCACACTGCCTATATGGGGAATGGGAGGGGGAATGCCACACTGCCTATATGGGGAATGGGAGGGGGGAATGCCACACTGCCTATATGGGGAATGGGAGGGGGAATGCCACACTGCCTATATGGGGAATTGGAGAGGGATGCCATACTGCGTATATGGGGAATGGGAGGGGGGAATGTCACACTGCCTATATGGGGAATGGGAGGGGGAATGCCTCACTGCCTATATGGGGAATGGGAGAGGGATGCCACACTGCCTATATGGGGAATGGGAGGGGGAATGCCTCACTGCCTATATGGGGAATGGGAGGGGGATGCCACACTGCCTATATGGGGAATGGGAGGGGGAATGCCTCACTGCCTATATGGGGAATGGGAGGGGGATGCCACACTGCCTATATGGGGAATGGGAGAGGGATGCCACACTGCCTATATGGGGAATGGGAGGGGGATGCCACACTGCCTATATGAGGAATGGGAGGGGGGGGGATGCCACACTGCCTGTGGAAATGGGATGAGGGGATGCCTCACTGCCCATATGAGGAATGGGAGGGGGAGTGCCTCACTGCCTATGAGGAATGGGAGGGGGATGCCACACTGCCTATAGAAATGGGATGAGGGGATGCCACAATGCCTATGGGGAATGGGAGGGGGATGCGACACTGCCTATGGAAATGGTATAGCGGGATGCCACACTGCCTATGAAAATGGGAGGGGGGAAAGCCACATTGCCTGTAATGAGGTGTTTTAGCACAACATTTGGCTTAGAATATTTTTTTCAGGTGCGTTTTATAAGGCGAAACATACTGTATTTTGTTGGTTGAGAGATATATTTTTATAACTAATATATTTAGTGTGTGCAGCATTAGTGAGAGGGGAGATCGTGTGGGACTGATCTGGTAGTCCCCAATTTTGTTTGTCTAGTGCACCCTTTTACACTGTTACAAGTGCTACTGGTGGTCGTATCATGGCATATTTCATTTAAGCTTCCCCTGCTTTTATGGTTTATAGCGTCTACACCAGGGGCCCCCCAACCATTATTAGTGCTATAGCTCTAATGACTTCACCTGTGTGGACGGCCACAAAACCTGTCAAGTTGGTGGCCCTTGAGGAGGAGGGTTTAGCACATGTATAGGACCACAACCTTCCCTTGGAAGTCGGTATTAATGGTGGTGCCGGTGGTACTTGAGATCACTGCAAAACCTGACCTGTTGGGGGCCCTTGAGGAGAAGGGTTGAGCATATATGGTATAGGACCACCACCCTCCTGTGGAAGTTTGTATTAATGGTGGTGCTGGTAGTACTTAAGATCACAGCAAAAAGCGGTACTCCGTGATAAAAATGTTGGGTTCTGGTCTAGACTTTCCCACAGCACCCCCCCCCCCTTTATTCTGCTGAGGCATGTCCTCCTGGGTCTGTAGTTGGCCTCTTAATCTCTTAAATGTCGTGATTTGTCTGCCGGAGTCACTGCTGCAGATCTGACCTCCGCCTCGTCGAGATTTGCTTACGTGACCAGATTTCCACGCTTGTATCTCATGTATGGATTTGTAGGGGCCGCTTCCAGCTTATTTCTTCCGTATCTGCCAATGGTGACAGGGCAATTATTGGCCCTGCTAAAGAATGGCTGTTATGTGTAAATCAATTAAAGAATAAAACTGAGAACAGACCCGCACTAAAGATCAGGGAATATATGTACGTTCCAATCCCAGACACAACTACACTACACTGAGGACGGGTCTGTATAAAATTAATAACTAATAAAATTATTTTTTAATATTTTTTATATTGATTTTTTTTTTAACTTAAAATAATTATATATATATATATATATATATATATATATATATATATATATATATAATTAAACAAAACAGTGAATCAGATTAACTATATATTATTACTAAATTAACCAATAACATAATCCAATTAGCCAATTAAACTATTAGGGATTGATATTTAAGTTCCCGACACAGGTAGATATAGCCGCCGACTAGCTACAACTGATGGATTTTGGATCCGATGCAGAGGCTAGATGCGGCCTGGATTTTGCCAATTCGCACCGGTTCGCCCCATTTCGGATACCGGCAAAATTTGGTTCACATTATCCATCACTCCACCGGCCCAAACGGTGAGTTTGGGTCGGTTTCTGTAATAGAAGCATACAAACAGTTCTGTCCAGGTAGGTATATGCAGAGGAGACAAACTTCACAATAAATCCGAAGTGCAAAGTGCAACAATCCAAACAAGAACAAGAGAGGGACCGCACCAACAATTTTCAATACACCATAATAAACCAGTGTGCTAACAGTACAGGGTTGAGACAGAATAACCTGTCAAATATATAGAGACAAGCAGATGGGGGTTCCACATTACCCCCAGAAACCCTGTTTGTTACTTTTTTGCTTTTTTGTTACTGTGCAGCAGGCCTGTAATGGTAACTGGGGAACAGAGCCCATGGGTCATCATTTAGAGGGCTCTCCCTCTCCTCTTTATATCCCTTGGTGTATAAATGTTTTTTAATGGTGCTTTAAACATTGTTGTATAGTATTGTTGTAATATAAATGTAGATACATGAATAAAATTGATTATATTTTTCATTTTTTATTGTAAGTGGTGCTTCTGTACAAACAGGGTTTCTGGGGGTAATGTGGAACCCCCATCTGCTTCTCCCCCCAAAGTGCAACAATCACAATTAATTATCAACAAAAGCAATACACAAGTATTGCATTTATTGTATTAAGTATTGGGAATAGCACTTGCACTTTATTAGTATAGTGGGCCGTGGGGCATTCATGAGAGGGATCATAATATCAATGTATGCCTAGATTGTTTGGGCCCGGGGCTGCCGCAATTTTCCCAGCAAGCACCTCCCCCCCCCCCCCCCCCTTTCAGGTGTTGTTTGTGGTGTGTGTATGTTTTTAATGGTTTTTAGTCCATTGTGCTAGCTTGTAGATTCAATAAAGCTTTAATTTTTGTCATATTAGTGGTGCAGCTCATTTCTCTGGGTATTTTGGGGTGTGGGTGTTTAGCTCTTTTATGAGCGAGGTATTTCTTTCGCCCTTCTTTGCTTTTGTGTGTTACATTTCTTTGCTATTTGGGTGCAAGTTGATGATGGAAACAATTCCCTGTGGATATAAGGTTTCATTGATACCTGTGATTGTGTAATGATAGTCGTACAGGATTTACTCAGGGGTTTATTCATCAAGGGATAGCGGCTGGTGCCTCGTAGCGACAGGTAGCGAACAGTGAACGCCTGGGCGCTGTATGCAATACCACATTTATCAAAGCGATTTTGGCGACCGACTCTAACAGCGCCATGTAGCGTCCGATTCATCATCACAGACAGCTCAGAGGCCGATTCCTTAATAGCGGCAGGTAGCGACAGTTGAGCGACTGTAGCAGTATTTTCACAGCGCCCGCTAGTAGTTGCTGTGCTTGGCCATTGTTCGGTTGTTGATAGAGTCGGTGTGCAGTAATGTTGAATACGGGGCGACGAGTCGCTATTTGACAGGTTCCGCGCTGTATGGGAGCGCATGATAGCGACTGGCCCTAGCGACCGCCATATTCATCAAAAAATCACGCTCAAAAAATTCTCGCTCTGTGAAATGCATGTTTAAACCCCAGAGCGCTGGCGGCGATGGGTTAAAAGTAGTTTTTTAACCCCCAAACAACCATATTTTTGGAAACCCAAAAAAAAAAAAATTTTAAAGAATTTAGTAATATGAATACAATAATATCAGACCTGTAATATCAATTCTGCACAATTTTTTTTTTTTTTTACCTTAAAAAAATTATCTAACATTGCAGAAGTGGTCACAGAATTTTTCACATTTAAAAAAAAAAAAACATTAATAACAATTAATTATGAATATTTAAAGATTGTTCCATTGAAATGCATTGGAGAGCGCCAGGTAGCGAGAGGTCATACCTGTCGCTGTTCAAGGTCGGACGCTGGAGCTGTGGGCTGAGGCTGGAATAATAATGAGTCGCTATATGGCGCTATCTCAGTCGCTAAGCATGATCGGCTTGATAAATGTGTGATTGTGGTGGGGAGCCGGCGTTCTCGTGGCGGGGCCCGTCATTACCGGCCGCTCACCAGTCGCTACCTGTCGCTATTTCTTCATAAATAAGGGCCTCAGCGTATACCGTCGGCACTCTGCCTTCCAGAGCACCTGGTATTACCTGTCGCTACCTGACGCTCTCCCATAAATTTCAATGGACGTTACTTTTCTTCTCTTTAAAAAGGGGTTTCTTTAATTTTTTTTTTTTTTTTTTTTTATCAAATCATTGTGTGACCTCTTCTGGCCTATATAAAGTCATTTTTGAAAACTTTTTGGATTTTTTAAGCTGTGTGAGGCTGTTTTTTTGATGAATATGGTTTGAGTCGCTCACACTGACACCGTTCACTTCCAGATTGCTCTGTACTGGTGTTATAGCCACTCACACATCAAATTCATCAATGTCGACCAGCGACTGAGGCGCTCTGTAACAGTGACCCATAGCCGATCACAGTGACTACTAGCGGTCGCTCTGAGCGCCACGCTACAGACGCTCATCTGCCAGTACCTGGCGCTAGTAATGAATCAGTCTCCGCGTTTCATTGATACCTGTGATTGTGTAATGGTTGTCGTACAGGATTTGCTTAATGACTGTAATTATGGCCCTTATTCATCAAGCGATAGCGCCAGGTAGTGTCTGACGAGCGCCAGGTAGCGGCAGCTAACGGCGACTACCGACTCAAGTACGCCCGGCGGCGGTCACAATGACGCATTTATCAAGCAAAATGAGGCTAGCGCCGGCGAGAGCGACGGCTAGCGCGGCATTCATCATGAAGCCGCCTGGACCGAACAGCGCCGCTGCAAATTCCCTCACAGCGCCAGGTATGAGCTGTCGCTCCCTGGCGATGTCCAATGCATTTCAATGGAGCAATCTATAATTAATCATAATTAATTGGTATTATTTTTTTTTTATATTTTTTTAATGTCAAAAAATCGGAGACCACTTCTGCAATGTTAGGATTTATTTTTAAGTCAAAAAAAATAAATTAAAAAAATATGTGCAGAATTGATCTAACAGGTCTGAGATTAATGTATTCATATTACAAAATGATTCTAAAAACATGTATAATGTTACATTCAAAAAATATGGTTGTTTAGGGGTTAAAAACTAGTTAATACACATCGCCGCCAGCGCTCTGGGGTTTAAACAAGGAATGGACAGCGACAGCACATTCGGAGCGTGATTTGTTGATGAATATGAAGCTAGCCGTTCGCTCTGGCCATTCGTTGTCAGGCGCTCACATACAACGCTGGACCTGTGAAACAGCGACCCCCCAGCCCGTATTCAACATTACCGCACACCGACTGAGTCGCTGTCATCAAGCTAATGCCGGCCAAGCACAGCGAATACTGGCTGGCGCTGAAAAAATCACGCTACAGTCGCTCATCTGTCGCTACCTGGCGCTATTAATGAATCGGCCTCTTAGTCTTTATAGTTCAGTCAATGATGTGAGCTTATTGTTGTGTTTGATATAGAGTTTTCTTACACATGTTAAATTAAAGCTTAAAAAGGAACATTGGTTACAACCTCCCCCAAACCTCATTCATCCACTCCCCCCCCCCCCTCCAGTTTTACCTTTTTGTAACTTCCAATCACCTCCCTGGGGGATCCGTCTTCTGGGTCCCTCCGTCTCCAGCGACCTTACGACAGGTGGCGCCATCTTGCATCCCAACAGGCACTGCGCACATCTCCCTATCTCACGCCTGCGCAGTGCCCATGGCTGGGATGCAATGGAGCCGCCCGAAACCGCGGGATTTCGCTAAACGCGGGACTTTGAAGAGGCCGGCTAATCCATACTGTCATTTACAGATGACCTAGCCGGTGGCGGGGGGCGAGAGTCGGACCCTGAAGCAGCCGGATGTCGCCGCAGCGACAACCAAAAGGTAAGTAGCAGTAGATGGGTGGGGGGAATCAGACTTTTTATTTTATGTCCAAAGTTCCTAAATTTAGAGCAGTCCCCAGTCAAAAAAAAAACAAATTTCGTAAATTGATTCCCCTCATGATCAGTGGCATAAACCAATGCAGATGTTGTGGAATGGCATGAGAATTAATCCCTCTTGAATGACATGGGGGCGGCCATCTTGCCACACACCCGATAGTCCTGCTTACACATGAGAATTAGGGGGGGGGGGGGTGCGGTGCCAGCAGCAATTCACACAAAATTGAGAGATATTTACGCCTCAGAAACAAGGAGAAGCTTGTCTCTCATTTTTCACACGCAAACACTGAATAAACAACTAATGTAGCAAAAGCAATCTGTTCGAGGGAAGCTGTTACAATTAGGGATGAGCGAATCGGTTCTAACGAACCTGAATTCGCTCCGAATTTCAGGGAAAATTCGAGTCAGCACGAACCCGAATTTTTAGTGGTTCGTGCTGACCGAATTTTCCCTGAAATTAAAAAAAAAAATGCCGGTATGGTGGGAGCGGGGAGGCTGGCTGCGCTGTCAGCTGTCATCAGAGGACGCGTCATCAGAGGAAGCCGGCTTCCCCGCTCCCACCAGAGATGAGCGATTCGCTAAATTCGCCCGAATTGAATTTTTTAGAAGTTCGCTCATCTCTAGTTACAATGTATCTCTATGGCGGCAGCTGCCACAAAAGCACTCAGTCAGGGGATACAATATATATATAATGTATTTTATTCAATGATGAACCATTACAGCTGAAGGCTTACTGTTTCTGGCTAGAAATAACAAATGATTGCACAGAGCTATGAGGCTATTTTGACTGAGAGACTGTTTTTCAGAATCAGCTCCTTTATGTGTGTGGCAAGATGCATGTTTTAAGTGTACCAAAACCCACGCCGATCGGGCCTGGGAATCTATAAAATTTCAGGGCCGATCGATTCCCTCCCCCGGGGCATCCAAAAATCAGGAAACCCTGATGTAAAACCTCCCAGATCGCCCCATACACTTACCTTCTATTCCGGTCCAACAGCGCATGCGTGAGCCGCGGCTGCATCTCCACTATGCCTCTAGCAGGGTGCGTGCCCACACCAGCCATTTGTGAATGGCCGGCGCGGGCACGCTCCCCGTTAGAGGGTAGCAGGGGATGTGGCCTTCGGCGCTCTCGGAGCCGTTTTCCTTAGACTATGAGGCCGATTCATTAATAGCGGCAGGTAGCGACAGTTGAGCGACTGTAGCGGCATTTTCAGAGCGCCCGCTAGTAGTCGCTGTGCTTGGCCGTTGTTCTGTAGTTGATAGCGACTCAGTCGGTTTGCCGTAATGTTGAATATTGGGTGAGGAGTCGCTATTTGACAGGTTCCGCGCTGTATGGGAGCGCATGATAGCGACTGGCCCTAGCGACCGGCTCCCACCGTATTGATTAAAAAATCATGCTCAAAAAATTCTTGCGCTGTAAAATGCATGTTTAAACCCCAGAGCGCTGGCGGCGATGGGTTAAAAGTAGTTTTTAACCCCCAAACAACCATATTTTTGCAAACCAAAAAAAAACAAGTTTTTAAAATAATTTTGTAATATGAATTCATTAATATCAGACCTGTAATATCAATTCTGTACTTTTTTTTTTTATTTTAACTTAAAAAAATTATTTAAAATGGCAGAAGTGGTCACAGAACTTTTCACATTTAAAAAAAAAATAATAATATTAATTATGAATATTTAAAGATTGTTCCATTGAAATGCATTGGAGAGCGCCAGGTAGCGAGAGGTCATACCTGTCGCTGTTCAAGGTCGGACGCTGGAGCTGTGGGCTGAGGCTGGAATAATGATGAATGAGTCGCTATCTGGCGCTATCTCAGTCGCTAAGCAGGATTGGCTTGATAAATGTGTGATTGTGGTGGGGAGCCGGCGTTCTCGTGGCGGGGCCCGTCATTACCGGCCGCTCACCAGTCACTACCTGTCGCTATTCCTTCATAAATAAGGGCCTAAGGCTTAGACGTACTGACGTGAGCGGATCCAAGCATGCTGATTGGACGAGTCGTAGGCTCGAGAAGAGGTGAGTTTGTTTTGGGGGGTTTCATAAAGCAGAGCCCCCCCCCCGATCGGGGTGCCCCACGGGGCAAGGACCAAAACACCAGCATAGTCAGAATCCTGGGTTTGGATCCACTGTAATCGGCCTGCTAGTCCACACATCTGCATGGCGTTAATCCCTCTCAATAAGCTGATGTCACTGGCTGCCACAGATTTAGCGGAGCAATTTGCTAAGCTTTAATCTTTTTGACTGGAGGTCTGCTTTATATTTACACCAGAAAGCACAGCCAAACTTCAGCATAACCCCAAATGGATCCCAACATCACATTTCATTACCTTAAAACATTTTTAATCGTATTCAGACTAAAGAATGAACGTTCTGAATTGTTTGGCATTTCTAAGGTGTGGCAGGCACGGCTGGTAAAAGTAAAAAATAGGTCAGTGGCGCCTCCGGCACCAGGGCCGGCTCCAGGTCTATGAGGGGCCTTGGGCATTAGATCCTCAAAGGAGCCCCTGAAGTGTGGCATGACATGCATGGGGATGAAGCTGCATGTATGGGGAATACTGCCAAAGAATAGAACAAATATATTATAAAATAGAGTATAGAAGGAATGACAGAAAGAAAGAGTAATGCAGAATGGCAAGAAAGAAAGAAAGAAAGAGTAATACAGAATGGCAAGAAAGAAAGAAAGAAAGAAAGAGAGTAATATAGAATGGCAAGAAAGAAAGAAAGAAAGAGTAATACAGAATGGCAAGGAAGAAAGAAAGAAAGAGTAATACAGAATGGCAAGACAGAAAGAAAGAAAGAAAGAGTAATACAGAATGGCAAGACAGAAAGAAAGAAAGAGTAATACAGAATAGAAAGAAAGAAAGAAAGAAAGAAAGAGTAATACAGAATGAAAAGAAAGAAAGAAAGAAAGAAAGAAAGAAAGAGTAATACAGAATGACAAGAAAGAAAGAAAGAAAGAGTAATACAGAATGACAAGAAAGAAAGAAAGAAAGAAAGAAAGAAAGAGAGTAATACAGAATGACAAGAAAGAAAGAAGGAAAGAAAGAAAGAGAGTAATACGGAAAGAAAGAAAGAAAGAAAGAAAGAAAGAGAAAAAAGAAAGAAAGAGAGTAATACAGAATGGCAAGAGAGAAAGAAAGAGAAAGAAAGAAAGAAAGAAAGGAAAGAGTAATACAGAATGACAAGAAAGAAAGAAGGAAAGAAAGAAAGAAAGAAAGAGTAATACAGAATGGAGAGAAAGAAAGAAAGAAAGAGAGTAATACAGAATGGCAAGAGAGAAAGAAAAAAAGAAAGAAAAGAAAGATGTTATTAAAAACAAATACAATGGAAAGATACAAAGAAAGAACAAAAGCATAGAATGGGAGCCACGTATCGCCATGTGAGCATCTGAGTAGCGGCGCTTAGAGCTTCCGCTAGTAGACGCTGCAAGCGGGTGTCTGGTGCTGTGACCTGTGCGTAGTAGCGCTGTAGTATCCCATCCAGCATTGATAAATGTGATGTCTGTAGGGGGCGCTGTAGAAGCGATCTCCCTGATTCACTGCAGAGCCAATAGAGAACGCTAGGTGGTGTCCCGAGGTCATGACCAAGACTCTAGCACCGGTTAAGTGTGCCCGGCACTCGGCGCTGAAGCCCATGTTTAAGAAAAAGCTGCATACAGCCAGCGCCGGCGCTCTAAAACTGGACGCTCTAGCATCAAGCGTCAGAAGCTATGTGATAAAAGTCTGTCTCTAAACACATATCCACCAGCACCAGAGCGCAAAAACATGGAATGACATTGTTTAGTTGCCGGGCAGGAGAGGCCACACATTAGGGTTGATTCAGAGCCCCTTTCTCACCTTTTTTTTGCGTGAATATTTCCATTCTCGTTCATTTTTTCCCCTCGTCTGATTCAGCAGAGCCTTTTTTCTGCGATAACTTTAGTGTGAAATGTTTTCATTTTTGCAGGATTTTTCTTTTGGTAGCAAGACCTCCATTAAAAGGACGAGAAAGGGGCTCTGAATCAACCCTAATGATTTGACCCAAAAATGTAGAAAATTAGGGAAATGCTATTTATACACCACCAAATAAAACACCATTGAAATGTATGGGAGAGCGACGCTGAGCGACAGGTGCTACATGGCGCTGCTGAACAGAGCCCTGACGCTTTACACTGAGCTGCCGCTAGTGATACATGTGACGCTACATGACTATTAGAGCCGCACACCAGATTGACTTTCATATATATGGTTTTCACAAACTGCGCCCAGCGTTCACCCAACGCTATGTGGCGCTACGTGGAACTACCTGGCGTTAGAGTTTCTTAAACCCGAACCTTCACTCTGAATAAGAGCCTATCTTATATGTTTCCCACACCCTGTACATACAGATTGCTCACATTAATCCGGACCTTCACTCTGAATAAGAGTCTATCTTATATGTTTCCCCCATCCTGTACATACAGATTGCTCACATTAATCCGGACCCTCACCCTGAATAAGAGCCTATCTTATATGTTTCCCCCACCCTGTACATACAGATTGCCCACATTAAAAATCATACTTCCTGCCCCTAGTGCGTATTTTGAGCCTTTATACATCCAAGATGGAGGCTCATAGAGCATCAGGCAACCTGCAGACAGGAAGTGTCTTCTGACTGTGCTCCTCTGCTTTTTGGAATTGCTGGCCTTTTCCTGACCCCAGCTCTGCTCTGTATGTACAAAGCACAGCCATAACCTGCCCCCTCTGTACTTTACCCTGCTGTCCTCTCCTCAGTATGTGATGCTTCTGAGGAAAGATGGCGGCTCCCGTATCCTAGAGTCCTGAACAGAGTTGCAGCCCAGAGGAGGAAAGAATAAAAAGTTAGCGACTACAAACATGAAATATATACATTTTAGATCCTGGGGAATAGTTTTTTAAGGGTTTGGGCTTTTCATGAAATATTGCTGAAGATCCGGTTTAAATGACCCCCTAAATCACTGAAACAAAGAAATAAGAAAATGAAAAGCGGTGAGAGAGAGAAGGAATGGGAGACAAAAAAGAGGAGATGGAAGGAAAGAAAGACTTAGGCCCTTATTTAACAAGGGATAGCGCCAGGTAGCGAATGGTGAGCGAACGGTAATGACGGTCACCGCCACGAGAACGCCGGCTCCCCACCACAATCACACATTTATCAAGCCGATCCTGCTTAGCGACTGAGATAGCGCCATATAGCGACTCATTCATCATTATTCCAGCCTCACCCCACAACGCCAGCGAGCGACCTTGAACAGCGACAGGTATGACCTCTCGCTACCTGGCGCTCTCCAATGCATTTCAATGGAACAATCTTTAAATATTAATAATTAATTGCTATTAATGTTTTTTTTTTTTTTTTTTTTTTTTTTTTACATGTCAAAAATTCTGTGACCACTTCTGCAATGTTAGATATTTTTTTAAGGTAAAAAAAAAAAAATTTGTGCAGAATTGATATTACAGGTCTGATATTAATGTATTCATATTACAAAATGTTTATAAAAACTTGTTTATTTTTTTTTACAAAAAATATGGTTGTTTGGGGGTTAAAAAACTACTTTTAACCCATCGCCGCCAGCGCTCTGGGGTTTAAACATGCATTTCACTGCGTGAGAATTTTTTGAGCGTGATTTGTTAATGAATATGGTGGGAGCCGTTCGCTATGGCCATTCGCTGTCATGCGCTCCCATACAGCGCGGAACCAGTCAAACAGCGACTCCTAACCCCGTATTCAACATTACCGCACACCGACTGAGTCGCTGTCAACAACCGAACAACGGCCAAGCACAGCGACTACTAGCGGGCGCTGTGAAAATACCGCTACTGCCGCTCATCTGTTGCTACCTGGCGCTATTAATGAATCGGCCTCTGAGAGAAAACAATGCAGAAAATAAGTCAAAAAGAATAAAAAGAATGAAAGAAAGAGATTAGAAGAGAAAATAAGAATAGAAGGAAAGAAACAAAGAATGCAAGGACTGACAGAAATAACAGAGGTAAAGACGTAGGAAGAAGAATTGCAGAATGAATAGATGAAAGGAAAGAAATGATGACTACAAGGACTGACAGAGGGTTGCCCAGGGTAGAGGGAATGAGGCCGGGCCCTCCCAAGGTGCAGGAGCCCCGGCACTTGCCCAGTTACGCCCAGTGCTGGCACCAGCACTGTCCTACCCATAAGCCAATGCCTTCACCTCTGCGATCCTTTAAAGTGGACCAACACCCAGGGGGGATCGGCCCGGGGATCTATAAGATTCCCGGGCCGATCAGATCCCTCCCCGCGGGGCATCCGAAATCGGGATGTCCCGCGGGGTGAAACCCCCCAGGAAGCCCAGAAACCTTACCTTAACCCCGTTCCAACGGCGGGCGTGTCTCGCGCTTCCCTCTAGCAGGGCGTGCACCCGTTTGTGAATGGCCGGCGTGGGCGCGCTCCCTGTAAGAGGGACGTGCGAGACGCGGCCTCCAGCGCTCAGAGCCGCTGTGGTTGGACACCGTTTGTACGTGCATACCACAGAGTCTCTGAGCACTCTGATTGGACGAGCGCCCGCGTAGGAGCGTGGTGAGGTGAGTATTTCCGGGCCTTCTGGGGGGTTTCACACAGCGGGGCACCCCCGATCGGGGTGCCCCACCGAAGTGGACCTAAACCCAGGATAGTCAAAATCCTGGGTGTTGGTCCACTTTAAATACATTTGTGGCATTTTGCTCAGCGTTAGAAGCCACAAGCATAAGTCAGAGTGCAGGCAGGTCGCTGATCGGGCCAGCGGAGGGCATTGCCGGAATAAGGTACATTTCAGTAATGGGAGATATATGCTAAACTGATGCTGCCTGTGCCGCCAGCGCGCACTTCCATATTGATTGCAATCCGGTAAACAGAGGGCGACAACTGTCAGCGAGACGCTCCCCAGGGTGGGATGATAGAGGTCTAGAACACACAGACAGCTGTGCCATTTACACATCCATGCGGTGAGCTAAATAAGAACCAGTCAGAAGAGGAAAGAGACACACATGGCAAACGACCAATAACCCCCCCCCCCCTCCTGTCTGATTGCCCACTTGATACTCCATGCTGCTCCGCCGGGGCTTCCAAACAGCAGTCGGGATGTCATTGCCAGTCAAAGGCATTGCAGTAAGTGCGAGGAGAGGCCTGATGTTATCTATGACGATTCGTAGTTTCTTTCCAATGAGAAGAAAAGAGGTTGCTTGTGTTCAGATTTTATGTATTTATTCACTTGAGTAGAGCAGTGGTGCCCAGTATGTGACACGGGGGTCCCATGATATACCCAGGGATCACCTATACACCCTTCAGGGATGCAGTAGTAATGCAATCAGGGATATGGATGCAGAATTCTTCATTGCAAACACACACACACATCAGTCAGTTGTGGGCTGTTTACAATTCAATATCAGGATTATGACTGATATACAATGTATCACAGCAGCTTGTTGCTCTTACAGCTTTAGCTTGGTTACAGAGTTAATAAGGTTAAAAAGAATTGTATGCATTTATTTACTTGGGTAGAGCAATGGTTCCCAGTATGTGACACAGGGGTCCCATGATATGCTCAGGGGTCTATTATACACCCCTTCCAGGCTGCAGTAGTAGTGCAATCAGTGATATGGATGCATAATTCAAATAATGGAAATACACGTATCACAGAACGCTGTGAGTCATCTGTGAGCTGTTTACAATTTAATAGCAGGCTTATGACTGATATAGAATGTATCACAGCATGTGCATGTTGTTGCTCTTACAGTTTTAGCCTGGTTACATAGTTAACAAGGTTGAAACGAATTGTATGCATTTATTTACTTGGGTAGAGCAATGGTACACAGTATGTGACACAGGGGTCCCATTATATGCTCAGGGGTCTATTATACACCCCTTCCAGGCTGCAGTAGCAGTGCAATCAGTGATATGGATGCATAATTCAAATAATGGAAACACACGCATCACAGAAAGCTGTGAGTCATCTGTGCGCTGTTTACAATTTAATAGCAGGCTTATGACTGATATAGAATGTATCACAGCATGTGCATGTTGTTGCTCTTACAGTTTTAGCCTGGTTACATAGTTAACAAGGTTGAAAATAATTGTATGCATTTATTCACTTGGGTAGAGCAGTGGTGGCCACTATGTGACACCGGGGGTCCCATGATATACTCAGGGATCACTTGAGGGGTGCAGTAGTAGTGCAACCAGGGATATGGATGCAGAATTCTTCATTGCAAACACACACACATCACAAAAAGCTGTGAGTCAGTTGTGAGCTGTTTTCAATTTAAAATGAACCAAAACCCAGGATTTTGACTATCCTGGGTTTTGGTCCTATCGATCGGGAAACCCCGTTCGGGGGTGTCCCGCTGCATGAAACCCCCCAGATCGCTGAGCCCAACTCGCCTCTTCCCGGTTCTATGGCCGCTCTTCCAATCAGTGCGCTCAGAGCCGCTGTCATCATATTGTCTAAGCCTTCGTCTAAGGCCAGCAGCTCCGAGCGCGCTGGCGGCCACATCCCCTGCTACCTTCTAACAGTGAGCATGCCCGCGCCGGCCATTCACAAATGTCTGGCACAGGCCTGCACCCTGCTGGACGGATAGTGGGGATGCGGCCACGGCTCGCACATGCGCCGTTGGACCGGGAAACAAGGTAAGTGTATGGGGCGACCTGCAGGGTTTTACACAGCGGGGCATCTCGATTTTGGATGCCCCGGGGGGAGGGAGTGGATCGTCCTAGGAATATCCCCGATCGTGGTGGGTTTTGGTTCACTTTAATAGCATGCTTATAGCTAATATACAATGTATCACAGCAGGCTGTTGGTCTTATATTTTTAGCCTAGTTACATAGTTACTTAAGTAAAATAATTGTATGCATTTGGGTAGAGCAATGGTACCCAGTATGTGACACGGGGGTCCCATGATATGCTCAGGGGTCTATTATACACCCCTTCCAGGGTTCAGAAGTAGTGCAATCAGGGATATGGATGCAGAATTCTGCATTGCTCAAAATAATGGAAAACACACACATCACAGAAAGCTATGAGCCAGCTGTGAGCATGTTTACAGTTTCATAGCATATGTATACCTGTTATAAATACACGTATCAAAGCAGGGGGGCTCTGTACTTACAGTTTTAGCCTAGTTACAGAGTTAATAAGGTTGAAAAAAGTGTATGCATTTATTCACTTGGGTAGAGCAATGGTGCCCAGTATGTGACACAGGGGTCCCATGATATGCTCAGGGGTCTATTATACACCCCTTCTGGGGTTAAGAAGTAGTGCAATCAGTGATATGGAGGCAGCATTCTGCATTGCTCAAAAACATCACAGAAAGCTGTGGGTCAGCTGTGAGCTGTTTATAATTTATTAGCATATGTATACCTGTTATGCAAACAAGTATCATAGCAGAACCCTGCTCTTAGAAGCAGAGATTGTAGTACTCCAATCCTGGCATAATCAGCGATGGATCACAGTAAGCAGATGAGTATCTTTTGACTCTAATGCCTAAATCAGGTTTAGCACCCTCTTTTCTGTTATCCTTGTAAGTGGATGGCTTTCGTCTTAAAGTGGACTAAAACCCACCCTGGAGTCTATGAGATTCCATCCAGGGCAGGCATACTCGCTCCCCTCCGGGGGATCCAGATTCGTGATGCCCTGCTGTGTAAAATCCCCCAACTCGCCCGTAAACGCACCTTCTTTCCCGGTCCAACAGTGCATGCGTGAGCAGTGGCCGCATCCCCGCCATCCCTTCAGCAGGACTCATGCCCGCACCAGGCATTTGTGAATGGCCGTTGTGGGCATGCTCCCTGGTACAGGGTAACTGAAGATGTGGCTGCCAGCGTGCTCAGATCAGCTCGCCTTAGACAAGTTCGGGATCCGAATGGGATGACTGGACGAGAGGCTGCGTATGAGCCGTAGGACTGAGGAAGCGTGAGTGAGATCAAGCGACCTGGGGGCAAAGACCAAAACCCAGGATAGTCAAAATCTTGGGTTTTGGTCCACTGTAAACTACGTAAAGTCTTTGCATGGTGGCAAAGCTAAAAGCTGGCCTACGCTGCTTCTATGTCTTCTAAGGCAGAACACTTTAGAGGAGTTGTTTATTGTTTTTGCTACTCTGAGAATGTTTGTGTCGAGCTAAGAAACAATTTTGCTTCTGTTATTCGGCAATCGCTTTTCCCTAGAGCACATTATCACCGCGGGGACGAACGCCATTTACCGCAGCCTGGAGAGAGCCTGGAAAAGTTTTCAAAACTCGCCTGAAATGTAAACATGTAAATGGAACCGCAGTAGGTCGGATCCAAGCCACAAGCAGGGGTCCCCAGTCTGCAGCACAGAGGCACCCGTGACTAAGAGGCTGATTCACTACTAGCACCAGGTATTGCCAGATGAGTGTTTGTATAGCGGCGCTTAGAGCGACTGCTAGTAGACGCTGTAAGCGGGTATCAGGCGCTGTAACCTAGCGATGCAGTTGCTGTAGTAACCTGGCCGGCATTGATGAATGTGATGTGTGTTGGGCGCTCTAACACCAGTACAGAGGTAACGACAGCTCAGTGCAACCGGCACTCGGCGCTCCACACAATATTTAACAAAAAACTACACGCACACAGCATTGGTGCTCTAAATCTTTTTTTTGACCACATATCCACCAGTAACAAAACACATGGAATGACATTGTTATTACATTTTGACATTAACACTTTAGTGCCAGACCTGTAATGACAATTCTGCATAAAAATATAAAAAAGTCCAAAAAATGTATAAAAGTGTTTCTTTGCAGCCAGGAGACGCCACACAATGATTGGAGCAAAAAACATAAAAAGGTCAAACACCCTGTTTAAACACAACAAATGAAACCCCATTGAAATGTATGGGAGAGCGCTACAGAGCGACAGGTACTTCATGGCGCTCCTGAGCCTAGAGCGCCGTGTCTACATGTGCCGCTACATGGTGCTGTTAAAGGCGCTCACCAGATTTGCTGTTATAAATGTGCTTTTGGGTACAGCACCCGGCATTCACCAGACTCTGCCTGCCGCTACAAGGCGCTACCTGGTGCTATCCCTTCTTCAATAACCTCCTCAATGTACCCCGAGCTTGTCCATCTCTGCACTAGAAGAAGTCAGTGAGGCCGGCAAACCATGTCAGTTATGCAGAAAAACTGTATAAAGGAGTCATACAGTGACATAAAGCTGATATTATGTAGTCCGCAATGTCCAACGTTTCGGGGTGTCATAGTCCCTTCATCAGGGAGGGACTGCCAATTTCTTTACTGTATAATTCTCATATTGTTTACATGTCCTGGTGACATCATTATGATGTCAGGCGGGGATCGTGCTACCCGGTGATCAGACGCGCGGCTACTGGCGGTGGGGAGTCACTACCTGGTATATTACCCCCAGAGGACTTAGGTTAGTAGCAGTTTTAATACACACCACTTTACTTTGTTTGGATATCACTATTTCTTTACTGTATAATTCTCATATTGTTTACATGTCCTGGTGACATCATGATGTCAGGTGGGAATTTCAAACTTTGACCTTTAGCATTGCCATTTATTCTGCTCACCAGTGGATATCCGTCACTGGTGAGCAGAATAAATGGCAATGCTAAAGGTCAAATTTTGAAATTCCCGCCTGACGTCATGATGACGTCACTGGGACATGTAAACAATATGAGGTTTGAGAACCTGAACTTGTAAAGTTCGGCATGAACCCCAACTTTGGGTTCGACCATCACTAGTCATATGACTTCTATGATCATATATGATCTCTTCACATCAAATGTGACTCACAGCCATAATTAAGATTGGCGACCCCTGTCCTAAAAACGAAACATGGAGACTGATTCACTGCTAGCGCCAGTTATTGCCAGATGAGCGTGTGTATAGCGGCGCTTACATTGACGGCTAGTAGGCGCTGTAAGCGGGTATCAGGACCTGTAACCTAGCGTCTCAGTCGCTGTAGTAACCTGGCCGGCATTGATGAATGTGATGTGTTTTTGGCGCTGTAACAATATAGCTCTGCAGCGAGCAAGAGATAGCTTCAGCTCAGTGCGACAGACTTTTGGCGCTACACACCATATATAACAAAACACTACACACAGCGTCGGCGCTCTAAAGCTGGGTGCTGCAGCATAGAGCGCCAGGCGCTGTGTGATTAGTCTTTTTTTGAACACATATCCACCAGTAACAAAGTGAAAACACGTGGAATGACATTCTTGTAACACTGTGACATTAACTCTTTAGTGCCAGACCTAAAATGACAATTCTGCATAAAAATATAAAAAGTACAAAAAAAATTTATAAAAGGAGAGGTCACATAATGATTGGAACAAAAAAAAAAAAAAATTGCCAAACACACAATTTAACACAACCAAATGAAAGCCCATTGAAGTGTATGGGAGAGCGACACTGAGCGAAAGGTAATACATGACGCTCCAGAACCTAGAGCGCCGGCGCTATACGCTGAGCCGCCTCTAATAATACATGTGACGCTACATGGCGCTGTTAGAGGTGCTATACACTGACCTGCCTGTAATAATACATGTGACACTACATGGCGCTGTTAGAGGTGCTATACACTGACCTGCCTGTAATAATACATGTGACGCTACATGACGCTGTTAGAGGTGCTATACACTGACCTGCCTGTAATAATACATGTGACGCTACATGGCGCTGTTAGAGGCGCTATACACTGAGCCGCCTGTAATAATACATGTGACACTACATGGCGCTGTTAGAGGCGCTATACACTGACCTGCCTGTAATAATACATGTGACGCTACATGGCGCTGTTAGAGGTGCTATACACTGACCTGCCTGTAATAATACATGTGACGCTACATGGCGCTGTTAGAGGCGCTCACCAGATTCTCTTTCATAAATGTTTTGCGTACAGCACCCGGGGTTCACCAGACGCTGCCTGCCGCTATGGGGCGCTACCTGGCGCTATCCGTTCTTAAATAACCCCCTAAGTATTTGTGTTAAAGGAGGGTAGGCCGAGGCTAAAATGGTTAAAAACAACAGCCAAATAATTTCCTCGCCATGGCATTTAATGTCCTACTCTCCTAGAGGCATCTTTGATGTGGAAATGAAACGTCCAGGCGATGATAAAGTCCAATCACCCGCTGGGCAGACAAGCCCAAGCAGAGGTCACCGGCTAATACACAACGATAAAAAATAATGTCGCCCGCGGCACGGGAGATGGCAAACGCTAATGGTGCCGCCATTCCCCTCTCTGATGAGCCGTCCTCCCGACCTCCAGTGAGTAATAAACGGGTCATTTTGGCAAATGCTATATATTTGCATTTACATTGGCGAGACAGATAAATAAAATAGGGCGGCGGTATCGCGTCTGGAAAGCGTGTCGCTGGATCCTGCGATTTAACAGAAAGGCAAAAATCAAACAGCTGACGGCGCCGGCAAGGTGAGTCAATGGCGTTTTAATGATACGGCTCTCGGATTCAAAGACTCGTGTGATAAAAAGTGATACAAAGTTACTCCGGCGGAGGAGACAACTCCGTGACTCACACAGAGACGAGATGGAAATGTTACAGACTCTCTATGCGTCACACCATAGCAAAATAAATATTAGTTTTAGTTAAGTCTAGACTGAACTAAAATCAGGATCATAGCTGGCCTTGGGGGGCGTTCAAACTGTGCGTCATCCCAATCTTTTTGTAAGGCGGGCGCAAGACGACGCCATTCAGACATGAGACCAGAATTCCTTATCAACACTCGGTGCCTCTGCTGGAGACCCAGACATTCCCATCTCTATCCAATGTTCTTTTTTTTACCTCTTAAACCAGACCTTCACCCTGAATAAGAGCCTATCTTGTATGTTTCCTCCCTGTACATACAGATTGCTCACAATAATCCGGACCTTCACCCTGAATAAGAGTCTATCTTATATGTTTCCCCCCTGTACATACATACATAGATTGCCCACATTAAAATCATCCTACCTGCATCTACTGCATTTTCTAAACCGTTAAACATCCAACATGACATCACATGGAGTCTCAGGCTACCTGCAAACAGGAAGTGCCCCGCTGCGTGAAACCCCCCAGATTCCGTAAAGCAACTCACCTCTTCCCGGTCCTACGGCGCATGCGCGCCCGCTTCTACCATCACCGCGCTTAGAGACGTTGACGTCACATCGTCTAAGGCTTCATCTAAGAGCAGTGGTTCCAAGCTGGCTGATGGCTGCATCCTCTGCTTCCCTCTAACAGGGAGCGTGCCCACTGTACCCAGCACTATCTATCTATCTATCTATCTATCTCATATCTATCTGTCAATCTATTTTATCTATCTATCTATCTATCTATCTATCTATCTATCTATCTCATATCTATCTATCTATCTATCTATCTATCTATCCCATATCTATCTATCTATCTATCTATCTATCTATCTATCTATCTATCATCTATCTATCTCTCTATCTATCATCTATCTATCTATCTATCTATCTATCTATCTATCTATCTATCTCTCTATCCCATATCTATCTATCTATCTATCTATCTATCTATCTATCTATCTATCTATCTATCCCATATCTATCTATCTCTGTATCCCATATCTATCTATCTATCTATCTATCTATCTATCTATCTATCTCTGTATCCCATATCTATCTATCTATCTATCTATCTATCTCTCTATCCCATATCTATCTATCTATCTATCTATCTATCTATCTATCTATCTATCTATCTATCCCATATCTATCTATCTATCTATCTATCTATCTATCTATCTATCATCTATCTATCTCTCTATCTGTCATCTATCTATCTATCTATCTGTCTCATATCTATCTATCTATCTATCTATCTATCTATCTATCTATCTATCTATCTCTCTATCCCATATCTATCTATCTCATATATCTATCTATCTATCTATCTATCTATCTATCTATCTATCTATCTATCTATCTATTCTTGTTATGCATATAAGTTTAGTAGTTAATATGAATGTATTCCCTCTTTCATATATTTATACTTGTCTGAAGTTGCCAAGAAGCTTTTCCTCCCCATGGACCAAACATATTGAGAGTTCGAAAGAGGTAAAACTTTACAGTATGGTTTTTTTTGGACGCCTAAGAGCATATGTAGCCTCCATAGCGTGCATCTCCATGCAGTGTAACGCAAGACGCCTCAATGTGCCTTTACAATATGTCTAGCAGCTGCCAATGCATTCTGGGACTTTCACCACAGGAACAGTAAAGTTGCAGATTGCCACCGCATGCTACCAAAGACAACACCTGTGAGACGTTTTACTTTTATGGTTTTCGTATCGTTATTGTCAGGTCTGCGTGATTGCAAAACATGGAGCGCTTAGAGGATCCATAAAAAGATATGGACCTGCAGATGTAGCGGCAATTATTGCACTGGCTGGGGCAGTGGTGCACGCAGAGCCGAAACGCCGATCCTGCACCCATAATGAGCGACAAAGCACCCGAGAAGGCCCTCGCTGGAAAATGGAGTTATGTACAAAGACTGTTCTTTATGTTGGCAACTGTATGTCAGCCTACAAATGTATGTGAGGTCATCTAGCAAAAGCAAGTTGGATACAGTAAACTTTCTCTAACCAACTCTATTAGACCAGAGAACCCCAATTGCAGATTCCGCAGCACAATTCAATAATAAAGAAAACAATTCAATCCATTACCTATGGCCGTGCTGTGATTGGCAACTATTCTGCCCTAAATTGAGCCCATACATTTAATTGGTGAATCCAGCAATTCACCCGAATAGCACCAAATCACTGCACCCCCTCCACGGCAATCAACACATATGGCACGTATATATCATGAATTCATAAATTATTTATTTGACAAATACCCATAAAAAATTCACATGTTGACAAACAGTTAAAAAACATATAACACTGGGCCGTACATTCCCAGGGGTATCCCAATTAATCCCATATTCCCCGTCAAACAATTACTTAAAAAAGGGCCAATGCTGTAAACAATCTATAAAGTGCAAATAGTGCTGAAATGCATACAAACAATGATACTATCAGTATTAATGTGGCAAGAGAAAAAAGTACACAATTCTAAATTACAACAACAGTTTAAACAGTGAATTAAACACATCACCTAGGTGAGAAGAATCTAGGTATCCCCCAAGAATGCTTAAGGTCAAGTGACGAACCCCCCAACTCTATTAGACCATTGCTTTACTTCTAATACGCCCCCATGTGCTTTCCACTTCTGTATGCTGGATAGGTATTGCTAGGCCACATATCCACAACATCTCGTGTAACATGCTTGAAACCGCCATGCTTTAGCCTGAAGGTTTTTGCAAACCTACCTAAACACTAAGCTTTAACCTCAAAGCTCCCTGTTGCATAGCTTCCAACTTTTCAGGGTGGGAAAGAGGGACAATTTGTGTGAAGTCACACTTCAAAATGTTTAAAAAATCAACAGATGACAACTGAATGGTTTCCTTAAGACTAGGGCTGGACGACCCCCCACCCCCAAAGTTCGGGTCCAACAAGTTCGGCTGAACTTTGAATACAATACCCGAACCCGGTCCCCATTGAAATCAATGGGGGCCTGAACTTTGGGGGGTGGTCAGGGGGCACAGAGTGTGCAGCAGTAAGCGTGCGCTTAACTTACCTCAGCTCAAATCTTCACCAGCAGCAGCGGCGGCGGCATTTTAATTTGGCCCCAGCTGGGCCTACAAAAGATTGCCAGCTCCCATGATTGTCCTTGTGGGAGCTGGCGGCCATCTTTCTGTAGCCCTGGCTGGGGCCAAATTAAAATGCTCCCGCCGTTGCTCCGCCTCAACTGCTGTTGATGAAGAGAATTGTGGGTGAAGTCCATGTTCGGGTTTGGGAACACAAACTCACAAAGTTCAGCAGGAACCTCAACTTTGCAATTCAGGTTCAACTATCTCTACTTAAGACCACATTTTGCTCTAATTCCTTATAACAAGCAGGACAATGTTACAATGTAAAACCCGACCAGTACCCTGCTGTGTTACATTGTATAGCTGCCAGATGCCCTGCCATTACAATATAAACAGCTTCAAAACTTGCAGGTAAGGGTGAACACATCAGTTTAAAGGACGACTCCATCATCTAGCATCATCCCTTGACTATACTGATGCTCTTATGTTTGAAAAGAAGAACCCCGCCCTCCGCCATGTTCCAATTTTAAAAGCAGAACCAAGAACCACGAAAAATCTTAAACCGGTCCTTCAGCATCATTCAATGAAAAGCCCAAACCCTAAAATAAACTATTCCCCAGCATCTAAAATTAATATATTTTAAATATTTTGTTGTTTACTTACCCTTACCCTTACCCTTACTCTTTCCCCCACTAGGCTTCAACGCTATTCAGGACTCTAGGATACGGGCGCCACCATCTTGCCTCAGAAGCACACATACTGAGGAGAGGAGAGGGGGCAAAAGTACAGGGGGTAGGTTATAGCTGTGCTTTGCACAGGCAGGGTACAGCTAGGGTCAGGAAAAAGAGAGCAATCGCACAATGCAGAGCGGCACAGTTAGTAGACACCTGTAGAGCCTGAGACTCCATGGGCCGCCATCTTGGATGTTAAAAAGGTTAAAAAAACGCAATAGGTGCAGGTAGGATGATCTTTAATGTGGGCAATCTGTATGTACTGAGTGGGGGAACCATACAAGATAGGCTCTTATTCAGGGTGAAGGTCCGCTTTAACACAGTTCATTAGAATTACCAGTGGTTTAAAACGATCAAGATTCATCAATCTTTGCACTTGCAAACTAAAATATTCAGCAAGGTATTCATCAAAATCTCTCCAAAAAGGCTACTGAAACCCACCAAAACTTGCTCAAAAAAAGGTGCCTGCTAAAAAATGCGTGTGCCCAAAACAAATAAATGCATAAAAGTGTGTACATTGCTGAATCGACCCTATTAGGTTGAATGGATGCCATGAGAATTTGATTCAAACTAAGGTAAGGGTGGACCCACCTGTTTAAAGGCTGGGCCCATCATCTAGCATCATCTCTTGGCAATACTGGTGCTCTTATGTTTAAATAGAAGAACCCCCCTTGGCAAGTTTGCCATTTTGTGAGATCCACAGTGAGGAATTGGCAGGATTTTGATAAACTTTTTTTGAGACGCACTGCTGTAGGGATCCCAGAGGCAGAGGAGCAATCTCAGAGATATATAATAACTTGGCCTCAAAGGGTACGGATACATGCCCATCCTATACCAAAAAATGGCACCATGAACTGGGTCGGGAGATGGATCAAGAAAAATGGTTGAGGATGTGGAACGCTTCCTTTGGTTGCTTTGCGCCTGTGACTTTAATCGAGGCTAATGTAAAACTAATGGCTAAATGGTGTATGGTCCCAGAGAGAATGAAACCCTTTTCCACTGAGTTCCAGGGGAACTGCTTCCGGTGGTGCCTCTCTGTGGGGTCGTACCGGCATGTGTGGTGGGATTGCCCAGTAGTTAGGGGATTTTGGTCAAGAATCTTTAGAGTTCTCAGCAAGGTATGTGGTAGATCTGTGGTCAGAATCCCTTGGGTAGCTCTCCTCAACGTGCCAATCCCCACAGTTCTAGACTGAAAAAGAGGTTGATGTATTAAATCCTATCAGGGGCAAAGCTGGTGATAGCTGGGGCTTGGAGGTCCCCCACCTTGCGCTTCAACGCCTTTAAAAACAAGGTTAACTGCATTATGGCCATGAAAACAATGGTACTTTGGAGCTGTTCAGGGAGGTGTGGAATCCTTGGGTTCAGAATTTTCTGCCTACAGATTTTGAGCATCTGATCCTTCCTCGACCCCTTCCTTTACTCCCCCTTACCTCCTTTCCCCCCTCATAGGGGTTGTTATTTTTCTTTTATTTATTTGAATTAAACTTCTTTAGTAACTCTTGAATCTTATTTGATTTTCTTGTTAGCAGTTAATAAGCTTCTGATTGTGAAGTCTGTAATCTTTAAATTCTGTGTATGAACAGTATTATGCTTATAAAATAATGTTCCCAATATACACAATAAAAAGATTGATAAAGGAATCGAAGAACCCCACCACCCCCATCATGTTCCAAAGTCTAGTAGAAAGCCTTCCTAGAAGAGCACATTTTGTTATATCAAGAAATAAGTCTATATACCTTTTTATTATTATTGTTTATTTATAAAGCACCACCATGCGTATGGACATGAAATATTTAGCAAGCGCATATTGTCCAGAAGTCAACAGATGACAACCGTCAGGCTTTCTTCAAGACCTTATTTTCGCTTTAATACGCAAAAAAAAAATATAAAAAAAATTTCAAAAAACTGCTTCGGTACAACATCCGCTTGGAGCTAATGGCGCCGTGCATTTTCCTATCACGCTAATGACCTCCGCAGCGAGCTCGTCACACACACAAACATCGCGGAGTGAAAACAGCATATTTCAGTCACGTTAATGTGATTATAAAGGTCGTTCCCGTCAGGCTTTAATGTGCTATAACGCAACATAAAGGATTACAGTCATGGGCAGGCGTTGACATGGGAGATTGAGGAGCCATTGTAAATTACATCGCCAGAGCTCGGCAGACTGGAAGAGCGTATTAAACATTCCTGCAGCCCGCTCGGAGCTAAAACAGCGCTGTCGGTGGGGCGGGCAGGTGGGTAGGGATTACAGTTCTCCCTTGCCAAGGAGCCTTGCCAATTGTATTAGCGACAGCCATAGCCGAGAGGCAACTGTAATAAAGGTACATCTCTGGCGATTATCAGAGCTGTCATTATAAAGAGTAACTTCAATACTTCTTTCTCTCTTAAACTCTAACTACTGTATATTTCGTGGAACTGGATTATTGTCAAGTTTGGATAGTGTCGGGGGGGAAAGGTTCAACCCTACATTGCTGTCTGATACTCATTAATTTGACAGCAATGCTGTTTTTGATGATTGGAGCTTTTGGTAATACATGGGGTTGCTACAATCAGCAGTTACATAGACTGTATAGATGAAAAAAAGACCAATTCTATCATAAGAGTAATAGGCAGTAGCGGACTGGGGTCAAAAATCAACCTGGGATTTTACTGGCCAGCCCAGGACCAACACATTTTCTGTAGCCCTGGCTACAGCAAGTTGATGAAGTCCCATCAACCAGCTTTTCCGTGTTCGGGCCAGATGCCGAACACAGACTTCTGTCTGAAGTCCATGTTCGGGTTTGGAAACATGAACTCACGAAGTTTAGTACGAACCCCAACTTTGCAGTTCAGGTTCACCCATCTCTATTTCAGACCATATTTCGCTTTAATTCCTTATAACAAGCAGGACAATGTAACGTTGTAAAAAAACAAACAAACACCCTGCCGTGTTACATTGTATATCAGCCAGCTGCTCTGCCATTACAATGTAACCAGCTTCAAAACTAACTATATATGTTTATCTCTAGCAAAAAATACAGTTTTGTGAGTACTCACCTTTAAAGCGGGTATTATGAGTGTGCCATACACTCCACTTCGATCTTCATGACATGTGGGTAATCTCCAGTAGAGGGCGAACTTCTGCAGAGAGGAATATGCAAAAAAAGAAAGCCCCTCCCGGCCCATATATACCTGGGACCTCCCACCAATTTCCCAGTGTAAAAAAGCAGTAAGGGGACCAGGAAGAACCAATTATAACCTTAACAATCAAAACCAATGGTTCACCAAATAAAAACTCCAGAATACCTGAAAAAAGGGGTGGGGCGAAGTGGAGTGTATGGAACACTCATAATACCCGTTTTAAAGGTGAGTACTCACAAAACGGTATTATTCTAAGTGTGCCATACACTCCACTTCAATCTTCATGACATGTGGGACATCCAATAGCAGTGTCCGTCATGGGTGGGAACCAGAAACAGTAAAGAATGTACCAACTCAAACCACTGCAGCCTGCAGAACCTTGCGGTCAAAAACAGCATCCGCTGAAGCCCGCTCATCAACCTTGTAAAACTTGGAAAAAGTATGAACGGAAGACCAAGTAGCTGCCTTACAAACTTGTTCAACCGAAGCCTGGTGCTGAAAAGCCCAGGATGCCCCAACAGCACGAGTAGAGAGCGCAGTGACCCTAAAAGGGGGAGTCCTCCCCTTAGCAGAATAGGCCCCAACAACGGCCTGACGAATCCATCTACTAATGGTAGACTTGGCGGACGCCAATCCTTTCCTGGGCCTGCAGGGCACCACGAAAAAAGCATCCGTCTTGCGGAAAAAAGAAGTAGTCACCAAATAAAACTTCACACAGTGAACGACACCCAAATTGTGCATAACCCACTCCTTGTCATTGTTAGGCTTAGGACACAAGGAAGGGAGAACAATATCCTGATTGAGGTGGAAAGCAGACACCACCTTAGGAAGGAAATCTGGCTTAAAGCGAAAAACCACCTTATCCTGGTGTCTCTCAAAGTAAGGGGCCTGAATCGACAGAGCCACCAACTCAGAGACAAGCCGAACAGAGGTAATAGCCACCAAGAAGGCAACCAACTGAGTGAGAACCGAAAGAGCAATATCCTGTAGCGGCTCAAAAGGAGGACCCTGGAGAGCCGAAAGAACCAAATTCAAATCCCAAACCGGAACCACAGCCTTCCTAGGGGGCCGCACATGCGCGACCCCTTGGAAAAAAAAGGTCTTAACCAGCGGGTGTAAGGCAAAAGACCTCTGGAAGAAAACCGACAGAGCAGAAACCTGTCCTTTCAAAGTACTAAGCTGGAACCCAAGATCCAGATGATGCTGAAGAAACTCCAAAATCCTAGGAATCGAAAACACCCTACTAGGCAAGGCCCTAGCCGCACACCAATCAATATAGGACCTCCAAGTCCTATAGAAAATGCCAGAAGAGGACCGCTTCCTAGCTCTAATCAAAGTCTGACAACGGCTGCAGACAAACCCTCCTCCTTCAGAATGAAGGTTTCAGCAGCCAAGCCATCAAAGCCAGCGTTTGTAAATTGGGTAGTAGACCCAGAGATAACAGATCCGGCAATATGGGAAGCCGGTACTGATCTACGGCCAGCCTTACAACGTCTGCGTACCAAACCGTTCTTGGCCACCTTGGAGCCCCCAGAACTGCTGGTGCCCCTTCTAGAACCAGTTTGCGAACTACCTTGCCCAGCATGGAGACGGGCGGTACATAAAACCCAGATCCTTCCAAGCAAGGGACAAGGCATCCACTGCCAGAGATGGCACTGCCACTGCCATAGAGGATCCTGAGAAAGAGACACAAAGGCCGGAAGGTTGTGATTGTGCCTCAAGGCAAAGAGATCCACCTCCGTAGTCCCCCACTTGCGGCAAAGATCCAGAAAAACCTCGGGGTTGAGAGACCACTCTCCTTGGCAAGAGGATCCCCTGCTCAGGGAATCCGCCTCCGTGTTCTCCACTCCCAGAATGTAGACTGCCGAAACGCAAGGAACATTGCTCTCCGCCCAGTGCAGGATCAGAGAGACTTCCCTGAGGGCACTCCTGCTGTGAGTCCCTCCTTGGTGATTGATGTAAGCTACCGCCGTTCGGTTGTCTGAACGAACCTGAACCGGTAGACGCTGTAAATGTGAGGTCAGTCGTGCCAGAACCAGTCAGATGGCACTGAGCTCCAAGACATTGATGGGGGTGTGAGCCTCCTGAGGATCCCACACCCCGCTGAACTGATGACTTTTCCAATAACCTCCCCAGCCCGACAGGCTGGCATCCGTGGTAACCGTCTCCCAACAAGGGACCAGAAAGGATCTGCCCTTCAACAGGTTGCTCGCGTCCAGCCACCACCGAAGGGACTGCCGAAACCTGGGAGACATCTTAAAAGGTTGATCCAATGACTGCGGAAACCTGCCCCAATGCGTCAATAGGTGAAGTTGAAGAGATCGCATGCGAAACTGTGCAAACGGTACCGCCTCGAAGGAGGACACCATCAAGCCCACCAGTTTCATCCCCTGTCGGATAGATGGACAAGAACTGGCCCAAAGAAGGCGGATCAGACCCTGAATCCCCTGCACCTTGGTCTGGGGCAGAAACACACTGGCCTGAATGGTATCCAGATTCATGCCCAGAAATGAAATCACTCGAGACGGGGAGAGAGAAGACTTGGGGCGGTTGATCACCCACCCAAACCTCTCCAGAGTCGACACCACCTGGTGGGTGTCCAGCTCCGCCTGACGGAGGGAAGAAGCTGAGATCAACAGGTCGTCCAGATAAGGCACAATGCGAATGTCCTGAGCTCTGAGCAGAGCCATTATTCGTGCCAAGACCTTGGTGAAGTCCCTCGGCGCCGAGGTCAGTCCGAAGGGAAGGGCTACAAACTGAAAAAGTTGTTCCTCCACCGCAAACCGGAGGAATCTCTGATGTGCCAGAAAAATCGGAACATGCAGAAACTCATCCTTGATGTCTATGGATGTCATAAAATCCCCTTAGCAAGGGGGAATTGATAGCCGCAGAGTCTCCATGCGGAACTTTTTGGCTCTGATAAACCTGTTGAGAACCTTGAGATCTAGAATGGGTCTCACCGAACCCTCCCTTTCGCTGAGGTAAGGCTTACCTCCCTTAGCAACAGCATCCAATTTACCTCCAAACAGCCGCGCACCCAGGAAGGGAACAGCTGTAAGCGACTTCTTGGCCCCAAAATCCGCCGTCCACTGTCGGAGCCAGACCAATCTGTGCATAGCCACCAATAGGGCTGAAGTCCTACTACACACGACAATAGAATCTTCCATAGCAGCCAAGACAAAACCCATGAACAAACTCAGCGCTAGCCGGATCAAACTGAGCGTCATTCAGCCAGTCCCTGATAAGAGACCTGGTAGCAAGCGACACTAGGGCAGATGCACAAACAGGCCGCAGGGCCGAGCCCACGCTGGCAAATGCGTGACACGCCATCTGATCAAGGCGCTTGTCCTCGCCACCCTTAAGGGAAGTGGCGTCAGGGGTGTTCAGCACAGAAGAGTTGGTCAAACCCAAAACTGTCGCATCGACCTCGGGAGGAGAAGACCATCGCTTAACCGCCTCCACCGGAAAAGGATACTTCTTATCCCATCCCTGAGGAGCACCAGGAAGCCGACTGGGCCTTTCCCATTCTTTCAGGATTAGTGCATCAAAGGGACCCTGGGTAGGGAATTCCAGACGGGGCTTGCGGGCCCCAAAAAATTCCCCCTTCTTGAGAGGAGTCGCCTCAGGCGGGTCAATATCCAACACCTCCAATAGATGTGACAAAACAGTGGGCGTATCGACGGCATCCCCCAGCGCCTGCCTGACATCATCATCACCAGACTGTACATAGTCAGTCTCCGTTTCCTCATACAATTCCCCCTCCACTAACGAGGAATAATCCGACAAATCAATGGAATCGCCTTCAACATCCCACCAGGGCTGGGCCGACGACAAATGTCTCTTTTTAGCCTGGGCCTTCTTGCCCACCATGCTACCAATAAATTTCTCGATGCTGGCCAACCTAGCACAAACATCAGAGTGCGATTCCCCGCTGAAACCAATGTCACTTGGGGTACAGATAAGGCGGGGAGGGGAAGGCGATGAAACGGGAGGAGCCGACCCAGAAGGCTGGGTACCAGACTGCCGCGATATGGCCTTTTGTGCACATGTTATACAGATCAGCACATTCTCCCCCGTAAGGGATACCCCACACCCCACACATGGCCCGGATTGTCCCAGAGGGAGCCCGAGCCCAGTATCCTGCGTAGCCTCCATATGGTGATTTTTGTGGTCAGTCGCAAGACTGCAGGGAACTTACGCCTAAGCTACCCGGGATGCCCCTTAATAGTCCCGGTGGGAGGATTTGAGGTGATCAATTTTACACTAGGGACCCCAGGACCAGGAGGAACCCCTTAACATGCACAATAATGAAGCAATCTGCAACACACAATAAGGCATATCAATTACTATACAGTATATATATATATATATATATATATATATATATATATATATATATTATATAATTTTAATTAAATAATGGCAAAACCTGCAAAAAAACAGCACCACAGGGGGCCCCCCCACCAGAGAGGGACCCCCAAGTGACAAAGAGGTGGCCAACAGGCTCAAGATCAGGGGCGGATATAGCCAACTTGATGGTATTAATGTTGTTGTATAATAGGAGCAGGTAATGTGGCAGAGGTGGGTATGCCCACAAGCCATGAGAAATCAGCCTAGGATGTTACTGGCCAGGCTAGCCCATTACTAATCCATAACATCCCTGTCGAGTTCTAGTACCCTCTGTGATAATGGATAGTGATAATGGTCTCTTCATTGGGTAGCTGTAACGCAGAGTTAACTCTTAAAGGGGCAGTTCGGGAAACATAAAACAAAACATAAATCGCCTTTTATTCCATGATGATGCTGATAATCATATATCTCTGCCTCCATTAAGAAAAGCTGGTTGCAGTAGCAGAAAGCTGATGTGACATACGTCTGACCGATCCTCTTCTGTCAGTGGCAGCAATTGGCAATGGCAGCAGCACCAGCATTTGATTCTGGCCCCAACCGGGACTGGATGCTCTTCTGTCAGCGGCAGCAGAGCATCCGCATCTGAATCTGGCCCCAGCCGGGGCTACAAAAAGATGGCCACTGACTCCCATGAGTGAGGACACTCCTAGTGCTGACACTAGAAGTGTCCTCATTTATGGGAGATAGCGGTCATCTTTTTGTAGCCCCGGCTGGGGCCAGATTCAGATGCGGATGCTCTGCCGCCGCTGACAGAAGAGCATCCAGCAGAGGTGAGCAACACCAGCTTGCTTCTGGTGCACACTCTGCACCCCCCTCCCTCCGCCACAGCCATCCCTCAAGATGATTTCAATGGGGACCGGGTTCGGGTCCCACAAAAATGTATTAAAAGTCTGTACAAACTTTGGGGGGTTTGCCCATCCCTACTTATAAATCAGTTAGTTTGAGTTTACGGCAAACTCTCCGGCTTTTATTGAAGTTTTCCATTGTCTAAATGTTTTCAATTCTCTCACAAAAGTTATTTTCACAACTTTTTTTTTTTCTCACAGAATATTCATCTTTAGTTTAGTATGAATTATACTCCGATCAAATGCAGCATTAAAATGAGAGGAAGAGGCAGCCTGTGCGGGTCCCGCGCCGTATGCTCGCCTCTTCGCCCCGCCACTCTGGCTGCTCAACAATGCAGAAACGAAGCCGGTATTATAGCTGCCGCGGCGGAGCGCTTGTCTGTAATCACATTACGGCTCATATTCAAACATTTAATTGCATGAATCCTCGAAATACACGGTGCACCCGATTGAAATTCATTTGATTTAAATTAGATTGGAGAAACCAACGAGAAAGGGAATGGGAACGGATTCTCTCAGGTAAAGGCTGAAAGGCGGATGATCTCCGCCATCGCTGATTCAAGGTCAGATGAGAGGCGATGAATATTTTTTTATTCTTTTTACTTTAACAAAAAAAAAACATTTCTAAGACTTGACCCAGGTGCATAATGTTCAAATCATCAGCTAATTTCATCCGAAAAGCTTCACCGTTATCTGATTCCTGTTTTTTTATCTCTCCAGCTTTTAGGGCTCAAAGGCGGACAATCTTCTACAACCGCTTACTTAAAGAGGACCCTCTATTCTCATTAGGTTAGGAAAAATGCTACATTGAATCTAATTTGAAAGGAATATAATCGCATTTCAGAGGAACCAGTGTCCTGTGTCTTAAAAGGTATCTGCGGGCTAGGGCTAAAATCTAATAATACTTACCATAGCTCCGACACAGCTCATCTGTCCTGGTCAGCCATCCCAAATGTCGGTGCCAAGATGTTCGGGGAAATCTAAGTTGCAATCCATTGTCCTCGTCTCAATGTCAATTGAGAGTGCTCAATGATGAGTATCATGTGAACTATTAGTCTGTGATTCTTTTGGGTTGGTGGTGCTGATTTGGGTTGTTTTGTGTGGTTACTGGGGCCACATTTTTTGCATTTTTCGAACTAAGAGTGCTCGGAAGATATAGCTGTTCATTTTGCCCAGCCCCATTCAAAGTGCACCTGCTTCTGTACTTAGTGCACGTGAATCATATAACAAAATATCCAAACAACTCCATTTGCAGGAGTTACAGATAGAGATGGGTGGACCCGAACCGCAAAGTTCAGGTTCGTGATGATCTTTGAGAGTTCGGGTTCTCAAAACCCGAACATGGATTTCAGACAGAAGTCCGTGTTCAGCGCCTGGCCCAAACACAGAAAAGCTGGTTGATGTGCACGCTTCACCGGTGCACTTACCTCAGCCCGTGAACCTCAGCGGTGGAGCGGCAGCGGCATTTGAATCTGGCCCCAGCCGGGGCTACAAGAAGATGGCCACTAGCTCCCATGAGTGAGGACACTTCTAGTGCCAACACTGCCAGCTGGCACTAGAAGTGTCCTCACGCATGGAAGCCGCTGGCCAGCTTTGTGTAACCCCAGTTGGGGCCAAATTCAAACATTGCTGCCACTCCGCCACTGAGAGGAAGAGGATGAGTTAGAGCAGCTCGCTTTCTGCTGCACACTCTGTGCCTCCACCCCAGCCACCCCCCAAAGTTTGGGTCCCTATTGATCATTTTTGCCTATTGTTAATTTTGCCCAGCCCCATTTGCAGTGCACCCGCATGAATCATATGACAAAATATTCAAACAACTCCATTTACAGGTGTCACAGATAGAGGTGGGCGGACCTGAACCACAAAGTTCGTGTTCGTACTGAACTTTGCGAGTTTGGGTTCCCAAAGCCAAATATGGACTTCAGCCAGAAAGATGTCGGTGCGGGAGCGAGACTTCAGGAGCGAGACTTCGGGAGCCGACAGGCAAGTAATGTGAGTAAGTCATTAATAAAGATTCGGCGTCTGGCCCGAACACGAAAAAGCTGGTTGATGGGCCCGTTTCACCTAACAGTGCACTCACCTCGGCCCGTAATCCTCAGCGACATTTGAACATCGTGATCCTCAGCGTGCAATCTGAACAAAGGCGAGTTACAAGTGGTGTGCCGCACGGTTCTGTTCTGGGCCCCATTCTTTTTAATATTTTTGTAAGTGACATAAGAGAAGGCTTGGTAGGAAAAGTTTGCCTGTTTGCTGATGATACAAAGGTTAGTAATAGGGTAGATACTGCAACAGTGTCTGCAACATGGAAAATGATTTAGCTTTACTGGATAAATGGTCAAAATTGTGGAAACTAGAGTTTAATGTCTCTAAATGTAAAAGCATGCACTTGGGTAGAAGGAATCCCGGCTCTGAGCACCGTATGGGCAGCGCTGTGTTATCCAGGACCTCGGAGGAGAGAGATTTAGGGATACTGATTACTGATAGCTGCAAGATGATTGGACAGTGTAGTCAGGCAGTGGGAAAAGCAAGCAGGATGCTCGGCTGCATAGCTCGAGGCATCACCAGTAGGAAGAGGGAGGTTGTGATGCCGCTGTATAGAGCCCTGGTGAGACCACAGCTAGAATACTGTGTGCAGTTCTGGAGACCTCCCCTGCAAAAAGACATTATTCAAATAGAACAGATCCAAAGGCGGGCAACAAAAATGGTAGAAGGACTTAAACTTAAAACTTATCAGGAGAGACTTAAAGAACTTAATCTGTACAGTCTGGAGAAAAGAAGGGAGAGGGGGGACATGATGAAGACCTTTATATATGTGAAAGGATTGAATAAGGTTCAGGAGGGAAGAGACTTAATGATAGAACAAGGGGCCCAACCTGAAGCTAGTCGGGGGGAAGATCAGGAGCAATGTTAGAAAATATTATGTTACAGAAAGAGTAGTAGATGCTGGGAAAAAACTTCCAGCAGAGGTAGTTAAAAAATCAACAGTCACTGAATTTAAACATGCCTGGGATAAGCCTCCACCTATCCTAAGATAAAGAGAACATACAGTATACACATAAGGGGAGAGACTAGATGGAGCGTATGGTCTCCTTGTGCCGTCAACCTTCTATGTTTCTATGTTGAATCTGGCCACAGCCTGGGCTACAAAAAGATTGCCGGCGGCTCCCATGAGTGAGGACACCTCTAGTGCCAACACTGCCAGCTATAACTAGAAGTGTCCTCACTCATGGGAGCAGGTGGCTATCTTTCTGTAGCCCTGGCTAAGGCTAAAATCAAACTTCGCTGCTGAGAAGAAGATGATCATGGGCTGATATGAGTTACAGCAGCTCACTTAGTGCTGCAAACTGTGTGCCCCCAGCCAACCCCCAAAGTTTGGGTCCCCATTGATTTCAGTGGGGACCGGGTTCGGACTTGAACTCGAACTCTGGGGGGTTCACCCATCCCTGGTCACAGATAATCAATAACCAATGATGAATAGTAAATACATATATATTCAATAAAATAGTTTGCTTGGTTGCTCACCCAACATATGTTAGTACTTATATGTCAACATGGAGAACCGCTGAAACCCTCAAAACATTTCAGATATCCACCACTTTTTCTGGAAACAGGGTGAGGGGGTTGTAAAGCCCACCCCCTCATCAATGGGAATACAGATTGACATAGAGGGCAGACAGAACTGCCCCTCCATTGTCATTTGTCATGTCCAAGCTTATGTTAGAATAATGAAACGAGGCAGATTAAGCACTATGGCTGCCTCATAGGGTGGGACTATTATCGCTAATGCATGGTTATAGGTTTGAGTCCCGTGATGATATTTAAGAGGCAGTATCTGGTCATGGTCCCCAGTCATGTGATCTGGGGAAAATGGGGAGTGAGTTACTCCATCACTACTAGTTATGCAATTTACCTAGGGGCAGTGTATAAAAAGCCCCTCCCTGCGACAGGGAGAATAGGTTTACTCTGCTCTGCTGAAGACACACGCCAACGGACCAGAGGCCCGCTGGGGGGATGGGGCTCGTCACGTGGATGGAGGTAAGCTTTTCGTCACGTGGATGGAGGTAAGTTTTTTTTTTAATCTTTAAAGTCGAGTAAATGCCAGCCACATAAAATGTACGTGACTGACATCCAACGGTTTCCGATGTTTCCTTTTCGCTTTTCACTTGAAGGGTTAAACAGATTCTGAACACACCATGATTAATATATTTCTGACAATTCTGACAAAAATTGTTCTGTATGTTTTTTTGAAATATTACAAATTGATTTACGCATTCAACGCATGTTGCAGACTTCTTCAGATAAACATAACCTTCGAGGTAAATAAAATGATTTTGCTTCCACAGTGACCATCCAGGTAGAGAACAAAAATCCAGAGACTGTGGAAGCACGTTAATTAAATTTACCATAAAGGTGATTTTGATGTCAACAACTCCTGATGCGTCCATCAATTTGTAGCCTGTACATCAATTTGCAGAAACTTACAGAACACTTTTTGTTGCGCTGTAAAACATCTTTATCATGGCGTTTCATCTTCTGTTTAAATGTAATGTACTCTAATGAGTAGTGTTGAGCAAACCCCCAAAGTTAAGGTTGGGCAAGTTCGGCTGAACTTTGAATAAAACCCAAACCCTACTGTAATCAACGGGGACCTGAAATTTGGGGTAGGGGGTGGCTGCCTCTGGGGGCCCATCCACCAGCTCAGCAGCCCATCAACCAGCTTTTCTGTGTTTGGGCCAAACACTGAACTCGAAAATGGACTTCTAGTTGAAGTCCGTGCTTGGAAACCCGAACTTTGAAGTTCGGGTTGTCTCAACAATACTAAAGAGGAGTTTTGGTTGAAAATAAATGTATGTTTTACTATGATTAGTTGTAGTTGAGGCTGGGAAGAGTCTCAAATGTTTTTTGGGAGGCAGATATACTTTATGTCATATAAGGATATTACTCTTTGCCCTTCCTGGAATACTAGGATTTCTTTTTTCATATATATCAACTTTCATAAAGGGCGGACATGTAGGTTTTGACATCTAAGGGGACATAACAGCTAACAAATGTGTACTCTGTAAACTATTCATTTTTGAGGGAGGGACTCAAGTGGGACACTTAGGCCCTTATTTAACAAGGGATAGCGCCAGGTAGCGAATGGTGAGCGAACGGTAATGACGGTCACCGCCACGAGAACGCCGGCTCCCCTCCGCAATCACACATTTATCAAGCCGATCCTGCTTAGCGACTGACAGAGCGCCAGATAGCGAATCATTCATCATTATTCCAGCCTCACCCCACAGCGCCAGCAAGCGACCTTGAACAGCGACAGGTATGACCTCTCGCTACCTGGCGCTCTCCAATGCATTTCAATGGAGCAATCTTTAAATATAATAATTAAATATAATATATAATTAATTGCTATTAATGTTTTTTTTTTTTTTTTTTTTTTTTTAAATGTTAAAAATTCTGTGACCACTTCTGCAATGTTAGATTTTTTTTCTAAGGTAAAAAAAAAAAAAAAAAATTGTGCAGAATTGATATTACAGGTCTGCTATTAATGTATTCATATTACAAAATGTTTTGAAAAACTTGTTTTTTTTTATCCAAAAATATGGTTGTTTGGGGGTTAAAAAACTACTTTCAACCCATCGCCGCCAGCGCTTTGGGGTTTAAACAAGCATTTCACTGCGCGAGAATTTTTTGAGCGTGATTTGTTAATGAATATGCTGGGAGCCGTTCGCTATGGCCATTCGCTGTCATGCGCTCCCATACAGCTCGGAACCTGTCAAATAGCGACTCCTCACCCAATATTCAACATTACGGCAAACCGACTGAGTCGCTATCAACTACAGAACAACGGCCAAGCACAGCGACTACTAGCGGGCGCTCTGAAAATGCCGCTCCTGTCGCTCATCTGTCGCTACCTGGCGCTATTAATGGATTGGCCTCCCCGTTAAACTGACCACTTTGCGGGGTAATAGGTGTAATGGGGCTGTGGTATATTATCATGATCTTTTTAAGAACAAATATCCACAGCATTTAATGATACGCTTCTGTATATAGGTAGCTAGAGGTAGACCCACCCCTGCACATACATTTTTCCAAACAGTTCAAGATAATCAGAAAAGGTTTCCAGCACAGTTGTTCCCGCAGAAAATTGTTAAAATGTAGCATTTACTGAAGTAATATAAAATCGTTAGCAATATTAATGTGCTCACATAGGGACAGCTGTCTCGTTCCCCAGCCTCATCAAAGCACGACGCGTTTCGGGGGGGTCCCTTTGTCAATCAGTAACTGGTTACTGGTTATTGCTTGACAACGCGTTGCGGTTTGATGATGCTGGAGAACAAGACAGCTGTTCCTATGGAAGCATTTTAATATTGCTAACGATTTTATATTAATTTAGAAAACCTTAACCATTTTACCAATTTATTGTTTAAATATATATTATTATTATTATACCTTGATGGACTAAATATATTATTATATGAGTCTAGTTTGGAACCTGAATGCCCAGCGCTGGATGTCATTGGGTGCCTGTAGGAACCCAAAAGAAGACAAATAGACTGTAAATAGGAAAAAAAACATCCCCACACCGGTGCCTCTAAAACCTCTTTTTACCACAACATATGTTACTAGCAGGTTTCTGGGCAACAGTTGCGTGATACATTTTTACTGACCACCTTGGGGATGTTTCCCACACAGAGACCCTGACTAGTTATTGGACAGTGTCTACTTCGCCTTCAGTGAACTACAACAGTTTACAACTTTTACCCGAGGGGGAATTGTAGTTCCATCTCTTCACTGATACCATTTTGCAATCACTAAGAGGTTCACAATCACCGATATGGTTTTCCCAGAGGTTAACGATTCCAAGGACAAAGATAAACCCGATCACTTACCTGCAAAACAGAAGAAATAAGAGAAAATTATAAATTAGTATCAGAATAACTGTATTATTCAGCAAGTATCTTAATTACATTATACATAGGCGACAGAGCTATATATTGGGATCGGAGTTTAAATTATTGGGGTGGGCTATCTCTCTCTTCTGCTGAGACTAAAACAAACAGGATGAGTCATTCTGAAAAGCCTGCCAGCTCCCTGCTGAGAGGTCCATTGTGTTACATCATTACAGCCATGGAGCAGCTGATTTATCTTAAGTGTTCCTATTGTAATCAGCTATTACAGATTGTAACCGGCGCTACCTATCGCTGGCTGCAGCGTTGTCCTGTTGTTATGTGTGGCGTTGCTCTGGGCGGCGTTCCCTTAGGCCGCTACATATGCATAGATTCAGGGAGAACGCTTCTGCTATGTAGAGCCGCAATAGCCTGCCAGCAGCGTGTTGAGAGGTCCATTGTTTTACATTGGTACAGCCAAGGAGCAATTATTTTATCTTAATTGTTTCTATTGTAATCAGCTGTGATACTTTTTTAAAGCAGTCATAAGCATCAGGCTGTGGGATGTAGATAGCTTACAGTGCCAATGATGCATGCATTGTGCTGTGAATTGAAAAAGATTGTCTCCGTATATTTCATGTATGGATGCAGCATGCTTTACTGCAACATCAGTGGGGGCCCCCGGCAGCTTCCCCACCTTGCCGGGTGCTGACGCCGGCCCTGGTGGAGAAATAAGTGAGGAAGATGGGAAATGAAGGAGGAAAGAAGAAGACATACTGTAGAAGTGAGACACTGTAAGGAAGGAAGATGGCGGGAAGTTCTTTTGTCACCTCGTGCGGGGAAAGTTGAGCAGCTCGGTAAATTAGTGAACTCCGAGAAGCTAAAGTGAGCGGCGGCAAGATGGCAGGAAGGTGACAATGACACGGAGTGATCGCAACTAGACGGGAACATAAAAAGCATCTCGTTAGGTTTTTATTTTATTTTTTTCCTTTTTTCCCATCGCTCCATTTCACAGAGAACTTTGGCGACTTTGTGACACGTTCGAGGAGCTTTTACCGTTTGATGAAATAAAAACTGGGACTCATCGTGATATAAGAAATATATAAGAGTCCCGGTCCCGGGTGTGTAATGGCTCAGCACTCTCGGGTGATAATTTATGGGAGCAACGAGGTGACACATTATCACGGCGCGCTGGTTCGCAGCCTGTAATTAGCGCAGTATATCACCAAATACCACCCCCCCCCCCCCTCCCAAGGTGTAGAGAGACGATTTGCTTTGTTAAAGATAAACTCATAATTCCAAGAAAAGCGGAGATAGGATAACCTTCCTCCAGCGCCTGGAAGCTCGTGGTGCTCCCTAGATGGAGGATCAGAAGCTGCAGCACACATGCCAGCTGCCAATAGCAGTATGTGTTGTGTCTTCACTCCACAGAGACTGGACTAGGTGAGTATGCAGGGAGGTGGGGTGTAGATACTAAAGGGAAAGGCTTTCCCTGGCATAACCAGGCAGAACTAGGTGAGTATGCAGGAAGGTGAGGGTTAGGTGCCTAACGGAAGGCTTCCCCTGACACATAGGGAAAGGGTCCCCCTCACTTTAAGGCCCCTAGTACAGGGAGGTGGGGTGTAGGGACCTAATGGGAAGGCTTTCCCTGGCATAACCAGACAGGATTAGGTGAGTATGCAGGGAGGTGAGTGTTAGATGCCTAAGGGAAGGCTTCCCCGGACACATAGAGACTGTACTAGGTGAGTATGTCGGGAGGCAGGGTTTAGGTGTGTAAGGGAAAGAATACACTGGCACATAGAGCCTGGATTTATTGAGTATGAAGGGAGGTGAGGGTTAGGTGTCTACGGGAAGACGTCCCCTGACACACAGAGACTGGAAAAGGTGAGTATGCGGGAAAGTGAGCTTTGGGTGCCTAAGAGAAGACGTCCCCTGACACCAAGAGACTGGAAAAGGTGAGTATGCAGGAAAGTGAGGTTTGGGTGCCTAAGGGAAGACGTCCCCTGACACCAAGAGACTGGAAAAGGTGAGTATGCAGTGAAGTGAGGTTTGGGTGCATAAGGAAAGGCTTCCCCTGGCTTCTGCACTCATGGTGCACAGAGACTAGACTAGGTGAGCATGCAGGAAGGTGGAGTTTGGGTTCCCAAGGGGAAGGGTCCCCATCATGTGTATGAAGGGAGGTGAGGGTTAGGTGCCTAAGGAAAGACGTCCTCTGACACATAGAGACTGGAAAAGGTGATTATGCAGGGAAGTGGGACTTGGGTGCCTAGGAGAAGGCTTCCCCTGGCTTCTGGGCTCATGGTGCACAGCGACTAGGCTAGGTGAGTATGCAGGAAGGTATAGTTTAGGTGAAGGTTCTCCATCACTTCACGGCCCCTAGTATGCAGGGGTGGGGTTTAAGGAAAGGCTTCCTCTGGCACACAGAGACTGGGCTAGGTGAGTATGCAGGAAGGTGGAGTTTAGGTTCCTAGGGGGAAGGGTTCCCCTTACTTTAAGGCCCCTAGTGCAGGGAGGTGGGGTGTAGGGACCTAAGGAAAGGCATTGCCTGGCACTGGACTAAGTGAGTTTGAAGGGAGGTGAGGGTTAGGTGCCTAAGGGGAAGCTTTCCCTGACACATAGAGACTATATTAGGTGAGTATGTCGGGAGGTGGGGTTTAGGTGTGTAAGGAAAAGCTTCCATGGCACACAGTGACTGGAATAAGTTAGTATGCAGGAATGTGGGGTCTATGTGCCCAGGGGAAGTCATACATTGGCACATAGAGACTGGATTAAGTGAGTATGAAGGGTATCTAAAGGAAGGCTTCCCTTGACACATAGAGACTATACTAGGTGAGTATGTCGGGAGGTGGGGTGTGTAAGGAAAAGCTTCCACTGGCACACAGGGAAGTGTCTAGTTAGTATGCAGGGAGGTGGGTAAGTGTCTAGTTAGAATGCAGGGAAGTCAGTAAGATTGGATTGAGTATGAAAGGGAGGTGAGGTTAGGTGCCCAAGGGAAGACATCCCCTGACATACAGAGACTGGAAAAGGTGAATGGGGTTTGGGTGCTGAAGGGAAGGCTTCCCCTGGCTTCTGGGCCTGTGATGCACAGGTGGAGTTTAGGTTCCCAAGGGGAAGGGTTCCCCTCACTTTAAGGCCCCTAGTATGCAGGGGTTTAGGACCCTAATGAAAGGCATTCCCTGGCACATAGAGACTGGACTGAATGAGTATGAAGGGAGATGGGGTTTCGGGACCTAAGGAAAGGCATCCCCTGGCGCATAGAGACTGTACTAGGTAAGTATGTCGGGCGGTGGGGTTTAGGTGTGGAAAGGGAAAGCTTCCACTGGCACACATGGACTGGAATAAGTTAGTATGCAGGGAGGTGTGTTTATGTGCCCAAGGAAAGGCTTCCCCTGCCTTCTGGGCCCATGGTGTACAGAGACTAGGCTAGGTGAGTATGCTGGAAGGTGGTGTTTAGGTTACCAAGGGGAAGGGTCCCCGTCACTTCTAGTATGCAGGGAGGTGGGGTTTATGTGCCTAAGGTGAAAGCTTCCCCTGGTTTCTGGGCCCATGGTGCACATAAACTGGGCTAGGTAAGTATGCAGAGAAGTGTGGTTTAGGTGCCTAAGGTCGGGCTTCCTTTGGCTTCTTGGACCCTGGCACACAAAGACCGGTTTAGGTAAGAATGCAGGGAGGTGGGCTTTAGGTGTCCCCTTGCACCCTTGTACATAGCGACTGAACCAGGTGAATATGCAGAGAGGCAAGAGTTAGGTGCCTAAGGTCAGGCTTCCTTTGGCTTCTGGACCATGGCGCAAAGAGACTGGCCTAGGTAAGTATGCAAGGAAGTGGGGTTTTGGTTCCTGAGGGGAAGGCTTCCACTGGCACACAGGGCTGAACTGTAGTATGCAAGGAGGTGGGGTTTTGGTTCCTAAGAGTAAGGCTTCTCCTGGCACATAGGGACTGGACTAGGTAAGTATGCAGGGAGATGGGGTTTATGTGCCTAAGGGAAAGTTTCCCCTGGCAAACAGAGACTGGAGTAGGTGAGTATTCAGGGGAGGTGGGTCTTAGATTCCTCCAGAACACATACAGTAGATTGGATTAGGTAAGTATGCAGAGAAGCAACAGTTAGGTGCCTAAGGTATGGCTTCCTGTGGCTTCTAGGCACACAGAGACTGGACTAGGTGAGTATGCAGGTGGTGTGAAGGTGTCTAACGGGAGGACTTCCCCTGGCACACAGTGATTGGGCTAGGTGAGTATAGGGAGGGGTGGGTGCAGGTGCCTTCTCCTCAGCACCAATGTCGGCTTACTTTAAAGCGGACCTCCAGAGCCTTAGCCCACAGTGTCCCTCCCTAGTTTGAAATTTCCTTTGCTTCCTAAAAAAATAGTCAAAAAATACTTAACCGGTCTGCAGTGGGGTGAGTAATTTAATTTTCAGGCTTCAAGCAGACAGGCTTCCCAAATTAAGTTGGCCAGGAGGGAGGATGGATAGGAAAGGATCTCTGTGCAGAAGCTCCCTCCCTAAGGACCAGCAATGATCCAATCAGAAGTGCCGCTCAGGATGACTCTACCCTGTTTTGTTGCTACGTTTTTCTTTTGACTTAAGCATACCTTCGAACTTTTTAGGGTGAGAAAGAGGGACAATTGTTAAATGAAGCCACGCCCCTATTGTGGGATGTATAGGAGATACATTGTAACGGTTACAACAATATAAACACTTTGAATAGGCAAATGAATCTTTTATTGCTGCAAATCTGCATGTTACACCTCAAAGAGGGACAATATGGAAATGAAGCCACGCCCCCTCATTGAGGGAGTGATGAAGCCACGCCCCCTCATTGAGGGAGTGATGAAGCCACGCCCCCTCATTGAGGGATGGATAGGAGATACATCGTAACAATTACAACAATAGAAACACTTTGAATAGGCAAATTAATCATTTATTGCTGCAGATCTGTATGTTACACCTCAAAGGGGGGCAATATGTAAATGAAGCCACACCCTCTCGTTTAGGGATGGATGAAGCCACGCCCCCTCACTGAGACATGTATGAAGCCACGCCCCCTCATTGATGGATGGATAGGAGATACATTGTAACAGTTACAACAATAGAAACACTTTGAATAGGCAAATGAATCATTTATTGCTGCAGATCTGCATTTTACACCTCAAAGGGGGATGATATGTAAATTAAGCCACACTCCATCATAGAGAAATGGGTGAGGCCATGTCCCCTCATTGGGTGATGGATGAAGCCACGCCCCTCATTGGGTGATGGATGAAGCCACGCCCCTCATTGGGTGATGGATGAAGCCACGCCCCCTCATTGATAGATAGGAGGTACATTGTAACAGTTAAACAATACATTTTGAATAGGCGAATGAATCATTTATTGCTGCATGTTACACCTCAAACAGGGACAAATGAGAACAATGAGGGAAAGGCTAACATGGACCCAAAATAGGGACAGTCCCTCCAAATCAGGGACACTTGGGAGACATGACTAAAGCAAAGTAGAAAAAAGAACAAAGTTTCCATTCAGCGGTGCGCGTCATTAGCGGTGGCGCGGCGGGGAACTGATGAGGTTGGTGATAGAGGAATAAAATGTTTGCGTGTGTTTTATGGCGATGCCTTGTTGTCGGTAACGTATTAGGCTGAATTTATTCATGAAGAAGCCAATGTGCACAATATAAAGTGCTCGGTTGCAATTTTATTGCCCGGACGCCTGACGTGCCTCTGTTCTCTGGTGTTACGTGACTGCTGCAAACAATGGTGGATATTGCGCAATGCCCCCGTAAGGGCATCACAGTAACCGTTTCCTGCACACGGAAACTCAGGGTCGGATTATGAGGGGGACGCCTGCCCCGGGGTCTCCACCGCTTGTCTTGCAAAGGGGGCCTCCACCAACCTTTGGGTTATGGTCTGGTCGAGGAGGGGCTGGCAACAAAGCTATTGGCGGCAGCGCCTGGGCAAAGCCTTTTTAATTTTTACAAACCTGCAGCCAAAGCCACCACAGGGCAGGATGGAGAGTCTAGAGCAGCAAAGCCGCCGCCAGCAACGCTACAGTGATGGGTGCAGAGCTGTCACTGCACATAAGCCACCAAGCACAGCCGCTGGCAGCTCAATGCAGGGAACCAGCAGGGTGACTACACTACCCCCCACCCAGAATGGCAAAGCAGGAGTTCCCGAGCAGCACGCACCCGCACAAGGGGGGGACAAGGGACTTGATCTGTGAGTAGGCGGGTGCCAGACAACGACCAATCAGTAACTTGGCTGGACTATTATTTTATTTTTTGTTGTGTGGGGGGGGGGAGGAGGGGGCGGTTGGTCTGGGAGGTACCAGGTTATTTCGGGCAAGACGCTTCTGAATCAAAGTTCAGAGAGAAGTCAAAGATAGGTTGGGGTTGGTCCCTCTTAGAGTGGTGTCCCCCGGGTCTTATAGTGTTGCCCTGTGTGACATCCTCTAGAGGGGTTCCAGGTGCGCCTTGTGGTTTCCCTTTAAAAGATTTCTTTTCTTGTGTGCAAATTCAATTTTATTTTCAACATTTTCATCGACATTTTCATAGACAATACAAGATATAAAGTATAAACTATACACATATAAATAGTAATATGGATATATACACTATATACAATAAATAAGGTTCTTTCACCAGTTACCCCTATTTCAGGGTTATTTTGCTGCCAAATCTCTTGTTTGTAACAGGTATATTGGATTTATAGTCCCTTGTTTGTAGCAAGTGCAGTTTGTAGCAAGGATGCTGGGCTTGTGATCCCTCTTTTGTAGCAAGTGAAATAGGATTGCATGTAATCCCTCGTTTGTAGCAAGTGAAGTAGGTTTGCATACGCGTTTCGCTCTGGTGGCTTCTTCAGTGCGTTTAGGTCTGCATGAGGATTGTATAGGAATGAATGATGCATGCCCAGCGAAGCGGTATATAATAATATAGTATGATATTCACTTGGTTACTCACTGTGAACCATTAGGGAACTGCCTCCCTCTGTCCTCTCTTATTCGCTGCTATGGGGGGTATGTTCTGTGAAGGAATTTTCTGGATCAATACTTGGACCTCGTATTGTATATTCATTGGTAGTACCGCATATTGTGTATAATAACTGTTAGTACCTTATAATTGAAGTCCGCTTTTTTTCAGGCTTATCCGGTTCCCCAGGTTGGAAAAGAGGGAGTGGATCCTCTATGGATCTTGTCCGGTCTAAGTATTCAGGTCCCAAGCGCTTTCAGCATAATCTCCTCTGTGGTATCTGGCTGTGCGTGGTGTGGGACCTGCAGTGCGCGCTTTTTTATAGAAGCTGCGCGCCTGTGTTTGGGGCTGTTCACGCTGTGGGTAGGAGGGGATTACTCCTCCTGCCCTAGAAACCGGAAGTGCGTCAGTCGGCGCATCTCCGTCTGTATCTGGGGCCAGATTTTGTGCCCAGGGGCCTCCACCCCACTTAATCTGTCCCTGGGGCAACCCATTGAGTTAAAGTCCCCATCCCACATGAGCCCTTATGTCCCTGGTAATGACTAAATTAGGCATAGTACTCACTCCTCCATCACCTACCTTTGCCAGCAAAACTGTTGGCTGTTGCTGTGTTGCTTTTTAGCTCAAAAGAGGGGCAGTCCCTTCAAATCAGGGACGCATACCATAGAGTTGAGGAAGCAGCGAGCCTGTGGGCTAGAATGAATGTAGATGCAATTTAACGCAGAACTGTGCCATCCCACTAACCTGTGGACCCTAAAATGACCAAATGACCCAGTTACTCATCGCTAGCAGTAAGAACCCCAAAATATGCTGCTGGAGTCCAGGGAGAACTCCCAGCACTAGACACAGAGAAAGACGTCAAAAGGGAGAAAAGTTAAAGGAGCACTATCGTGAAATTGTGTAATATTAAAAAGCCATATAGACACTATAGCTAATAAGGGGAGGGGTCACTTATAAACCCGAACTGAATAAAACTCCCACCAAGCTTGTGGTTTTCTTCCCCTGGTAGGAATAAAATCCTGGGGTTACAGGTTTAGTCTATGAGGGGTGACAGAGTCTGTCACCCGAGATGCACTCTTCAATCCATTAAAATAAAAAAAAACAAGCCTGGCTGGATATTTCTCGATACCGGGTGTATAAGTGATCCCTCCTCCCTCCATCCAGCATATTTATATGGATTTTTATTATTGGGCCATTTTTTCGTGATAGTGATCCTTTAATGTGGACTTTTAAGCACTCCTAAAACTCAACTATTTAGATAAGCCTATGCACCGGCATAACCCCCCCCGCCCACCTTACTGTCTTGTCACCCTTTGGGGCACTTACCACCGTGCTTGGCACAATCTATTTGTGACCCAGTCTTTTGTTTCCTCCCTTATCTATAAGATTGTATGCTCACTAGGGCAGAGCCCTCTCATCTGTTGTACTCCTGTATCATACCTCCCAACTTCTGAAGATATGAAAGAGGGACAAGCCACGCCCCCAGCCGCACCCTCTGCCACGCCCACCACGCCATATTTCCCACCCATTTGCACAAATGCGCATCTGAACCAGAGGAGCTCCTTTCCTTAGAAAATAAATTATTTAAAAAAATGTAAAAAGTAAAGTATTTCCTAGACATTTCTAAACGTATATTTAAAGTGGCTTGAAACCCAGGGGGGATCGGCCTGGGAATCTATAAGATTACCAGACCGATCAGATCCCTCCCCGCGGGGCATCCGAAATCGGGATGCCTCGCTGTGTGAAACCCCCCAGGAGGCCCACAAACCTTACCTCAGCCCCGTTCCATCGGCGCATGCGCGAGCCGCAGCCGCGTCTTGCGCTTCCCTCTAGCAGGGCGGCCGTTTGTGAATGGCCGGTGCAGGCGCGCTCCCTGTTAGAGGGAAGCGCGAGACGCGGCCTCCAGCGCTCAGAGCCGCTGAGATGCTATGCGCGTCCAAGCGGCCTTGGACGCGCATACCACAGCGGCTCTGAGCGCTGTGATTGGCTGGAGCGGTCACGTGGGAGCGTGGTGAGGTGAGTAATTCTGGGCTTTCTGGGGGGTTTCAGACAGCGGGGCACCTCCGATCGGGGTGCCCCACCGAAGTGGACCAAAACCCAGGATAGTCAAAATCCTGGGTTTCGGTCCACTTTAACTTTAATTGACAGACATTGACAGCCACCCTTAGTCATTTCACTATCCTGTTGATGGTTCCTCTCCACTGTGGTATCCTCATTTCGGAATGCCCGGCTGTGTGAAACCCCCAGATCGTTGCAACCAACTCACCTCTTCCCAGTCTCACGGTGCATGCGCGGCCGCTCGTCCAATCAGCGTGCTTGGAGCCGCTGACGTCCTGACGTCTAAGCCTTTGTCGGCCGCATCCCCCGCTTCCCTCTAACAGGAAGTGTGCCCATGCTGACCATTCGCAAATGCCTGGTGCGGGCACGCGCCCTGCTAGAGAAAAGCGCGAGATGCGGCCCGCGCATGCGCAGTTGGACCGGGAGTAGGGTAAGGTTTGCAAGCGTCCTGGGGGTCTCACACAGCGGGGCATCCCGATTTTGGATGCCCCATGGGGAGGGATCGGATCGGCCCGGGGAATCTTATAGATGTGGGCGTGTGCGGCGGAACAGCTGATCGGCGGGGTGGGGAGGATAATGTGAATGCCGGGACAATTATTAATCATCCGGGACCGCGGGATATTCTTGGAAAATCGGGACAGTCCCGGGAAAATTGGGACAGTTGGTCACACCGGTCCTTCTGCAAAACCTGGCCTGTTGGTGGGCCTTGAGGACAGGGTTGAGGACCACTGACCTAGAGCACCCGGCGGCGGCGGCGGCGGCTCCCATTCACCAGGCCCGCAGCTAGAAGCCGGAGATGCCATTAACTTAAAGGGCAGGCGGCCTATGATGGCCAGAAGGACCGGTGTGACCAAAAAAGTCCTGGGCCTTTTTCTAACCCCAATCTGCCCCTGACCGGGGGTATTACTCTAGGTGACCCGCAGCGGCTCCCATTCACCCGGCCCTCAGCAAGAAGCCAGAGCCTGCATTTAAAGTGGACCAAAACCCACTGAACTTGTGAAATACATTTGGCCAATGCGCCTGCCGATGCTCCCCTCTAAGGTTGTAGAACTAAAAATGGATATTTTCACTTTTCGAAGCATCCTGGAACACTGTTTTTTGGCTGTCTATCAGTCATTATGTCGGGCGGTGTGGCAATGAATGAAGGAGGCGGAGCTTTACAGCTAAAACAAGGGCCACTATCTGGGATTAGATTGAGGTAGAGGCAGTGAAAAGTGGTAAAAGGCGCTCTTCATGGGGGAAGATATTCAGAGGATGCTAGTTAAACCGGACCTTCACCATGATTTATTGCAAAGTCCAAACCCTTAAAAAAACGATTCCCCAGCATCTAAAGTTAATATATTTTAAGTTTTTAGTCACTTACTTATTATTCTTTCCCCCACTGGGCTGCAACTCTGTTCAGGACTTTAGGATACGGGCGCCGCCATCTTGCCTCAGAAGCATTTGCTCAGACAGCAATACAAAACAAGGGGATGCCCGACCCCCCCAAAAAGGAAAGGGATATAACCAGAGACTGACAATGACACTCTATCAAATATTATTCATATCGAGTTTATTAAGTTGTCAGAATTTCACACCAAGACACATTAAAAACTTCATTTAAAAAAGCTCATAACACATAATAAACTGCCATCAAATAGGAGGGAAGGGGGTACCCTCACATATCCCAATGGGGGACCCAAATAAATTAACTAATAATGATATATATTATAATAAATTCCTAAAGTGTCAAGTGCTTCCCAAGTGCATCAAAATCAAATATATATATATATATATATATATATATATATATATGCAAAACCGTACAGATAATACTAGCAATGAGGTAGGTGCAAATCACAAACAAAATGCAGAAAAATATTTGCTTACTTGTTCCATAAAGTGCAGACCACCCCTGGGATCCCCAAAATCCCTACAACGCGTTTCGTGACATGCCGTCACTTCCTCAGGCAGAGCGTAGCTGGGGTCAGGAAAAGGTCAGCAATCCCGGAATGCAGAGCAGCACAGTCAGAAGGCACTTCCTGTTTGCAGGCTGCCTGATGTTCCATGAGCCGCCATCTTGGATGTTTAAAGGCTCATAACATGCAGTAGATGCAGGTAGGATGATTTTTAACGTGAGCAATCTGTATGTACAGGGTGTGGGAAACATATAAGATAGACTCTTATTCAGGGTGAAGGACCGCTTTAAAAATGTGGGTTTTGGTCCGCTTTAAGTAGGGAATTGGCAGCCAGCCAGTGCAGGAGAGCTGGCGGCCTACCGGTCATTGTCCCGGTATGTCCTATGGCCGTTCTGCCCCTGCCCCCTACCGTTCATTCTGCATCACAATGTATAGTGTTTCCCTATGTAAATGTGAGTATAGGTTTTCTTTGCCTGGAAGTCACGCTACGCTAACCCATACTTCCAGATTTTTTCCATTCCTAATCCTCTATTGATACGTAAAGCAGGGATCCGGGGCCACGTTATGACACTAAATCTGCCTATACACTGTTGTCAGGTTAACGCTCCCGCCTGAGCTTTCCGCCAGGCTTTCCGCTCTCCTCCATCCTTGTTAGATGATCCTAATGCCATAGTAACTTTTAGTGCGCCATAAACTTCTAGTGCCGATACATTTACATTCATGTGCATGGATTGGATTAAGTACGGCTGCCACCACCCGCGCGAGATGCGGCGGCTTCTCATTTTGGTTTCCGCGCAAGCTTTTCTCTGTACTCCAAACTGTCACGCTTACAAAGAAATCGCCGCTTTATAGAGTTTTCTTACTGCCAATTCACTTCAAAGGATTTTCCTTCTTAATATAACCATTGTATTTGTAAAGCGTTACATCGGTTGCATTATGCGAGAGCGCTACAAACAACGTTCACAAATAGGCTCGTTTGGGGTGGAACCAAAAACTAAAAGCTTAACGCCGTACAAATCCGAGAGTTACAGAGGAGACGATACTGTCACAGAGCAGGATGCACGCATCACATCGCACTGTAAGCTATCTAAATTTAAGGCCGTTATTTAACAAGGGATAGCGCCAGGTAGCGACTGGTGAGCGACCGGTAATGACGGGCACCGCCACGAGAACGCCGGCTCCCCACCACAATCACACATTTATCAAGGCGATCCTGCTTAGCGACTGACAGAGCGCCAGATAGCGAATCATTCATCATTATTCCAGCCTCAGCCCACAGCGCCAGCGAGCGACCTTGAACAGCGACAGGTATGACCTCTCGCTACCTGACGCTCTCCAATGCATTTCAATGGAGCTAACTTTAAATATTCATAATTAATTGTTATTAAGGTTTTTTTTTTTTTTTTTTTTAAATGTGAAAAATTCTGTGACCACTTCTGCCATGTTAGATATTTTTTTTAAGTGTGCAGAATTGATATTACAGGTCTGATATTAATGTATTCATATTACTAAATTATTTTAAAAACTTGTTTTTTTGGTTTCCAAAAATATGGTTGTTTGGGGGTTAAAAAACTACTTTTAACCCATCGCCGCCAGCGCTCTGGGGTTTAAACAAGCGCAAGAATTTTTTGAGCGTGATTTGTTGATGAATATGGTGGGAGCCGGTCGCTATGGCCAGTCGCTATCATGCGCTCCCATACAGCGCGGAACCTGTCAAATAGCGACTCATCACCCAATATTCAACATTACTGCACACCGACTGTCGCTACCTGGCGCTATTAATGAATCGGCCTCTAAGACTAGCGCCACATATTGCCATGTGAGCGTCTATGTAGCTGCGCTTAGAGCGACCAGTGCAATGTGATATATGTGGGGGGGGGGCTGTGTTCCCAAAGAAATTGTAAAAAATCTTATACAATCAGAAATTACACTGTATATAGGATGATCCCTTTTTGTTTGACTCTTAATTAATATGCAGCATGGCGGGAAACCAGTCTGAAGACTGGTTTGATAGCTTTAGGCCCTTATTTAAGAAGGGATAGCGTCAGGTAGTGGCTGGTTAATGAGAGGTAGCGACAGGTAGCGACTGGTGAACGTCGGACACGGCAGCAATTACACATTTATCAAGCAGAATCTGTTTAGCGACCGGGATAGCGCCATGTAGCGTCTGATTCATCATTTTCACAGCCTCAGCGAACAGCGCCGGCGTTCAGCCTTGCACAGAGCCAGGTATGACCTCTGGCTACCTGTCGCTCTCCCATACATTTCAATGGACGAACCTTTTCTTCTCTTCAAACGGGGATTTTGTTTGTTTTTTTTTCAAAAAATCACAAATAATTCTGTGACCTCTTCTGACATTGAATAAGCAGTTTTTTCACAATTTTATCATTTTTTATATATTTCCTCAGAAATGACATTACAGGTCTGCCATTAAAGTGTTCATGTTACAATGTTGCTACAATGTAATTCCATATGTTTTCGCTTTGTTACTAGTGGATAGATGCTGGAAAACAGACTTTAAACACACCGCCTCCTGCGCTCTGGGCTTCAGAGAAGCATTTCTCAGCGCCTGAGTTTTGTGAGGCTGTTTTTTTGCTGAATATGGTGTGAGTCGGTCGCTATGAGCAGTCGCTACCAAGCGCTCCCATACAGCGCTGTACTGGTCAAATAGCGACTCCTCACAATGTATTCAACATTACTGAACAGCGACTGAGTCGCTATAAACTAGCGACTCACGGCCGAGCACAGCGACTACTAGCGGGCGCTCTAAAAATGCCTGCTACAGACGGTCATCTGTCGCTACCTGGCGTTAGTGATGAATCAGCCTGCCCGTTTCAGGTGTGCATTTGCATGCAAATTAAGTTGGCTACCTGTGATAGTTTTATCTGACCTAGAGTATCACCTTGGTTAGTTTGTCTGGGCCAATCAGAGATCACCTGCGATATTGCAAATGAAACAAAGGGTCAACTGAGAAAAACAGTGGACTGGGAAGAGACAGAGAGGCTGATTCATTAATAGCGACAGATAGCGACTATTGAGCGACTGTAGCGGTATTTTGACAGCGACCACTAGTAGTCGCTGTGCTTGGCCATTTTTCGGTGGATGATAGCGACTCAGTCGGTGTGCCGTAATGTTGAATACAAGATGCTGAGTCGCTATTTGACAGGTTCGCTGTTGTATGGGAGCGCATGATAGCGACTGGACATAGCGACCGGCACCCACCATATTCATTAAAAAATCACCCTTAAAAATTCCTAGCGCTGTGAAATGCATGTTTAAATCCCAGAGCGCAGTAGGCGATGTGTTAAAAGTAGTTTTTTAACCCCCAAACCACCCAAAAAAAAAATGGAATGATTTTGAAATAATATTCAAACCTGAATAGTTTAAAATCAGACCTGTAATATCAATTCTGCAAAAAAAAAAATGTTTTAAAAAAATCCCCAAAAAATACATTTTCAAAGGAAGAAGTGTTCACAGATTGTTTTTTTGAAATTAAAAAAAAAAAAATATTAAAAAATAATTATTAATTAAAATACATTCTGCCATTGAAATGCATTGGAGAGCGCCAGGTAGCGAGAGGTCATACCTGTCGCTGTTCAAGGATGTTCGCTGGCGCTGTGGGATGAGGCTGGGATAATGATGAATGAGTTGCTAGGTGGCGCTATCTCAGTCGCTAAGCAGTATCGGCTTGATAAATGTGTGATTGTGGAGGGGAGCCGGCGTTCTAGTTGCGGTACCTGGCTTTACTGGCCGGCTCCCCAGTCGCTATCTGTCGCTATCTGCCGCTATCTGTCGCTATTCCTTGATAAATAAGGCCCAGAGAGATTCGCTCGGACAGCCTAAGGGCACACGGACTTGTCTCTTGGATGGAGATAGACACAGACCGACAATGAGATTTGCGTTGGGATAGAGAGACCTGCGTTGTGGACTTGAATACAGCAGCCATCTTGTGTGGAAATTGGATGAGGCCTGCTGATTTCTGCCTGGACTCAATTAAAACAGAATAGTAATCCATTTTAATATATATATATATATATATATATATATATATATATATATATATATAGTTTTGCCCTGTTAGGTTTTCTGTGTAACAGAGCTTGTAGCATTTTGTATTTTTTACATTTTATGCAAGCAGATAACTCTTTAAAGTGCATCTAGCTTTTCCTTGGGGATTACTGGCAAATCAACTTACTAGACAAACGCGGCGTCATTTTAGAGTTACACATGTATCTGAGCTTTTAAAGTGGACCAACACCCTCCCATGATCGGCCCGGGAATCTATAAGATTCCCGGACCGATCAGCTCCCTGACTGCGGGGCACCCTGATCGGGGGTGCCCCGCTGTGTGAAACCCCCCAGAAACCCCTAAATCCCTACCTGCTCCTCGATCCAGCGGCGCCCACCGCCGCCTCCCGCGCGTCCCTCTAGCAGGACGCGCACCCCGCGCCCGCCATTTGTGAACAGGGGACGCCCTGTAAGCGTGACGTACGGGAGGCAGCGGCAGGCGCGCTCTCTTGTCCGTCGCTGCCTCCCGCTTTTCCGCCGGTGAGGATTGGCTGCAGCGGTCACGTGGGAGCGGGGAGATTTGAGTTTTTGGGGCTTTCTGGGGGGTTTCACACAGTGGGGCACCCCCGATCGGGGTGCCCCACCGAAGTGGACCAAAACCCAGGAAAGTCAAAATCCTGGGTGTTGGTCCACTTTAAGTTGCCTTAAACATTTAAAGGCTTCAAATATAATTGCTTATTTTAGCTGAATTAAAACAAAGCAAGACAGGTGCACTGTAGAAGCTTCTCCCTGATTCACTGCAGAGCCAACGGAGAACTCTAGATGGTGTCCCGAGGTCATAGCGCCGAAGATGATGCTACATCTAGCAACAGGACAACGCTGCAGCGAACGATAGGTAGCTCCAGTTAAGTGCGTCCGGCACTCGGTGCTGAAGCCCACTATTAAAAAAAACTACACACAACCAGCGTCGGCGCTATAAAACTGGGCGCTCTAGCATCGTGTGCCAGACGCTGTGTCATAAAAGTCTGTTTCCAAACACATATCCACCAGCACCAGATTGAAAACATATAGAATTACATTGTGTAACACTGTGACACTGACACCGCAATGGCCGACCTGCACAGACAATTCTGCATAAAAAAAATAAATTAATAAACACAATAAAAGTGTTTGGTTGCCGGGCAGGAGAGGACACACAATGATCTGCACCAAAAATTTAGAACATTACTTTAGGAAAACGCTAGTTATACACAACCAAATAAAACACCATTGAAATGTATGGGAGAGCGACACTGAGCGACAGGTGCTACATGGTGGCTCTGAACTTAGAGCGCCGGCGCTATACACTGTACGCTAGTGATACATAACGCTATTAGAGGAGCTCACCAGATTGGCTTTCATATATATGGTTTTCACATACAGCACCGGCGTTCACATGACACTACGTGGCGCTACCTGGTGTTAGCGTTTCTTAAATAACCCCCTAAATAGTAGGCTCATGACTGCTTTAGAAAGTATCACAGCTGATTACAATACAAGCAGTTAAAGTAGACCAACACCCAGGATTTTGACTATCCTGGGTTTTGGTCCACTTCGGTGGGGCACCCCGATCGGGGGTGCCCTGCTGTGTGAAACCCCCCAGAAAGCCCCAAAAACTCACCTATCCCCCCCTCTAGTGAGTACTAACCTTTCCTGCAACTCTAACCCTTACCTACTCACAACACACACGCTGATCACCCTAGGCCCAGAAGAACCTGCTCCCTGCCGTCACATGCCGGACACCCTGGTGCGTGAGGGCTACACAAGTACATCTAGAATGTAGCTGGGGACTATTCCAGCTGTGAGTACAGCACATCCAGCATCCGGCACAGTGGACAATGCACATTGTCTTTTGCTCAGCAGCTATGCAGCAGCCCGTGCCAGTCTTCTTCCATTCTCACACTCAGTTGTGCGTAATTCAGGGTTATCGCTTTGTACCCCACTAAGGTGATAATCACATGGGCGCACCATGCCAGTTTCTCAATAACAGTGATTAGCACATACGTTAACATTAGGAGACAAACAGCTTTTCCCCGAACCGCTCGGCGTATCAAGCCTCAGCGTGTGCAAAACATATCAGCTCATTGCAAGTGCAGGAATAACTAATGGAGCATTGCAAGCACCGTAATGGTGCACTGACTGTCTGCACAGAGACTCCTGCAGTGTCTGAGCCCTGAGCTGTGTGGATCTCTAAATACCACCTAGGAACGCTTTTATGCCTGTTTCTAAACCAGACATGAGGAGGCCGATTCATTAACAGCGGCAGGTAGCGACAGTTGAGCGACCGTAGCGGCATTTTCAGAGCGCCCGCTAGTAGTCGCTGTGCTTGGCCGTTGTTCGGTAGTTGATAGCGACTCAGTCAGTTTGCCGTAATGTTGAATATTGGGTGAGGAGTCGCTATTTGACAGGTTCCGCGCTGTATGGGAGCGCATGATAGCGACTGGCCATAGCGACCGGCTCCCACCATATTCATTAAAAAATCACGCTCAAAAATTCTCGCGCTGTGAAATGCATGTTTAAACCCCAGAGCGCTGGCGGCGATGGGTTAAAAGTAGTTTTTTAACCCCCAAACAACCATATTTTTTGAAACCAAAAAAAAACAAGTTTTTAAAATAATTTTGTAATATGAATACATTAATATCAGACCTGTAATATCAATTCTGTACAATTTTTTTTTTTATATTTATTTATTATTTTACCTTAAAAAAATTATTTTAAGTGGTCACAGAATTTTTCACATTTTAAATAAATAAATAAATAAATTAATTAGTTAATAACAATTAATTATGAATATTTAAAGATTGTTCCATTGAAATGCATTGGAGAGCGCCAGGTAGCGAGAGGTCATACTTGTCGCTGTTCAAGGTCGGACGCTGGCGCTGTGGGCTGAGGCTGGAATAATGATGAATGCGTGGCTATATGGCGCTATCTCAGTCGCTAAGCAGGATTGGCTTGATAAATGTGTGATTGTGGTGGGGAGCCGGCGTTCTCGTGGCGGGGCCCGTCATTACCGGCCGCTCACCAGTCGCTATTCCTTCATAAATAAGGGCCCTAGTTTAACTTGGTCTACATTCAAGGTATTAGGATCCCTGTCTGCTTCAAGATTTTTTAAGGGATCATTGGCAGACATGGGGTTTATTTAAGAAGGGATGGTGGCAGGTAGCGCCTCGTAGCGGCAGGTAGCATCTGGTGAACGCCGGACGCTATATGCAAAACCACATTTAAGAAAGCGAATCTGGTGAGAGCCTCTAACAGCGCCATGTAGCGTCACATGTATTACTAGAGGTGGCTCACTGTAAAACAATGGCGCTCTAGGTTCAAGAGCGCCAGGTACCGTATTTGCCGGCGTATAAGACGACTTTCTGCCCCTGAAAATCATGCTTCCAAGTGGGGGGGTCGTCTTATACGCCGGGTGCACGGCACTGTTCATACCCCCCAACCGTCCCGATTTTTAATAACTGGTCCGGCGGTGCATGAACTTGTCCCACGCCGTCACCCGGAGAGTTGCGGTGGCCTCTCAGATGCCCGCAGCCGTCGTCCCCGAGTGTAAGCGCTCAGCTGCACACCCGGGGCCGGTGGCAAGGAGCGTCTGAGAGGCCTCGGCAGCTGATAGTCTGAGAGGCAGGTTTATTTTTTTTCTCTTTAATTTCATTGGTGGTTCAGTGGGTGGGGGCGGGACTCTATGAAGGAGCCTGTCTCTGCCGCTGAGCTGCAGGTGGGCGGGACTACAAGAAGGAGCCTCGCACAGGAGGGGAAATGGCCACACTGGTGAGTGTCTGTGTGTGTATATGTGTATGTGTGTGTGTCTGTCACGTTTCCATTGCTGAATACTTCCTGGGCTGCAGGCTCCCAGCAATGACTAATGCAGCACGTGTGTACAGACATTTATACTTGCTAGTCCAGGTGAGCCATGCCTTAGCCCTGAGTACAGGGGCAGACAGGGGGGCACTGTATTCACATCTGAGCTTTGGTGGGCTTTGTATAAACTCACTGATGTAAACACACAGAAAAGCAGAGTGCGGGGAAAGTGCTGCCTTCAGCTGTTGTGCTGTGGCTGTCATTGTGTGAATGGTGAGCCCCCCCTCCTCCTTACAAGTACAGGGGCAGCGTGTCGGGTGTGGGGAGGATGCAGCATTGGAAGCTACTGCTGGGTCTCTCTACCACACAGCTGGTGGAATCCAATACTTTGGCCAGGAGAGAGGTGAGCCCCCGCCATTTGTCTTCCGAGTCTGTGTGCTCCCGGGCTGTGTGAGGTCACACTAGGAGCCGGGCAGACGACCTCTGTGCTGTTGTGTTAAGCCCTGTGAGGTGTTTTAGGCAATAAATGGGGGAGGGATAGAAGTACGAGGACTTGCAATGATTGCATAAATCCTGACCTGAATCGCTCCATCTGTGTGACTTTTTCTCTGGTCCTGCACTTTCCTTTGTGACATCAGTTATAAGTGCATACCTCCCAAGTGTCCCTGATTTAGAGGGACTGTCCCTATTTGGAGGCCGTGTCCCCGTCCCTCGTTGTTCCCCTTTGTCTGTCTTTGAGGTGTAACATGCAGATCTGCAGCAATAAATGGTTAATTTGCCCATTCAAAGTGTTTCTATTGTTGTAACTGTTACAATAGATCTCCCTATCCATCCCTCAATGAGGGAGTGTGGCTTCATACATCTCTCAATGAGGGGATGTAGCTTAATTTACATATTGTCCCGATTTCCCATTCTGAAAAGTTGGGAGGTATGTCTGTGTGTCTTTGTGTGTGTGTGTCTGTGTTGCCCCTAACTGGTTGTAACGAGGGATGCCCTTAACTAGCTGCAATGGGGGATGCCCCTCACTGGCTGCAATGAGGGATGCCCTTCACTGGCTGCAATGAGGGATGCCCTTCACTGGCTGCAATGAGGGATGCCCTTCACTGGCTGCAATGAGGGATGCCCCTCTGGTTGTATTGGAGGGATGCCCCTCACTGGCTGGAATGGAGGGGGTGCCTCTCTCACTACAGCCCTTCGCTGTAATGTGTTTGCGGAGGCCTTGTCTGTATAATTATGCACTGTTCCCTCTAAGATGCGCGCGCGCACCCGCGCCTGCTCCTCCACGCAGCAGCGCCTGCTGTCCACGCGTTGTCGCCGTCGGTAGTGAGGATGTGACGATGGAGCAACATGTGAGTATGGTTTGTGGGTTGAGGGCATGGCCGCCTCTTCCTGTGCCCGTTTATTATTGAGTGGCGGCCATTTTCTTGTGGCTCGGCTCTGGCATGGCCAGAGGGAAGCGTCCGCCGTGATGCTGTAGACCACTGGTCAGGGGGTTGTTTGCAGGTGGTGCTCTGCACAAAGAACCATGCAGCTATGCATCCTCTGCAGGGGTTGCTCTCGCCGCCCCCACTCCCTATCCCAGCACACAGTGCGGCCGGGCCGCGTAGCCTCTTCCTATTGGTAGATGGGATTTGAGTGTAGGTGACCCAGGGACAGCTAAATGGCTTTCTGTTTCCAGCACAGAAGAGAGGAATGGATGTCGCCATGACACTTTACTCAGGTGAGCCCTGCTAACATGCTCAGGTTGTTTTTTTTGGTTGTTGTTTTTTTGGTTTGTTGTTTATTTGGTGTGTGGAAGGTGTGCGGAAGAGGGAGTAGTCTTATACGGCGAGTATATAACAAATTCTATATTTTGAGTGGAAATGTTGGGGGGTCGTCTTATACGCCCAGTCGTCTTATACGCCGGCAAATACGGTATTATCTTTCACTCGGTGTCGCTCTCCCATAAATTTTGATGGGTTTTCATTTGTTTGTGTTTAAGCAGCGTGTTTGGCAATAATTTTTTTTTGCTCCAATCATTGTGTGACGTCTCCTGGCTGCAAACAAACACTTTTATACATTTTTTGCACTTTTTATATTTTTATACAGAATTGTCATTACAGGTCTGGCACTAAAGTATTAATGTCACAGTGTTATAACAATGTCATTGTTATTTATTGGCCTCGATTCAATAAAGGTAGAAAAAAATTCTCATGGTAGTAAAAGATTCAATTCATGAGAAAAAAGCCTGAGAATGTCACTGTTACTGAATCACCAGATAAAAAGACAATGAAAGTCAATGGCGGCTTTTACTACAGTGTAGAAAGGAGGAAACAGTTCTCTACTTTTCTTAGGAGTAAAAAACTGCCATTGACTTTCATTGTCTTTTTATCTGGTGATTCAGTAACAGTGACATTCTCAGGCTTTTTTCTCATGAATTGAATCTTTTACTACCATGAGAATTTTTTTCTACCTTTATTGAATCGAGGCCCATGTGTTTTCCCTTTTTTTACTGGTGGAAATGTGTTCAAAAACAGACTTTAATCACACAGCGTCTGACGCTCTATCCTACAGCGCCTAACTTTAGAGCGCCGACGCTGTGTGTGTAGTTTTTTGTTAAATATGGTGTAGAGCGCCAAATGCCGGACGCACTAAGCTAGCGCTACCTCTCGCTCGGTGCAGTGCTGTACTGGTGTTTGAGCGCCCAACACACATCACATTCATCAGTGCCTGCCAGGTTACTAGACCGAGGCGCTCTGTTACAGCACCGGACACCCGCTTACAGCGCCGACTAGTGGTCGCTCTAAGCGTCGCTATACAGACGCTCATCTGGCAATACCTGGCGCTAGTAGTGAATCAGCCTCATGGTCATTGCTGGGATTTACAGTATGCAACCTGTGTGATCTCACTCTGTGGGGGTCAGGAGACACCATAACCGCACATACGGGGTCCTGGATTCCGACCGATGTAGCAGCTCGGGGAGGCCGATTCATTAATAGCGCCAGGTAGCGACAGATGAGCGCCAGTAGCGTTATTTTCACAGCGCCCGCTAGTATTCGCTGTGCTTGGCCGTTGTTCGGCTGTTGACAGCGTCGCAGCGACTCAATCGGTGTGCGGTAATGTTGAATACGGTGTTAGGAGTCGCTGTTTGACAGGTTCCGCGCTGTATGGGAGCGCATGACAGCGAATGGCCATAGCAAACGGCTCCCAGCATATTCATTGACAAATCACGCTCAAAAAATTCTCGCGCTGTGAAATGCATGTTTAAACCCCAGAGCGCTGGCGGCGATGGGTTAAAAGTAGTTTTTTAACCCCCAAACAACCATATTTTTGGTAAAAAAAAAAACATGTTTTTACAAACATTTAGTAATATGAATACATTAATATCAGACCTGTAATATCAATTCTGTACAATTTTTTATTTTTTTTTACCTTAAAAAAAATATCTAACATTGCAGAAGTGGTCACAGAATTTTTGCCATTTAAAAAAAAAAAAAAAAAAAAACATTAATAGCAATTAATTATGAATATTTAAAGTTTGCTCCATTGAAATGCATTGGAGAGCGCCAGGTAGCGAGAGGTCATACCTGTCGCTGTTCAAGGTCGCTCGCTGGCGCTGTGGGCTGAGGCTGGAATAATGATGAATGATTCGCTATCTGGCGCTCTGTCTGTCGCTAAGCAGGATCGGCTTGATAAATGTGTGATTGCGGAGGGGAGCCGGCGTTCTCGTGGCGGTGAGCGTCATTACCGTTCGCTCACCATTCGCTACCTTGCGCTATCCCTTGTTAAATAAGGGCCTATGTCTCTCTAGCCGCACATTGTTGTGCAAAGATTCACATGTTGCAGCCATTCCTGTTCATAAAGAGTTAAAGATTTCATTCGCAGAGAGATGGCATTTGATGTTGAGTAATAGAGCGAACCGAACCATCTGAACTGGAATTTGATCTAAAATTTGGCAAAAATTTGGCTCGGCACAAACTCGAGTTTTAGTTAGTTTGTTCAATCAAATTTAGAATTTAATTGGCTGTTTTAAGCTGGGGCATAGCTAGGGGGGAGCAGGGGGACACGTGTCCTCGGTGCAGCAGGTCAAGGGGGCGCCAAAGGGTGGCCTGATTTCAGGTGGGGGAGCCATTTTGAATCTTTGCCCCAGGTGCCAGAAAGGGCTCCTGCCCTTTTGTCTAAGGCAAGCGCATCCGAGCGTGCTGGCATACGCATCCCCCGCTACCCTCTAACAGGGAGCGAGTCCGTGCCAGCCATTCACAAATGCTTGGTGAGGGCACATACCCTGCTAGAGGGGTAGCGGGGATGCAGCTGCTGCTCGCACATGCACCACTGGACCAGGAAAGAAGGTTAGTTTCCGGGCGACCTGGGGGGTTTCACATAGATTTAATTCGCTGAGAGATGTCACTTGATGTTCAGTAATAGAGATGAGCAAATCGAACCATCTGAAATGGAATTCGGTCTAAAATTTGGCAAAAATTTGGCTCTGCACAAACTCGAGTTTTATTGAGTTTGTTCAATCAAACTCAGAATTTAATTAGTTGTTTTAAGCTGGGCCATAGTTAGGGGGAGCAGGGGGGCACGTGCCCTGGGTGCAGCAAGTCAAGGGGGTGCCAAAGCACATGTAGGGGCGCCATTCCAAACCTTTGCCCCCGAGCGCGCTGGCGGCCGCATCCCCCGCTACCGAGATGAGTGAACCGAACAATCCGAACTGGAATTTGGTCTGAAATTTGGGAAAAATTTGGCTAGACACAAACTCGAGTTTTAGTGAGTTTCTTTAATCAAACTCAGAATTTAATTGGCTGTTTTAAGCTGGGGTGTAGCTAGGGGGGCAGGGGGGGCACATGCCCTGGGTGCAGGCAGGTCAAGGGTGCTCCAAAGGGGGGCTTGAGCTCAGGGGGGAGGTGTCATTTCGAATCTTTGCCCCGGGTGCCAGAAAGCCTAGCTACTCCTCTGGTTTTAAGTGTATTTGAGGACATATGCACAGGAAGCAGGGGTCACACGTGATGTGTTGCAGCTGGCCAATCAGCTGCTAGCCATCCCTCTGTGATGTCACACATTCCCTGGCACTATAAAATATAGAGAGCCTGTGAGATGGTCATTAGTGTTCCTAAACCTGATCACAGCATTGAGCAGAGCTGAGGCTGACAGAAGGTAGAGATAGGGAAGGCTTAGCATTAATGGAAAGCGATAGTCTACAGAGATAGACAGAGAAGTGTAGTATAGGAAATTCATGGTGAATTTTTCTCTTGCTTTCTCTAAAGTTGACCAAAACCCAGGATTTTGACTATCCTGGGTTTTCATCTTCGCCCACCCCGGGCACCTCGATTGGGGGTGCCCCGCTGTGTGAAACCCCCCAGGTTGCTTGATCTCACGCATCCTTTCTTGATCCTACGGCGAATTCGCAGGCTCACGACCTGTCAGCGAGCTCGGAGCGCTTGGCGGCCACATGCCCGCTACCCTTTAACATGGAGCTTCCCTGTGCCGGCTATTCACAAATGCCTGGTGCGGGCACGTGCCCTGCTAAAAGGAAAGAGGATGCGGCCGGCACATGCACCGTTGGACCGAGAACAAAGGTGAGTTTTCAGGTGACCTGGGGGTGTTTGACACAGCAGGGCATCCCAAATCTTGGTGAGTATGCCTTCCCTGGAGTCTCATAAACGCCAGGGTGGGTTTTGGTTCACTTTAACCTTAAACCCATTTTACCTTCTGCTACATAATATTTTCCTATATTTCAGAATCTTCAGAGTGCATTAAGGATGTGGTGGATAAAATGTGAGTAGTCCCCTTTTTGTAAAGTAGGCTATTAAGTATGACCTGTGTATTTAAAGTGGACCAACACCCAGGATTTTGACTATCCTGGGTGTTGATCCAGTTCTGCGGGGCACCCCAACTCACCTGACCCCGCTCCCACGCTCCACCAATCACCACCGACGGACAAGCGAGGTCCGTCGACGGACAAGGTGAGAGCGCCCGCCGCCGCCGCCATTCCATTCCATTGCCATTCCAAAACGGCCGGCGCGGGTGCGCGCCCTGCTAGAGGGATGCGCGAGAGGCCGCGGCGGCGGCCCACGCATACGCCGTTGGAACGAGGAACAGGTAGGATTTGCGGGTGTCCTGGGGGGTTTCACACAGCGGGGCACCCCCGATCGGGGTGCCCCGCAGGCAGGGAGCTGATCAGCCGATCGGGGTGCCCCGCAGGCAGGGAGCTGATCAGCACGGGAATCTTATAGATTCCAGGGCCGCCAGGGTGTGGCGTTTCGTCTACTTTAAAGGACGGATTAGGCCTTGAAGAATGGTCTGTAAGGCACGCCGCAGGAACGAGGTGCCGGTATCTGTGTAAATTTCATGACGTGTAATAACCCACCTAGTGGCGGTAAATATGTAACGAATAGGCTGAGATACGAAAGTCTCTGTTGTTGAGGGAAGCGGCTCTTATCCAGGCCCATTGGGCCATCAGTATTTTTTACACCAAATCCTCTAAAGCCCACCCCTGATAACTTCCTGGAGGCTTAAGGGAAGGCATGCAGACGACCCACACTTTACAGACACTTATAGGGGTTCTTCCCTTGGTGGGTGGCAGGGTACTTCCAGCAGACACCACAGCCCAGGGATCCAGTCAGAGAAGTAGTTATGCTTTCTGGCACCCAGTGCAAAGATTTGAAATGGCACCCCTACCTGTTCTCAGGACCCCCTTTGGTGCCCCCCTGACCTGCTGCACCCGGGGCAAGTGCCTCCCCTGTTCCCTCCTAGCTACGCCCCTGGGTCCAGTCATGGTGGTTGGGGCCAGGGAAGCCCCTGTTTGGATCCACTTGGCCCGGTGAGAGATTGGGGGGGGGGGGGGGCTAGCAGCATACCTCCCAACTTCTCAACTTGTTAAATTAAGCCACGCCCCCTCATTGAGGGATAGATAGGAGATACATTGTAACAGTTACAACAATAGAAACACTTTGAATAGGCAAATTAATCATTTGCATGTTACACCTCAAAGAGGGACAAATGAGAACAACGAGGGACAGGGGGACATGGACTCCAAAGAGGGACAGGGAGGTATGTAGCAGGTTTCACCTGGTCCCAGAGCACGGGATCTCCAAATAGTGTATCCGGGTTCATCCTTTCTGGGCACCCTCAGGTGGTGCAGAAGATTTCCTCCATTCTATCCCAGCTCCCTTGCACTTTACACTAGACTGTCACACCCCCTCCGGCATTTATACACGCGGCTAAGGTCTCTTCTCGCGAGACCTCGGAGCTCGTCTGGAATTTATGCTCATTACATATTCATGTTTCGAGCAATTTTCGGGCTTACAACCAGGGCCCGAATAAGTGTGGTGGAGGCCCCTGGGCATAAAATCTGGCGGAGGCCCCAGATACAGTATTAAATAATAGTCCAGCCAAGTAACTGATTGGTGGTTGTCTGCCACCTGCCTACTTACTGGAAGGTCAGATGGAGTCCCTTGTGCCACCCTTGTGCGGGTGCATGCTGCTCGGGAACTCCTGCTTTGCCATTCTGGGTGGGGGGTAGTGTAGTCGCCCGGCTGGTTCCCTGCATTGAGCTGCCAGCGGCTGTGCTTGGTGGCTTATGTGCAGTGACAGCTCTGCACCAATCACTGTAGCGTTGCTGGCGGCGGCTTTGCTGCTCTAGACTCTCCGTCCTGCCCTGTGGTGGCTTTGGCTGCCCAGGTGCGGGGGGCCCCTACTGCCGCCGATAGCTTTGTTGCCGTCCCCGCGGCCCATCAGACCAGGACTGCAAAGCCTCCTGGACCAGACCATATCCCAAAGGTTGGTGGAGCCCCCCTTTGCAGGGCAAGTGGTGAAGGCACTGGGGTACGCGCCCCTTGCGCCCCCTCATAATCCGGCCCTGCTAACAGAGCAAGTTTTATCCTTGTTGACCAAACAGGAAGCAAAGTTGTAAATCTGAAATCGCGTGCAAAAGTCTAGAAAAAGGAACGCTTCCTCGAAAGTTACCGGCTGAACACTTGAGTCATCCAAAACCCTGCTCCTAAACACGGGACTCCATTTTATTTTGTTTTCCATCTGATTGCGTTTACGATGGAGAGCGCTACAAGGGTTGTTTCTCTATTTATTTCAGTTTCTTCGTGGCATCCATAAGATGACGGCGACGGACATGTTGGGCGCACTCAGGAGCTCGTATAAAGGCTCTCATCCCATCAGAGAAGATGGCAGCTGTTACCGGGAGCGCAATTCACATTCAAACAGCTCTTTAGAAATTCTTGCCTATAAACTTCCACTAAACAGTGACGTTGTGCAGCTCAGCACATTGGAATATTGCGACATAAAAAAATTTAACAGTCGCTGGCTGCCGCAATATGTACAGTAAGGACCGGGAAAAAATAGCATTAGCCCAGTTTTAGGTGTAAAGAAAAGGACTAAGAGGTGGTACAGTGGGGAAGATAACGGCTGAGGGTGGAAACTGAACTGAAAAGTGGTTGCAGTAAGGAAGACGTTTTGAATAAAGTAGCCAATAAAAGTGGACCAAAACCTACACCGATCGATTCCCTCCCCCCGAGGCATCCAAAATCGGGATGCCCCGCTGTGTGAACCCCTCAGGTCACCCCATTCACTTACCTTACTTCCTTGTCCAATGGCGCATGTGTGGCCTGCATCCCTGCTATCCCTCTTGCATTTGTGAATGAACAGATATGGGGCCAATCAGGGCCCCAGGAGCATTAAAAAATCAAAAATGACGTCAGGTGTGATTTTTGAATATTCCTGGGGCCCTGATTGGCCCCATATCTGTTTATTTAAGGTAATAAGCACTTTCCGTAACTGTTTGCGTGTCTGAGTGTGGTTGGTCCTGAGGAACTATTTGTACCGTTGTGGATTATTCGGACTATTCTACATCTAAATATATTTTGATGCCATGGGCGTCTGGAGTGCTGGTTCTTCTTCAGGACTTCAAAACCCAGGATAGTCAAAATCCTGGGTTTTGGCCCACTTTAAGCGTGGTGGAGGCCCCTGGGCACAAAATCTGGTGGAGGCCCCAGATACAGTATTTTTTTCCCTTTAAAATAATAGTCCAGCCAAGTAACTGATTGGTGGTTGTCTGGCACCCGCCTACTTACTGGAACATCAGATGGAGTCCCTTGTGCCCCCCTTGTGCGGGTGCGTGCTGCTCCGGAACTCCTGCTTTGCTATTCTGGGCAAAGATACAGTATACATATCTTCTTAAAAAAACAGCTTTTGGGTGAGTCAGGTTCTGGTACAGCTAATAAAGAGAAGCCAACACTCCAGTGAAGTCCATTGCATCCACAGGAATCAAATACACAACAAAAAGTTGCATTTCAAACAAATAAGGTCAATGTTTCGGGGTCACACTCAAAGAGCTCAGCCCCACAAAAATATCCTTTAAATACAACCTTCTCAGTGTTCTCTTCATCACAGCTATTAACATTTTAGTAGCAGGCTCATGGCCGCTATACAATGTATCACAGCTGATTCCAATAGAAACAATGATGATACATTGTGTAATAGTCATGGAGCAGTTAATGTAACACAATGTAACTCTCACCAGGGAGCTGTACAGGCTTTCCAGAAGGCTCATTATATTTGTTATAGTCATAGCAGAGATGATGCATCCCTATTTATTACCTCCTATCCCAATATATATCACTGTGATATCTGTCGCCTATGTATACAAGCCAAAATAAAGAAGAGCCAGCAACCCAGAGAATTAAAGTTCATTGTATTCCATAGGAGGCAAATACACAACAACCAGTTGCATATCAATTAGGTCAGTTTCAGGGACACATACATACCATGCAAAAAAGTTCTCCCCGCCTGACATTATCACGTCATAGGCTGCGTGCACCAAAATTACAGCAATCAAGGCTACTAGAACCTATAGTGACCTTCTCCCACCCTAGGGCCGATAAAAACCAGAATTACAGTAATCAAGACCACTGGAGCTCTCTTTCCCAGGGCCGGCTCCAGGTTTATGTGGGCCTATGGCGGCATAGTTTCAGTGTGCCCCTTTGTGGTGAAGAGTCACGTCACATCGAGGGACGCCCCAAATCTGGATGCCCCCTAAGGATCATGCTATTTGGACCAAAACTCTAGTTACCAAACCCTTTTAAACCTGACCTCGGAGTCTAAACGAATCTAGATTCTCCTTATTTTGGATGCCCCTGTGTGTGACCCCCCTACCTGTTTATTACTTTCCTGGACCAAAACTCAGGGGTGGAATTGCTTGCCTGGTTGGTATGCCAGCGATCCCAGGGGGTGTCACACAGTAGGGTATCACAGATTGGGATACTCCAGGGATAGGAAATCAGCTGAGGTGGACAACTTAAATGCAGAACAAAACCCAGCACTGCCTCCCGTGGAATCTAAGCCCCGTTGTGTGGAACCCCGCCATTTGAGGAGATGTGGGCACCAGCTGTGGTGGTGCCCTCTCCGTCTGCCACCGGTCAAGCGCAGTCGCACACCCCATGCTAGCTCCATCAGTGGGCCCCCCCGTAGGGTGGGTGCCCCCGGCAGCTGCCCTGCCTTGCTGGGTGCTGACGCCGGCCCTGCTCTTTCCCCACCATAGGGCCAATAAACCCCCCATGGAGAAATTAGGATGTAAACCAGAATAGTCTTCGTATCCCCCCAGTTGCCAAATAACAGCAGAGGCGGTGTTGGGTGCTAGAGGCCAAACTGCTTGTTGTCTTGGTGTGTGGAAAGTCAGTCTGGTGACCTCAATGGCTCCACTGTTCCCATTGGCAACGTTTGCCATGGGTAGTACACTCAGTACACCCGGCTGCACCCACTACAGGGGGCAGTATTGCAACCAGCCAGTGCTTTCGGACACCACCCATCAAGCGTGTTTGCATCCACCACCTGACCGTTGCATTATATACACTGTTTATAACTGGCAGATGTCTAGGTATGTTGACCAGTTTTTAAATTTAGCCCATGACTAATTACTGTGTCCATCGGGGTCCCGGGCCACTTACTGAACTCATCCCCATTGCAGCTCCCCGACCTTGGCTGAAATTATGCAGAGTCTGTTTCCTTGTATTCATAAAACTGTGCTGTTTTTCTATTAGGAATTAATTCGGTTTCAATTCCCGCCGGGCGGCACGTGGCGGATAAGGTACGTGTTTGCTTGTTTCCGTTGCCGTCACCTCACCCTCTCCAGCTTGTCTTGGTAACATATTTTTAATGAAATCTCTCCGACATCAACCCAATCGCCAAGAGAGGAACCTGGGAAATGCAGATCTGGCCGGCGCGCAGCTCGGAGAGAGAGAACGTCGCGAGCCGCTCCATGAGTGCGTCTCCTGCTGGAAATCTCATTACGCTCTCGCATTTCCCCTGTATTAAAAGGTAGCGAAATAAATAAGTTAGGTCCCCAAAGTTTCCGGGAAAGTGGCAGCAGCGGCGCCGACGAGGTGACGGCGGCTCGGCCGCGAGAATGGAGGGAAATTTTAATTCAATCAAGTTGTTATCTTAAAACTCAGCCGCGCCCGGGAAGCTGAAAGGTCGGCGTCGCTCTCGGTTGGCTCCAGGGGTCGGAAGATAATGCAATTGCTGTAATTACTTCGCTCGAAAAAAATGTATGGAACCTTCCTTTGGTATTTAATGCCATGAACCGGAAACAGGTGGGAAATTAGAAGGGTGGCGGTGATTACCTGTGGGTGGCCTAGCTAGGCTTTCTGGCACCCGGGGCAAAAATGGCGCCCCCTGACCTGCAACACCTTGGGCAAGTGCCCCCCCCCATAGCTACGCCCCTGGTGGGTGGACTGCCAATCTAGAAGATCAAGAACATTCCTGATGGCCCAGGAGGAGGGGGGATGAGAAAAATAAGGGGCCAAGCCATAGGGTCTAGTGTGGCAAGTAAAATGTTAAACTGATTTTTGACCCCAGTTCATCCCTAGTGACACCTCTACCTGTGAAGTGCCAAACTTCTATGTTCCAAAGCAAGAACAGAGCCTGGGACTCCATCCCCTCACTTAAATTTCCTTTGCATCATAAATAGGGATGAGCGAATCGATCCGGACGAACCCGGATTCGATCCGAATTTCAGGAAATATTCGATTCGGCCCGAACCCGAATATTTTGTGGTTCGTGCCGATCGAATTTTTCCTGAAATTAAAAAAAAAAAAATGCCGGAATGGTGGGAGCGGGCCGGCCGGTTCCGCTGTCAGCGGGCCGGCAAAGCCGGCCCGCTGACAGCGGAGCCGGCCGGCGGGCCGGTAAAGCCGGCCGGCCCGCTCCCACCATGCCGGCATTTAAAAAACAAAACAAAAAAAAAAAAGCATTTTCGCCGGCATGGTGGGAGCGGGCCGGCCGGTTCCGCGCTGACAGCGGAACCGGCCGGCCCGCTCCGCTGTCAGCGGAACCGGCCGGCCCGCTCCCACCATGCCGGCATTTAAAAAAAAAGCAAACACTTACCTGCAGGTCCGGAGCGTGGAGGCCGGCGCCGCTCTCAGCTGTCATCTGAGGGCGCGTCATCAGAGGGCGCCTCTGATGACGCGCCCTCAGATGACAGCTGAGAGCGGCGCCGGCCTCCACGCTCCGGACCTGCAGGTAAGTGTTTGCTTTTTTTTTTTTTGCCGGCGAAAATGCTTTTTTTTGTTTGTTTTGTTTTTTAAATGCCGGCATGGTGGGAGCGGGCCGGCCGGCTTTACCGGCCCGCCGCCCGGTTCCGCTGTCAGCGCGGAACCGGCCGGCCCGCTCCCACCATGCCGGCAAAAATGCTTTTTTTTTTTTTTTTTTTTTTTAAATGCCGGCATGGTGGGAGCGGGCCGGCCGGCTTTACCGGCCCGCCGGCCGGCTTTACCGGCCCGCCGGCCGGCTCCCACCATGCCGGCATTTTTGATGGGGAACTTCGTAAAAGTTCGATTCGGCCGAACCCGAATTTCTTTGTGAAATTCGGCGAATCGGCCGAATCGAACTTTTCAAAAGTTCGCTCATCTCTAATCATAAACATAGAAACATAGAAGGTTGACGGCAGAAGGAGACCATACGCTCCATCTAGTCTGCCCTTATGTGTATACTGTATGTTCTCTGTATCTTATGTGTATACTGTATGTTCTCTTTATCTTAGGATAGATGAAGGCTTATCCCAGGCATGTGCTCATTCACTTACTGTCGATTCAGTTACCTCTGCTGGAAGTTTGTTCCAAGCACCTACTACTCTTTCTGTAAAATAATATTTTCTAACATTGCTCCTGATCTTCCCCCCGACTAGCTTCAGGTTGGGCCCCTTGTTCTACAATTAAGCTTATTCTTAAAAACACTTCCCTACTCAACCTTATTGAATCCTGTCACATATATAAAGGTCTCCATCATGTCCCCTCTCTCCCTTCTTTCCTCCAGACTGTACAAATTAAGTTCTTTAAGTCTCTCCTGAATTGTTTTAAGTTTAAGTCCTTCCACCATTTTTGTTTCCGGCCTTTGAACCCGTTCTATTTGTATAATGTCTTTTTGCAGGTAAGGTCTCCAGAACTGCACACAGTATTCTAACTGTGGCCTCCCCAGGGCTCTATACAGCGGCATCACAACCTCCCTCTTCCTACTGGTGATGCCTCGAGCTATGCAGCCGAGCATCCTGCTTGCTTTTCCCACTGCCTGGCTACACTGTCCAATCATCTTGCAGCTATCAGTAATCAGTATTCCTAAATCTCTCTCCTCCGAGGTCCTGGATAACACAGTGCTGCCCATATGGTGCTCAGAGCAGGGATTTCTTTCTACCCAAGTGCATAAATGTGGGGCAGTTAGGGCCTAGAGGTAGGGAAAACAGGCCTGTGACCGGAAGGTGGCAGGTTCAATTCCCAACCATGGGACATGACTGAAGTGCCCTTGAGCATGGCATCTAACCTCCAATTGCTCCCTGGTTGCTGAGTTTAGGGCAGCCATTGTTTATTCACTGGTGTTTCCACTGTGTGTAATTCACCTGTGTGTAGCCACTAATATAGTGTTTATTCACTGGTGTTGTGTTGCTCACATTGCACAGATGGGTAAATTTGTAGGAAGAATTCTATGTGTGTGTTGCCACACAATGGCCACTATTGCACTATTATCACTAAATAGCAGGCGTAGAACAGTGGCATGGCTGGTGGCACGCCAACAAGCAGGAGAATCACCACCCACCCTACCAATGATGAAACACAATTTGTGTTGAATGTTAAAACATTTACCGGTAAGTGTACAAACCCTAAACAAGAGAGCTTGTGGAAATTACCAATGGAGGAACCCAATGACAGGGGTGGAAGGGCCATAGGGAGCACAGGGAGAATTCCCAGTGGGCCACACTGCTTTACAGCCACTTGGGCTGGGTATAACCTTCAGTATGCAGCCCACTTCACCAAAAGCTTATAAACTGCTTCTACTCGCTCCAATACCACTCCATGCTTCTCAAGGCTCAACACTTCACCTCATACTGGGGCATGACACAGCAGTCCATGTTCTGCCCCTACAATGTTATAGCCTCAGCAATGGGAGCCATATCTACCCCTGTCACCCTTTCTGCCCCTAAAATACTAAAGCTTCTGTATCTTCAGGCATTACAGATGTAACAGGATAGTCTACTGGCTAGCGGTGCAGCTAGGAGGAGGGTTTCCGGAAAAAAGGGGGGTGCCCTGGGATACCCTGGGTGGGAATGGATAAGATTAACTTATAGATTTAGTGGTTAGAGTTAGAGTAGCTGTAATTACATTAGGAGGCCACTAGATGTCCCCATAGGAATAGAAATAGAATAGATAGATAGATTGAGTGAGTACAGCCCACTCCCCTGATTGGTTAGTTTCAGGAGGGGATAAGAGGGACCCAGGGGGGTGGGACTAGGGAGTTCGAGTCAGATTAAGCGGAGAGATGGGGGGGGGAGGATCCACCCTAATGTCCGAGTGTGGGAAGTGGGCCCTGGTGAGAGCAGCCTGATGTGGAGGAGTGGCCAGGAGAAGCTGGGGACCCGGAGAGAGATACCGGGTGGGCCACCAGCCAGGGCAGGTGGAGATCCTGCCATCCTTTAGAAATTATTAGTGGATACCTCAAGTGGCAGACTGGCTATGTGGAAGACAAAAACTTTCCAGAAACCTGTGCAAAAGGATAAGATTAAACCAGACCTTCACCCTGAATAAGAGCCTATCTTGTATGTTTCCCCCCTGTACATACAGATTGTCCACATTAATCCGGACCTTCACCCTGAATAAGAGCCTATCTTGTATGTCTCCCCCCCACCCCGGTTACTGCACTGCATAGGGGCTGTCCATGGTAGAGGGAATAAGGTGGGCCCTCCCAAGTTGCAGGGGATGCAAGTTAAAACTGTGGGTTTTGGTCTGTTTTAATTCTATTTTTTAATTCTAATTTTATTAAGAAAGAAAAATTTCCTAGTCAGACTGAGATGAATCTCAGCATATTTACTCATCTCTAGCTGTGAGTCGATTACGATCTGCATGACCAACAGAAGCAAAAGCCAGCCTGTTACTGTCAGGACATTTGGGAGGCGTACCCAATGTTCAGGCAGCGTGGGCTGGTCCCCGCAGCGTTAGCCAATCACCAGCTTCGGCCAGATCCTGCTGCTTCCTGATTGGAAACTGAACAGAACACGCTGCTAGAAAAAATGTTCCGGAGCTAAATATGAGGAAGGTATAAAAGCGCTCCATATTACTTTTTATACATTAAAAAAAATCAGCTCTCGTTAAGTAGAAATGTTTTCGGCGCGGCTCGCACTCCATTACGCTCAGCGGCGGCGCGCTTCATTAGAGCTGACACAAGCTGTGTTAATTTGTGTGTGAAATACACGGTACAGATGAGGAAAGTGTTCTGACGGAAGGAGCACTGTGATTAATTTTATTCAGTCTGCTCAGACTTAAAACGCTTCTACTTAACACCGGCTAATAACAACTCCGGCTCTGCCGCAAACAGGATGCCGTGGATGCGTTGCCGCCCAACGTGGGGCCCTTAAGAAATGAATGTAAGGCTCTCACTTTTCTCGTTGGGGCACCCGCAATGCAAAGCGTGCATGTGGATTGAAGCACCTGCCTTACAGATGAGGGCATAACTTGAGATGGTGCAGGGGGTGGGTTGGCGCCCAACGTGGGGCCCTTAAGAAATGAATGTAAGGCTCTCACTATTCTCGTTGGGGCAACCGCAATGCAAAGTGTGCATGTGGATTGAAGCACCTGCCTTACAGATGGGGGCATAACTTGATATGGTGCAGGGGGTGGGTTGGCGCCCAACGTGGGGCCCTTAAGAAATGAATGTAAGGCTCTCACTTTTCTCGTTGGGGCAACCGAAATGCAAAGCATGCATGTGGATTGAAGCGCCTGCCTTACAGATGGGGGTATAACTTGAGATGGTGCAGGGGGTGGGTTGGCGCCTAACGTGGGGCCCTTAGGAAATTAGTGCAAGGCTCTCACTTCTCTCATTGGAGCACCCGCAATGCAAAGCATGCATAGGGATTGAAGCAACTGCTTTACAGACAGGAGCGTAACTTGAGAGGGTGCAGGGGGTGCAACCACACCAGGGCCCAGAAGGTAAGGGGGGCCACATCACTGTTGCTTCTCCACCTTTTTTTATGATATTTGTGCTCACTTAGCTTTGGGCCCTTAAGAAAAGAGTGTAAGGCTCTCATATCTCTCGTTGGGGCACCCACAATGCAAAGCCTGCATGGGCATTGGAGCACCTGCCTTACAGACGGGGGCATAACTTGAGAGGGTGCAGGGGGTGGGTTGGCTCCCAATGTGGGGCCCTTAGGAAATGAGTGTAAGGCTCTCACTTCTCTCGTTTGGGCAGCCGCAATGCAAAGCCTGCACGGGGATTGAAGCACATGCCTTACAGGCTGGAGCGAAACTTGAGAGGGTGCAGGGGATGGGTTGGCGCCCAACGTGGGGCCCTTAGGAAATGAGTGTAAGGCTCTCACTTCTCTCGTTTGGGCACCTGCAATGCGAAGCGTGCACGGGGATTGAAGCACCTGCCTTACAGACTGGAGCGTAACTTGAGAGGGTGCAGGGGATGGGTTGGCGCCCAACGTGGGGCCCTTAAGAAATGAGTGTAAGGCTCTCACTTCTCTCGTTGGGGCACCTGCAATGCAAAGCGTGCACGGGGATTGAAGCACCTGCCTTACAGACTGGAGCGTAACTTGAGAGGGTGCAGGGGGTGAGGCCACACCAGGGCCCATAAGGTCAGGGGGGCCACATCACTGTTGCTTCTCCACCTTTTTTTATGATATTTGTGCTCACTTAGTTTTGGCACCCAACGTGGGGCCCTTAGGAAAAGATTGTAAGGCTCTCAATACTCTCGTTGGGGCACCCACAATGCAAAGCATGCATGGGCATTGGAGCACCTGCCTTACAGATGGGGGCATAACTTGAGAGGGTGCAGGAGGTGGGTTGGCGCCCAACATGGGGCCCTTAGGAAAAGAGTGTAAGGCTCTCACTTCTCTCGTTGGGGCACCCGCAATGCAAAGCATGCACGGGGATTGGAGCACCTGCCTTACAGACAAAGGCGTAACTTGGGAGGGTGCAGGGGGTGCGGCCACACCAGGGCCCATAAGGTCGGGGGCGGGGGCACATCACTGTTGCTTCTCCACCTTTTTTATATTTGTGCTCACTTAACATTCATCTCTGATGTTTCAGATTTAATTGTTTAACTGTATCCAATCAGGGTAAAAAACAGAAAGTAGTTTACTGTATGAGCCTTGAAGGGGCCCCATTTTATGTTCACACCAGGGCCCGTCACACTTATTTACACCACTGCTTACAGAGTAATACAATTTATGTGAAAGGAGAATTGTGATTACTTTTATTCAATCTGCTCAGACTTAATGGAACATTTTGTCAGGCTTTTGGTGCTCTCAAAGTTGCAAACAAATAGAGAAGAAAAAATATCAGCTAAGCTCAGCCACTTGCGGACATTATTTTGGCACACCGTAATGGAAACTTTTATAAATGCCATTGGAAGTGGAATTACCATTTAAAGTGGACCAAAAACCACATCGATCTATAAGATTATCAGGCCGATCGATTCCCGCCCCCGGGGCATCCAGAATCATTAAGCCCCACTGTGTGAAACCCCCCAGGTCGTCGCCCCAAACACTTACCTTCTTTCCCGGTCAAACGGCGCATCCCCACTATCCCGCTAGCAGGCATCTGTGAATGGCTGGTGCGGGCACGCTCCCGGTTAGAGGGTAGCGGGGGATGCGGCTGTCAGCTCACTTGGAGCTGCACATCTTAGACGAAGGCTTAGGTGACGTGACCTCAATGGCTCCGAGCGCGCTGATTGGACCGATTGGCCGTAGGACCAGGAAAAGATGAGTTGGTTTCTGCGATCTGGGGGTTTCACACAGCGGGGCGCCCCCAATCGGAGTGCCCCGGGGGCAGGGACCAAAACCCAGGATAGTCAAAATCCTGGGTTTTGGTCCACTTTAAGGAAGAGATTCTTTTTTGTCTCGTTTTATGCCGTTTTCTTTTTAAAGGTAAATTTTGATTGTGCCACTTCTATGCAAGAATGCCAGCAACATGGCACAATACAGAGAGACCATTGAGGTGATACTGCCCAACATGGGGCTCTAGACAATTGAGTATAGAGCTACTTATTCTGTCGTGTGGGTGCCCACAGTGATAGGTAAACTGAAGCTTGCACAGGGATTGCAACTCGGGCATTACAGGGAAATACAATATGGATAATAACAACTCCAGCTCTGTTGCAACCAAAAAAGCATTGAAGTATTGACGCCCAACGTGGGGCCCGTTAAGAATTGTGTGTACCGCTCTCACCCTTGTTGTTTGGGCACCTGTCATACAGTGTAACTCAAAGCGTGCACAACACGGGCCTGCAGAGTAATACAACTTTACGTTGAAGGAGCACTGTGGTTACTTTAATTTAGTCTGCTCAGACTTAAAATGCTTCTTGCAACTCTGCTGCAAACAGGGAAGCCATTGAGGTTTTGGTGCCCAACATGGCATTCCAGAGAATTGAGTGTTCAGCTCTAACTTCTGTTGTGTGGAAATCAACAATAAAGGGTAAACCAAAGCATGTACAAGGATTGCATACAAGTCTTACAGAGAAATACAATATGGATCAGAAACAGAAAAAGCCACATGGACATTATGGCTAAAAACAACTCCAGGACAGCCATTTGCCCTGGTGAAGTGGTCCTTCCATGCAACACGTCGGCGGGCTCAGCAATTGAGGGACCCCTGGCTATATTATGACTACATAAAACGGTGATGTAATACCTTCCAGTATTATCAGTTTGCTACTTTGTATCTTTTGGCCAGTGTATTATTATCTGCCTAGCAGCAGACATCCAGCCACATATGGTGTTTATCTTTCCTTGATACATTTGATGTTGCACATTGTTTCAGGTCCTTTGTTTGTTGTGAAATATTGCACTTAGCACTTTCCCCCTTTCCTCAGATTGTATATCACCTCTTTAACACATCAATTGTCGGTGGTTATAACATTATCCACCAACATATTACTCTCGCTGGCCAGTAGTATGGTGTACAACTACACCTACATTAATTAATTAACTAACTGTTTATTCATTTACATGTATAATTAGGAAGGTCACACCCTTTAAATTATTATTGGAGCCTTGATATGTGGGGTACCCTCTTTTTGTCATTGTATATATGTATTTTAAAGTGTAGTCTTTTTAACTCAATAAAAGTTGATATATTTTCACATAGACCCTTGTAGAGATTTACATCTTTCTGGGTGGAGTGCGGACCCTCTGGGGACCTGAGGGGAGTTTCCCAGAGCCTACCCCAAAATTGTGTGTATTTATTGCCTTCAAACAGGCACGGATGGGTCCAGCACCCCCAGTTTAAATATTGATGGGCTGTGCGTATCTATTTTGGTGTTTGTAAAAACAACTCCAGCTCTGTTGCAAACAAGAAGACGATGAGCTGCAAGAGGGCCTCCAACACCTTGAGAGTATTGGAAATTTGCGGCACCATCGATTGGTCCGGTCAATCCCAATCTGCATGCCCTTGCACATCCAGTTGCCCATTAGCTCCCCTAGGTCTAGAGATCCAGTGCTAGGAAATGTACAACCCCGGGACCAGCGAGCAATGGTACTGGGATTTTACGGTTCTGCCACTTGGTTCAGTTGGCCCCCAATCCACCTGCTCTTGCAGGTTTTACCCTTCCCAATGACACCACCAGTGGGTCATTAGCCCCTCTAGGTCCAGAGATCCAGGACATGGAAGTGTACCAACCTGGTACACTGGACACAGCACAAAGACACTGGACATTTGCTTTAATGGAAAAACAGATCATGCGTCTGGGGCCTCCACCAGATTTTCTGCCCAGGGGCCTCCACCACACTTAATCAGGCCCTGTTTGTGGGTGTAGCAAACAATAGGGGCCATAATACAAGGAAGTTCCTAATGTACAGACCCCCAATTGCCCACCTACCAGCTGGTACCCAAAAGCACAGCTCTCTGCTTTAAAAACCAGGGCTTCAGGAGATTAATCAGTGGCAAGTTAAGCAGATCTTTAAGTTACCCCTTGGATTGGCTAGCTCTGGAGTATCAGGAAAAGTTCACAGAGTTGTTTTGTCTCAAAATCAGCTGATAAACTCCAGTTCTGCCACAATTAGTAAGCTGCTGGAATGGCAAAGACCAAACCCCAGGATAGTCAAAATCCTGGGTTTAGGTCCACTTAAAGCAAGAGATTCTTTTGTGTCTCGTTTCATGATGTTTTTCTTTTTAAGTAAAGTAAAGTTTTTCTTTTTAGGTGAAGTTTGATTGTGCCACTTCTATGCAAAAATGCCAGCAACGTGGCACAATTCATGCTCTACTGCAAACAGAAAAGCCATTGAGGTGATGCCTCCCAACATGGGGCTCTAGGCAATTGAGTGCTATTATTCTGTCGTGTGGGCACCCAAAATGATAGGTAAACTGAAGTTTGCACAGGAATTGCAACTCGGGCATTACCGAGAAACACAATATGGATCGGAAACAGAAATAGCCACGTGGATATTATGGTCAATAACAACTCCTGCTCTGTTGCAACCAAGAAAGTGTTAAAATGTTGGCGCCCAACGTGGGGCCTATTAAGAATTGCGTGTACAGCTCTCATCTCTGTTGTTTGGGCACCTGTCATACAGTGTAACCCAAAGGGTGCACAACACGGGCCTGCAAAGTAATACAACTTTACATTGAAGGAGCACTGTGGTTACTTTTATTTAGTCTGCTCAGACTTAAATCGCTTCTTGCAACTCCAGCTCTGCTGCAAACAGGGAAGCCATTGAGGTGTTGATGCCTAACATGGTACTTTAGGAAATTGAGTGTACAGCTCTTAATTCTGTTGTGTAGAAATCAACAATAAAGGGTAAACCAAAGCATGTACACAGGTCTTACAGAGAAATACAATATGGATCAGAAACAGAAAAAGCAATATGGACATTATGGCTAATAACATCTCCAGCTCTGTTGCAGCCAAGAAGACGATGATGTGTTGGCGCCCAACATGGGGCTTTTAAGAATTGAGTGTACAGCTCTGTTGTGTGAGCACCCAAAATGCAGGGTAACCAAAAGCATTCACAACCAATGCAACACTGGCTTTACCGAGGAATAAAACTTATGTGGAAGGAGCACTGCAATTTCTTTTTTTTACATTTGCTCAGACCTAAATAAAATGTCCACTTCAGTCGACTTTTCTTAACACTCCAGTGCCAGACAGTCCAAGAGGTAACTAGAGCATCTGCTTACCTTACCTCCAGTGTTGTCTATCCAGTGTCATCTCCTGCAGCCCTGGTTTGTGGGCAGGGCTGGATTATAGGCAGAGTTAAAGGGGTCTGCACCCCTTGCCCTGCAAGAGGGCCTCCAACACCTTGGGAGTATTGGAAATTTGCGGCACCATCGATTGGTCTGGTCAACCCCAGTCCACATGCCCTTGCAGGGGTGTATACCTGAGGTTCTCCTCTTTCCAACAGCACATCCAGTTGGTCATTAGCTCCCCTAGGTCTAGAGATCCAGTGCTAGGAATTGTACCACCCCGGGACCAGCGAGCAATGGTACTGGGATTTTACAGTTCTGCCGCTTGGTCCATTCGACCCCAATCCACATGCCCTTGCAGGGGTGTATACCTGAGGTTCTCCCATTTCCACCGACACCACCAGTTTTTTTCATTAGCCCCCCAAGCTCCAGAGATCCAGCACACGGAAGTGTATTACCCCGGTATACAGGACACTGCACGAAGACACTGGACATTTGCTTAAATGGAAAAATAGATCCTGCATCATGGGCCTCCACCAGGCTTTCTGCCCAGGAGCCTCCACCACACTTAATCCGGCCCTGTTCGTGGGTGTGGCTGACTCCCACTGCAAACAATAGGGGCCATAATACAAGGAAGTTCCTAATGTACAGAAACCCCCATTGCCCACCTACCAGCTGGTACCCAAAAGCACAGCTCCCTGCTTCACAAACCAGGGCTTCTAGAGACCAATCAGTGGCAATTTAAGCAGATCTTTTAGTTAGTCCTGGGATTAACTCGCTCTGGAGTATCAGGAAAAGTCCACAGAGGTGTTTTTGCTCAAAATCAGCTGATAAAGACTCAAGCTCTGCCACAAACAGCAAGCTGCTGGAATGTTGGCGCCCAACGTGGGGTCCTTAGGACATGAGTGTACAGCTTTCACCTCTAATGTTGGTTACCTGTAATGCAAGGTAAACCAACGCATGCACAGGGATTGCAGCTCTGCCCTTACAGAGTAATACAAAATGAATCCTAAACATGAATAGCATTACAGAGTGATAATATTGATCTTATAATTGGTCGCATGCTTTCTGTCACACTCTCAAGCAGGGGGGTGTTGGTCAAGGCATAATAAAGGCATACCTTCCAACTTTTCAAGGTGGGAAAGAGGGACATTTGATTAATTAAGCCACACCCCCTTATTGAGGTATGGATAGGAGATAAGTGGTAACAATTACAACAATAGAAAGATTTTGAATAGGCAAATTAATCATTTACTGCTGCAGATCTGCATGTTACACCTCAAAGAGGGACAAAAAAAACAATGAGTTACAGGAGGACACAGGCTCAAAAGAGGGACAGTCTCTCCAAATCAGGGACACTTGAAAGGCATGTAAATGCAGCATGAACCTCACCGGGTGACAGAGCATGTGTTTAAGACAAAGGTTGTAGTGCACAGCGATTGCAGGACACACAGTACAAAGAGATGGAGCATGGCTTGTACATTGGGATTGGGGTACACACAGTGCCAGAATGGGACGCCTGGGGCCCACCAGGTGTTTTTCTGGTAACCATGTCGGCCAGTCTGAGCCTGTGTACAGACCAGACACCGTAACGCAGTCTCGATCACACACAGAAACTAAAGGGGTTATTTAAGAAACGCTAACGCCAGGTAGTGCAGTGACACATAGCGTCGGGTGAACGCCGGGCGCTGTACTTAAAACCACATTTAAGAAAGTCAATCTGGTGATTGTAGCGTCACATGTATCATCATGTAACGTCATGCAGCGTCACATGTATCACTAGTGGTGGCTCAGTGTATAGCGCCGGTGCTCTAGGTTCAGCAGCGCCATGTAGCACCTGCAGCTCAGTGTCGCTCTCCCATACATTTCAATGGTGTTTCATTTTGTTGTGTATAAATAGCGTTTTGCAAAGTAAACTGTAACATTTCTGACTCAAATCATTGCGTGTCCTCTCCTGCCCGGCAACCAAACACTTTTATTGTTGTTTTTTATTATATTTTTATGCAGAATTGTCATTACAGGTCTGGCTCTAAAGTGTTATTGTCACAATGTTAAAACAATGTCATTCCATGTGTTTTCGCTTTGTTACTGGTGGATATGTGTTCAGAAACAGACTTTGATCACACAGCGCCTGGCGCTCTATGCTAGAGCGCACAGCTTTAGAGTGCTGACGCTGTGTGTGTGTGTAGTTTTTTGTTAAATATGGTGTGGAGCGCTGAGTGCCGGATGCACTGAGCTGGCGCTACCTCTCACTCACTGCAGCATTGTGCTGTTGTTACAGCGCCCAACACACATGATATTCATCACTGCCAGCCAGGTTACTACAGCCACCGCAATGCTAGGGCCCTTATTTAACAAGGGATAGCGACAGGTAGCGACTGGTGAGCGGCCGGTAATGACGGGCCCGCCACGAGAACGCCGGCTCTCCACCACAATCACACATTTATCAAGCCAATCCTGCTTAGCGACTGAGATAGCGCCAGATAGCGCCATTATTCCGGCCTCAGCCCACAGCGCCAGCGTCCGACCTTGAACAGCGCCAGGTATGACCTCTCGCTACCTTGCGCTCTCCAATGCATTTCAATGGAACAATCTTTAAATATTCATAATTAATTGTTATTAATTTTTTTTTTTTTTTTTTTTTTTTTTAATTCTGTGACCACTTCTGCCATTTTAAATAATTTTTTTAAGGTAAATAAATAAAAAAAAATTATGGTTGTTTGGGGGTTAAAAAACGACTTTTAACCCATCGCCGCCAGCGCTCTGGGGTTTAAACAAGCATTTCACAGTGCGAGAATTTTTTGAGCGTGATTTGTTAATGAATATGGTGGGAGCCGGTCGCTAGGGCCAGTCGCTATCATGCGTTCCCATACAGCGCGGAACCTGTCAAATAGCGACTCCTCACCCAATATTCAACATTACGGCAAACTGAGTCGCTATCAACTACCAAACAAAGGCCAAGCACAGCGACTACTAGCGGGAACTCTGAAAATGCCGCTACAGTCGCTCAACTGTCGCTACCTGCTGCTGTTAATGAATCGGCCTCTTATAAAGCCCCATTCATTCCAAGCACAGCTTTCTGAGCAAAGATCTCTGATTGGTACCAGGGGATTTAAACCACCTGAACCAAGTGAATCCCTCCTAGTCAGCAGGGATGTAGGAGAGAAAAAAATATATTGTTGTCTTTTAAATGTGTCAGTATTAGCACACAATGGCCTCAATTCAAGTAGTCGCTGTGCTTGGCCGTTGTTCGGTTGTTGATAGCGACTCAGTCGGTTTGCCGTAATGTTGAATATCGGGTGAGGAGTCGCTATTTGACAGGTTCCGCGCTGTATGGGAGCGCATGATAACGACTGGCCCTAGCGACCGGCTTCCACCATATTCATTAACAAATCAGGCTCAAAAAATTATCGCGCTGTAAAATGCATGTTTAAACCCCAGAGCGCTGGCGGCGATGGGTTAAAAGTAGTTTTTTAACTCCCAAACAACCATATTTTGGAAACCAAAAAAAACTAGTTTTTTTAAATAATTTAGTAATATGAATACATTAATATCAGACCTGTAATATCAATTCTGTACAATTTTTTTTTTCCCTTAAAATAATTATCTAAAATGGCAGAAGTGGTCACAGAATTTTTCACATTTCAAAAAAACAAAAAAAACATTAATAACAATTAATTATTAATATTTAAAGATTGTTCCATTGAAATGCATTGGAGAGCGCCAGGTAGCGAGAGGTCATACCTGTCGCTGTTCAAGGTCGGACGCTGGCGCTGTGGGCTGAGGCTGGAATAATGATGAATGATTCACTATATGGCGCTATCTCAGTCTCTAAGCAGGATTGGCTTGATAAATGTGTGATTGTGGTGGGGAGCCGGCGTTCTCGTGGCGGTGCCCGTCATTACCGGCTGCTCACCAGTCGCTACCTGTCGCTATTCTTTCATAAATAAGGGCCTAAGTGTTTCTTGAGTTCAAATCATAATTTAAAAGTAGAAATTGCTGAAACTGTAAGTACTTAACATTTTGTATTCACTGCTGCTTTGTCACTAGGATAATGGGCTGCAATATTGGAGAGGTCTACGTCAGTGCACAATTTGTCATATGCAAACACTTCAGGAGCAGCAGTTCCAGGATGAATACCGCTATGATAAATGTGAGCATGTTGCATGCTTGGAAGCTGGGGTTAGAGATCTGGAGGCGCAAAATGCAACACTGAGGGAGACTGACCATCTTGAAATTGGCACCCTGCTCACTGAGCAGACATTAAGTGGGGTAGAAACTGAGGGTGGAATAATGGGTGAGGAGGGGCAGGTAAGTAGCTAGGTAAATGTAGATAGAGGGAGTAGAAAGGGTGCACAGAAAAGGAAGGCCATGCCTGTGTCTGCGCACCCTAGAAAAATTGCCAAGTTGGGTAATGATGCAAGAGTATTAGTCTCAGAAATGGCAGTCCTAGCGGATACTGCTCTCCCTAACAGCTGGGAGGACGGCCCAGCTAGTGAGCGAGTGGTTGGGACTGCAGGTAGGACTGTTACTGGTAATAGTGAATTCTATTATAAGGAGGACTGATAAAATAATTTGTTATCAATACCGCCTCAACCGAATAGCTTGCTATCTCCCTGATGCCAGCGTTCGGCATGTGGTGGAAAGTGTGAACAAATTACTGGGAGGGCCTGGGGATGACCCAGCTGTCATGGTCCATATGGGGACCGATGACAAAATTAATGAGAGATGGAGGATCCTTAAAAATACATTCGAGGAATCAGGCACCAAGTTGAAGGGAAGGACCTCCAAGGTTGTATTCCCTGGAATACTGCCAGTGCTACACAAGAAAGACAGCGGGAGCTTAGAGAGTTAAACGCATGACTCAAGTCCTGGTGCAGGGCAGAAGGATTTGGATTCCTAGAGCACTGGGCTGACTTTTCACTGGCGTACAAACTGTATTCTACAGATAATTTGCACCTGAATGAAAGGGGGGCTGCTGTGCTGGATACTAGAGGGGGGTGGAAGAGTATTCAAACTAGAAATGAGGGGGAGGATAAGAGTGAAAGCAAAGGGGAAGACAGATTACTTAGGGGACATCATACGATGCTGGGTGGAGAAATTGGGGGGGGGGGGGGAGGACTGTTATGTTGGATAAGGAGATTCATGTGTTACAAAATGGCAGTGAAATGCAAGAGTTACTGACACTAAAGCCGAATGTGTTAACCTGGATGGCAACTTGAAATGCATGTTCACAAATACCAGAAGTCTGGCAAGTAAAGTGGGGGGGGGTTTAAGGCCCTGGTACTAGAAGAAAACATTGAGGTTATTGGTGTAGCTGAGACATAGTTGGACACATAATCGGGCTGTTAATCTTCAAGGGTTTATCCTCTTTCGGAAAGGGGGCGGAGTGTGTCTTTGTGTAAAACAAGATTTCAAAGCATATATTAATGAGGGGATACTAGATGAGGATTGTGAAGAAGTAGAATCCTTGTGGGTTGAAGTACGGAGCAATGAAAACAATGTTAAAATACATTTTGGTGTTTTCTATAGGCCCCTCAACATAACGGAGGAAATAGAGGGTCAAGTGCATAAACACATAGAGGCTGATTCCTTACTAGCGCCAGGTACCGGCAGATGAGCGTCTTAGCACTAGCTCTAGCTGCTCTAAACCCCTCAGAACGCCGATGCCAACTCACCTCTTTCTGGTCATATGGTGTATGCACAGCGGCTCGTCCAATCAGCGCGCTCGGAACCGCTGATGTCACGTCGTCTAAGCCTTCATCTAAGGCCAACGGCTTTGAACGCGCTGGCGGACACATCCCCAGCTTCCTTCTAACAGGGAGCGTGTCTGCGCCGGCCATTCAGAAATGCCTGGTGAGGGCACACACCCTGCTATAGGGATATTGGGGAAGTGGCCGCGGCTCGCGCATGTGCCGTTGGACCGGGAAGCAAGGCAAGTGGATAGGGCGACCTGGGCGGTTTCACACCGATTTTGGATGCCCCTGGGGGAGGGATTCGATCGGCCCGGGAATCATGGCGGTGGGTTTTGGTCCACTTTAAAGAGCAGCAGCTGCCACATTCTCCCTACGGAGTGCTCACACCTGAACGGCTGGGTGCAGGAGCGCGCACAGCTACAGGGATGCCGGGGATGCAGCCGCCAGCATCTGGGGGAGGGGGTGTTCATAAAAGTGGGGCATCCCGAATCAGGATGAGTCAGACGATATTTCCAGCAAGATCGGGAGCATTTTAGGACCTTGCATCAGTCCATGGTTGGAATTTGTTTGGCACTTTATTTAGTATTTTTGCACTCACTTGTAATTTCTTATTACTGAGATACAAAACGATACATAAAAAAAATGGCCTAAAAAACATACAAGACAAACACAATCTCACACTCTGCCATGGTGTGGGGGGGGGGGGGGGGAGATGTTAAATGAAGCCAGTAAGTAATAATTAAACCCTAAATATCATAAATAATCCCAATGAGTATAATAATAAATTGTATATAAAGTGCCTGTGCTTCCAACCAAAAGTGCATCAATTCACAGTAAACCATCAGTCTAGTACAGTGCAAAACACGCAATAATATAAGGCAGGTACAAAGCATATAAACAAGTGTGAACATATCAGAGCTGCTGGCAATAAAGGTCCCCCCAGGAAAAATCCAACGCGCTTCGTGACGAAATGTCACTTTTTCAAGGCAGTGCAAGAGTACCTGCCTTATATTATTGCATGTTTTGCACTATACTATATTGATGGTTTACTGTGAATTGATGCACTTTTGGTTGGAAGCACAGGCACTTTATATACAATTAATTATAGGGTTTATTAGGGTTTAATTATTACTTACTGGCTTTAACATCTACTCCCCCCATGGCAGATTGTGATATTGTGTTTGTCTTGTGTGTTTTTTAGCACAGTTTTTTAACATGTATCGTTTTGTATCTCAGTAATGAAATAAAATAAAAGAAATTACAAGTGAGTCTTTTGTTATAAGAGAATTATAAGTCTCTGGACATTGCTCTTTATCTGGGGGATTTGGGCTCCCCCTATTTGTTAGTCTGAGCTTGTTCCAGAGCATTGCACCATATCAATTAGATATAGGTTGGTGCTGCCTAACTTTTCTTTTTTGGAATTTATTTAGGCCCTTATTCATGAATTGATAGCGTCAGGTAGCGCCTTGTAAATCACAGGTAGCGACAGGTAGCGTCAGGTGAACGCTGGACACGGCACGCAATACCACATTTTCAAGGAGATTCTGTTGAGCAACTGGGATAACGCCATGTAGCGTCTAATTCATTATTATCGCAGCCTCAGCGTACAGCGCCGGCGCTCAGCCTTGCAGAGCGCCTCGTCTTACCTGGCACTACCTGGCGCTCTCCCATACATTTCAATGGATGTTCTTTAATTTCTCTTTAAACAGGGGGTTTTTATTAATTTTTTTTTAGATTCTCAAATAATGTTGTGACCTCTCCTGGCCTAGAGAAAGCCATTTTTGAAATTATTTTTCAGTTTTTATATATTTATGCAGAATTGACATTACAGGTCTGGCATTAATGTGTTCATGTCACAATGTTATAACAATGTAATTCCATATGTTTTTGCTTTGTTACTGGTGGATACATGTTAAAAAACAGCCTATAATCATAGAAACATAGAAGGGTGACGGCAGAAGGAGACCATATGGTCCATCTAGTCTGCCCTTATGTGTATACTGTATGTACTCTTTATCTTAGGGCTACAGCGAAGCATTTTTGAGCGCCGGAGGTGTGTGAGGCTGTTTTTTTTATGAATAAGTTGTGAGTCGGTCGCACTGACCAGTCGCTACCATTCGCTCCCATACAGCGCTGTACTGGTCATATAGCGACTCCCCACAATGTATTCATCATTGTTGCACAGGCGCTCTGAACTAGCGACCCATGGCCAAGCACAGCGACTATTAGCGGATGCTCATCTGACGCTACCTGCCGCTAGTAATGAATCAGCCTGTTAGTATTTTCTTTAAGATAATTAATACATGAAGCAGTAGGTGGGGGCGTGCATGCTGGATTTATGGAAAGCTGGAGAAACCAACAGGATTTTCACAGAAAACTAGTAGGCCTCCGGCAATGTGGGGCTGCCAGCAATCCACCATCGCATGCAATAATAATCATCCGCTGCTAGGTGGCGCTGTGACTCCATGCAGCAGGCCAGGCATGAGCGCGCCACTGCAATGGAGGTGTCACAGCAAAGTGACAATGGCATCAGGGTCTGTGCAGCACCTGGAGCCCCATCGTTCTGTGTGGGAACAATCAGGCGGCGGGGAAGTTTCTGTGCCGGGCAGGCGATTAGTAAATCAGTTTGATCTGGGAAGACGGTGCAAGAAATAGACACAGGGACAAATAATGATCAGGATCCCCCCATACAAAGACAGGCGCGGACAGGGACCACTAAAGGGAGCTTCAGGGATGTGGTTACTTATAGGAGATAGCGGGTAGCTCATAGAAGATAGCAGGTAGCTCATAGGAGATAGCGGGTAGCTCATAGGAGATAGCGGGTAGCTCATAGGAGATAGCGGGTAGCTCATAGGAGATAGCGGGGAGCTCATAGGAGATAGCGGGGAGCTCATAGGAGATAGCAGGTAGCTCATAGGAGATAGCGGGGAGCTCATAGGAGATAGCGGGGAGCTCATAGGAGATAGCGGGGAGCTCATAGGAGATAGGGTAGCTCATAGGAGATAGCGGGGAGCTCATAGGAGATAGCGGGGAGCTCATAGGAGATAGCGGGGAGCTCATAGGAGATAGCGGGGAGCTCATAGGAGATAGCGGGGAGCTCATAGGAGATAGGGTCACTCATAGGAGATAGCGGGGAGCTCATAGGAGATAGCGGGGAGCTCATAGGAGATAGCAGGGAGCTCATAGGAGATAGCAGGGAGCTCATAGGAGATAGCAGGTAGCTCATAGGATATAGCAGGTAGCTCATAGGAGATAGCGGATAGCCAATAGGAGATAGCGGGTAGCTCATAGGAGATAGCGGGAGCTCATAGGAGATAGCGGGGAGCTCATAGGGGATAGCAGGTAGCTCATAGGAGATAGCGGGTCACTCATAGGAGATAGGGTCACTCATAGGAGATAGCAGGTATCTCATAGGAGATAGCAGGTAGCTCATAGGAGATAGCAGGTAGCTCATAGGAGATAGCAGGTAGCTCATAGGAGATAGCAGGTAGCTCATAGGAGATAGCAGGGAGCTCATAGGAGATAGCGGGGAGCTCATAGGAGATAGGGTCACTCATAGGAGATAGCGGGTAACTCATAGGGGATAGGATTACTCATAGGAGATAGCGGGTAACTCATAGGGGATAGGGTTACTCATAGGAGATAGCGGGTAACTCATAGGGGATAGGGTTACTCATAGGAGATAGCGGGTAGCTCATAGGAGAAAGGGGATATTCCCTGTGAGTTAGCAGATTTGTCATGGGAGTTAGGGGATAATGTGTGTGTATTAGTGCATCTCATGTGGGTTAGGGGATATTTCCTATGAGTTAGGGGAAATGTTTCCTGTTGTCACGGTTACTGTCATTAATGACTTGCCTTCAGCCCGTGCCTGTGGTGTCCCCAGGCAACTGGCCGGGGTTTCTCCTGCCCAGCAGCCGCTTCTGCCTCAGATGCCAGCTCCAGCGGCACGTGCGGCGCCGAGCGCGCCCTCCTCCCTCATCCACTGTCATTCTACTCGTGCTTGCGCGTGAGTACAGTCAGCTTATGTCCTCCGGTGGTGCTATACACAGAGTGGCCACTGGAGGCTGTTTAAAAGAGCTAAACCTAGGAGGTGCAGTTCTGGGCAGTATGCCTTTGGAGTTCAGCTGGGGCAATCAGCCCAGAGCTCTCTTAGTGCACCAATCAGACCACAGATCCGAAG